>JBAMJR010000042.1:3125000-3260544 GCA_038501785.1 Myoxocephalus aenaeus
CGGCGCCCGCGTCGAAGCGTTAAACCAGGTGTCTAAATGTTTGATAAAATTATAATCATCACAATAATACGTCACATAAATATGGTTAAAAATCTGGCGGATATGGTTTCCACTTCCGCGTCTGAGCATCTAAACATGGACATGTATGAGGCTTGCAAAGCTTCACTGTGAGTCAGAAGGTGCCAAGCAAAGAGTCCTGAGCAGAGCTATATTGGAGGGGACAGACGGCGCAGCTTCAGAGCTGAAGGATTCACTAACAGGAGCTAGCCGGAGCTAACGGGCCAGATAGCTGGCCACAGCGTTTCTGTGAGACTGAACGGTGAGTAATCAATTGTTGAATCTATCACGTTAACTTGTTACAGTGAACATAGTACGACCAGTAGTGCTGGACCTCCATTATATGTTTGTAAGACAGTAAATAACATAACATGTGTGTGTTGACGAGAGCTACGTAGCGGTTAGCACGTCACTACACAGTGCCGTTTTGGCTGTTATCATCCGTATATATGACTAAACGGGGCATAATCAATTGTTGAATCTATCACGTTAACTTTCTTACAGTGAACATAGTACGACCAGTAGTGTTGGACCTCTATTATATGTTTGTAAGACAGTAAATAACATAACATGTGTGTGTTGACGAGAGCTACGTAGCGGTTAGCACGTCAGTACACAGGGCCGTGTTGGCTGTTATCTTCCGTGTATATGACTGAACGGGGCATAATCAATTGTTGAATATACCACGTTAACTTGTTACAGTGAACATAATACGACCAGTAGTGTTGGACCTCCATTATGTGTTTGTAAGACAGTAAATAACATAACGTGTGTGTTGACGAGAGCTTCGTAGCGGTTAGCGCGTCACTAAATAGTGACGTGTTGGCTGTTCCCTTCCGTGTCTATGACTGAACGGTGCATAATCAACTGTTGTCTCTATCACGTTAACTTTCTTACAGTGAACTCATACTGACTGTATTAATGTATTTTACAGAGTGGATTCAGAGCTGTGAGGGTCCAGAGGGCAACATGTAGCATCACTGCAGCAGCCTCCCTCTCCGTCTGCCTGCCAACACATCACCTAACAGGCCGCAAAGCCAGCCACAGCTCATCATCCCCACCATATAATAATAAATTTGGTTTTAGACATTAAATTACATGTGTCTACCATTTTATTCATATATTCCACTGCTTTTGTGAACCTAAGACCTTTGGTAAACCAATTTCCATCACCAAAACCGCTATCCCACCTGAGTAAAGTTATGTTTTCACAACAAATATGAGACATTTCCAAAATCAAGATTACATTTTTCAACTTTAGTCATATTTTCATATTTACACTTGTGCCTTTGGGACAATGCATTATATAGATAGCTGAGATTGTTCTGTATTTTTTGATATACAACACATGATTATGTATCATATGCTAGTGACTTTAAAAAGGGGAATTTAAAAAGTATGTAAAATCAAGAAAAATCAAGAAATTGACCCCCAGACCTCCAAGTGTTAAAGATCTGAACATATGCACCATAAATTATAAATTTGAATAACACGACGCATGATCACCCTGCCAGAAGTGGATAGAGATAATATTCACGCTTTGCTAATATTGCAGACCACACAGAGTTTTTTTTGGAGCAGACATATTTGTTTAATTATGTTTGCAAAGAAGAACAAGGTGTTGAAGCAGGCTTTTTAGAGCTAGACAACTAAATTAAAAATCAATAAGACGACGCCTGAGCGAGAGATCTACAGCAAGAGGAGTTAGATAACGAAATGATAACGAATAAGAACCCAATACACTACCACATAAGCTCAGTTGTTGATGTATTAATGATTTTTTTTTTTTAAAGGAAAAAAGGAAGCAGTGGGGAAGGAAAACGTGCTACCACATGTTTTTAGTGAGTATCTTATAAATAAAATAGCGCCTCTAGAGGTTTGCAGTGGGACTAAAGAAAATAACCATTTAGCACCATCAAGTGGCAAAGTTGGGGTACTACTGCAGTTAGGACACAGAGGTCAGAAGGGGTACTACAATAACAAGAACTGATAGTACACACACAGCTAACACATACTTTTAAACAAGATAGATAGTGAGAATAAAACATTTTCACATTATAAAGAATAGAGAGGATATCAACTATAGTTGTATATTAATAATATTTTGGCAAATTAATAATTTTTTAACAGAATTGTAGTTTAATAAACATCATACATGCATGATCATCCAATTGCAGTGTGAAAATTGTGTTCCCTTTGGCCAGGTTGATTGTAGTGGGATTTTTTTCCTTCAACCAGCTCTGGCAGTGAAGCATTTCTCCCCATAACCTTAACCAATTGTATTCTTCCAATTACACCACATTTGCACGTTAAGACAAATATTGTTATTATTTTATTTCTACATTTACATGTCCTTATATAAGCCAAAGTCAGCAACTGATTCTTTCAAGATGTCTGGTCCAATGAATACCCCAGCGTGGGTTAATGAAGCCTGTGATGCAGCCCTGAACATGACGGACGACGAATCGCAGGGAAAGGCAGACGGGAGACTGAGAAAACACATCAAAACATGGCATGCTGAGGGTTTACTGGATTTCACAAGCGAGGAGGCGCCCACCAAGGAGCAGAAAATGGCATTGATGAAAGCGCTCAAGCAGAGAAATAACGCAGCTAAAGACAGACAGAAAGAGAAAGGATGGCTCGCGTTCTCCTCAACGGCCGTGCCTAAATCCAACAAAACCATCATAGATGCTCGATTGCTGCTCCATGGCATGGCGCTAATTGAGGCAAACACCCCCAAGAACACCCAAGAAGAGACCCCGCTGGAAGAAGCAACCCCGAAAGAGGAGATGAAGCAGCCACCATCAGAGGCAGCCTGTACATCCCAGCCATCGCGCCCAGTCCCCACCCAGTCCATCTACCCTGACCTAACTAGACACCCTCCACCATACAATGTAGGCAACCCTTTTAGAGAGGCCCCATACACCATGGCGCCAATATTAAAAATAAAAGGGAGGCACTGTGGAGGTTGAAGATGATCGCAGCTCCCTGGATAGCACAGTCCAAATGCTGCTGGGAAGAATCGCATGTCTAGAGAGAGAGAGAGGGATGGAAAGAGAGAGCTAAGAACCTAAGCAGAGGTAGCGAGATTATCTGCAGACAGCCCCCACCTACTAAGCCCCCAGACACGAGACGAGCTCCCGCTAAAATCTCAGGGTGCGACTGGAGGCACTGAGATGGATCTGGAGTATTCATCGTTTCTTGGTCTTCATGGCCAAAGTCAAGTACACAGACAGGACTGGGAGGAACGGGAGCAGCAGTACCAGAAGCAACAACAACAGAAAAAACAACAACAACAGAAAAAACAACAACAGGTCCCACCGAGGTCCCCTAGCAGTTCACCAGCACCATCCATATCCAGAGGGCAGAGAGAAAAATGGGATGTTTCCAAAACTCCGCCTCCACAAGGAAACCAGCACCCGTGCTCCGCCCCAAACCCAGCATCAGCTTATCCTACCAACAAAAATCCAGCCTGGACCCAGGTTACACCACCCCGTTCAAACCAGGCTGCTGGATCAAGCACCTCAGAAGAGAGAGCAGGAGCCAGATCAAAGCATCAAGATACGGCAAGCCCTCCTTCGCCTCGATTCAAGAGCCCCATGAACTTTGATTTCACTGGCAAACTAGCAGTTCCAGCAGACTTGTGGTGTAGGCAGAGTGCAGACCACTCCAAAGAGCAGCAAGCTAAAGGAAGACAACTGAGACGCCAGGAGAGGAGGGACTACCAGGAAGGGCAGTCATCAAGTGATCAAGAAGAGGATGTCGCGAGAGAGGAAGAAAATCAACGTCTCCACACACAGGCCCCAATTCTGACCTTGAGCAATGGTGTAAAACAGTACAAACCATATAACCCCAAGGATGTGAAGTACATTATTGACTCGCTGCCTCCCCTGGCGAAAGGAGGAACCCCCTGGATCAAAGCATTGAATGCAGCCACCACTGGAACCCCCATGGCAGTGGGAGACCTGAGAGCCATCCTGGTACAGTGCTCCAGCCTGGGGGACTTGCAGGAGCTAGAAAGGAAGGCGGGCTGCCAAAACATCGAAGATAGCCGAGAAATATCCAGCATCGGTACCGCCCTGTTCGACGCAATCAGAACACACTGGCCCTATATCCCTAACCTGGCCAATCTGGACAGCATCAAGCTCAAGCCAAGAGAAGAAGCAATGGTGTACCTGAGGCGAGCTGCTGAAAACTGGGAATTATCTACGGGCTCAAGACATAACAAAGACGAGACTTCCCTGAGACTATGGATGAATGCTGTTGTGCAAGGTCTCCCGCCCTCATTAAAACAGAGTATGAGACGGACAGTGGGCATTAGGACTGCCTCGTTGGAGCTGTGGGGAGAACATATCACCCACCACATTAATCAGCATAATGAAGATGAGATAGAAGAGAATGCAGGCGACCAGAAGATGACTAGGAGACTGCTGAAAATGACAATAGCAGAGAAAGACGGAGAGGCTGCGAAGAATGGGCCAAAAGTGCAGAAACAGATGGCTGCTATGAGTGACCTAGCCATCCAGATTAAAGAAGCAGTGGCCGATGCTCTGAAGGAAGAAAGGCAGAAGGGACAAGAAAGCAAGAAGTATGAAAACTGTCATAACTGTGGAATTCCTGGACACTGGGCTAGAGATTGCTGCAAACCAAAAAGAGGACGAGGAGGCCCACCTAGAGGCCCACCTAGAGGAGGAGGAGCTAAACAACATATGCCGGATCGGAAACAAATGCCTGCAAGAGTGCAGGAAGAAGATTATGAGAGTGAACAATGACGAGGCCCTGAGGACCTGACGCAGGGTATAATGGTTCCACATGGAGAAGAACCTGTTATTACCTGTGTCATAGACGGAGAGCATAAGGACTTAACCCTTCGTCCACGGAGCCCGCGGTTTCGCGTGGTGACACTTGAAACGTTTCTCTAAGTTTCTAAAATATTCACAGCACCCCGATAATACATCGTAGAAATATAATTTTACGTCTGGCGGAAAGAGAAGGTTTCCTGCTTCCGGGTGCCTGCCCAGGCAGAGCCCAGCATAATTTTAACATCATCAGGCAAGCGAAAGGGCAGCAGTGTGTCATCTGACGCTGGAAAAAAAAAAACGAAAATCCTTCTCTGTGATTTGTTGAGTCATGTCACTTCGCCATTTTGTGAACTAAACAACCAATGTACACTCAGGAAAATCTCAAAAGGACAACCCACTTCAGCATGTACTCGCGCTACATTTTTCAGTCAGAGTAAATCAACAACATGACGACAAAGAGATTCAACACCGAGGAAGCAAAACGGATGATTCTGGAGACCAGCGAGGAGGAGGAAATCGCGTCGTCGTCAGAGCTCGAAGGCTTTAGTTCTTCTGAGGAAGATGGGTAAGTGTAGTTACTAAACTTTGTTACGTGTCTGTAAGACTGCATGGTGCAAACTAGTAATGTGTACAAACTAGTAATGTGTACAAACTAGTGCACGAGAGCACGAGAGCCAGCCACTCGGTGCACACTGCTGTTCACGTTATACAGTCATGATCTAAGTAGGAGTAATGTTTACACACAGTCTGCTTTGTACAACACTCTGTCCACGTTACTACCACAGTTATGATCTGTGTAATATTTATACATCCAATGCGGAGCGCTATGCAGAAATTACTACCACAGTTATGATCTGTGTAATATTTATACATCCAATGCGGAGCGCTATGCAGAAATTACTACCACAGTTATGATCTGTGTAATATTTATACATCCAATGCGGAGCGCTATGCAGAAATTACTAATTCTTTCAACTGACTAGTATTGATTTATTTTACAGAGAGGAGCACCAGCCGCCCCGACCAGCAAAGAGGCAGCGTGTTGGACGGCGACTATCACGACCAGCAAAGAGGCAGCGCGTTGACCGACGACTACAAACACCATCGCCGGCAAACAGGGCGCGTGCTGCCCGGCGACTGCTTTCACCTCAGGCCAGGCCGAGAAAGACAGCAGCACGTGCACCACCTGCACCTACGCTGTCCTGGAGGACGGATGAAGACCCGGACACTGCTCCCCCCGTCATCAAGTTCCAGCCAGCCCGGACACCAGGTCCACATGTCAGTGCCACAGCAACACCCATTGAACTGTTCAAATTGTTCTTCCCGAAACAAACGGTACAGACACTGTGTGAAAACACAAACAAACGGGCTGCAAAACAGTTAGCAAACGGAAAAAGATATACATGGACAGACTTGGATGTCGATTTCTTTTACAAGTACATTGGGTTGCTTATCTACTTCGGCCTGCTAAAGCTTCACAGTATTTCAGATTACTGGAGGCGGGATCACCTGATGTCCGTGCCGTTGCCATGTCTGGTCATGTCACGTGACAGATTCACCACAACATCTTGGAACATTCATCTCAGCGACCCTGATGAGGACGTCCACAATGACCGTAAAAAGGGCACAGTCGAACATGACAAACTTTTCAGAGTGAAACCCCTGATGGACACCATCAAGACTGCCTGTAAGGCCTTTTACCATCCCCACAGAGAGCTGGCTGTGGATGAAAGAATGGTCGCCTCCAGGGCTAAGAGTGGGTGCTGCCAGTTCATGAAGGACAAACCCACAAAGTGGGGATTCAAGTTGTTCGTCATGGCTGACTCGAGGAATGGCTACACGGTGGACTTTTCCATTTACCCCGGCAAAAGTAGCATCCCCTCCGTTCATGGCCTGTCCTATGACGCTGTCATGACCCTTGTGCGACCCGGTTACCTCGGCACAGGCTACCACATTTACACTGACAATTTTTATTCCAGCCCCAAGCTCTTCAGGGCTCTCCTTGAGTGCAGAGTTGCTGCCTGTGGGACGTACAGGGAGTACCGGAAGGAATGCCCTCGGACTGATGTGAACGCCCTCACAAAGAAGTCACCGAGAGGCTCCATGAGATGGATCCGTGATGGCCCCATCGTCTATGTGAAATGGATGGACACAAGGGAAGTATCGGCCTGCTCCACAGTTCACTCTGCATACTCTGGGGGAACTGCGAAGAGGAGGGTGAAGCAGCAAGATGGCTCCTGGGAAAGAGCACCAGTCCCCTGTCCCACACCAGTTGCAGAGTACAACAAGTACATGGGTGGAGTTGATCTGTCAGACCAGCTCATCCAGTATTACTCTGTACATCGCAAGACCATGCACTGGTACAGAACACTTTTTTTTCATTTTGTGGATGTTGCAGCCACCAACAGCTACATCATCCACCAGGAACTCTGTCTGGCCCAGCGAACAGAACCCATGACGCACAAGGGTTTCATGGAGCAGCTGACTGCTGATCTCTGTGGACAGCCGCTTCACACCGCTCCTGCCCCGCCACCTGCACCTCCAAGTCATGTTCCTGTGCCTGTCTCTGCTGCTGCTGCAGCCTGCCCCAAAACTAAGTCAACGGTGGGTCGCAGGGTTTGCGAGCTGTGCAGCATAAAGAAAGTGCGAAAAGACACGGCGTGGAAGTGCGAGGCGTGTGACGTTCCCCTCTGCATGCAGCTGAATAGAAACTGTTTCAAAGACTGGCATGCCATGGCATGAGCCATTGAAGCATATATACTTGTCTAGTCTTTGTTCTGTTTTATATTTCTGAATATATATTCTGTACATATTTTTTTTTTTTTTATAATACATATTTTTATTTAAAAAAAAAAAACATGGCAGATGGACTACATGTGAATCTGCAAGAGCCCCATAACTGTGAAGAGATTGCAAGAACAGATCTCAAAGTCAGGACTGACTTGAAAACAGAACCTCTAGACAACCCTGAACTAACACTGTTCACAGATGGAAGCTGCCACAAAGGTGAAGAAGGAAATGTGGCTGCTTATTCAGTAGTGCAGCAGCAAGGGAAGAAACACACAACCATTGCAGCAGGAATCATTCAACAGCCAGCATCTGCGCAACTTGCAGAAGTAGTGGCACTGACAATTGCACTGGAACATGCCCAAGGACAATCTGTAAACATTTACACCGACTTAGCTTATGCACATGGAGCTGTGCATGTCGATGGGCCCCAGTGGTTGAGAAGAGGTTTTCTGACTACAGCGAATGTACCTGTAAAGCACAAAGAACAGTTAGAACAACTGCTGAGAGCCGTCTTGCTACCACACAAAGTAGCAGTTATGAAGTGTAGAGGACACCAGAACGATCAGTCATCAGTGGCGAAAGGAAACAAGCTAAGAAGGAAACCAGCTAAGAAGGCAGGAGGCTATGGGAAATGCCAGCCATAGCTACTCCAGAGCTCCCTAAACTTGGGATGGAAGACATCAAGATCATGCAGGAAAATGCGGGAGCATATGAGAAGAACCAGTGGTTAAAGAAAGGAGCCACAGAGAAGGATGGAATCTGGAGGTCACATGATGGACGCCTAGTGGCACCTGCAGGCTTGTGTCAAGGACTCATCAAGCAAGCACGTGGCCCATCTCACGTGAACCCCAGAAGAACATGTGAAGAAGTCTCCATCCTTTGGTGGCACCCATACATGAAGGAGATGGTAGGGCTCTATCACCACGAATGCCCCACCTGCAATGACTTTGGAGAGAAAAGACCATGTAAGAGTCCCCAAGGAGCATTCCCAGTCCCAGACGCCCCCTTCAAGGAAATATGCATCGACTACACAGACATGGGTGCAGAAAACAAAAAGAAGGGATTCAGATATCTCCTCGTGATGATCGACAGATACACCAGATGGGTTGAAGCGATCCCCTGTAGGAAAGAAGACGCAAAGACAGTTGTGAAATGGTTGAAGAATGAGCTGATTCCAAGATATGGCGTTCCAAGAAGGATCAGGTCTGACAACGGCACACATTTTGCAAACAAACACTTACAGGAAGTAGAGAGATATTTAGGTATCACACACGCACACGGAGCAGTCTATCATCCGCAATCACAGGGGATAGTCGAAAGAGCGAATCGAACGATTAAATCTAAGATTGCTAAGATATGTCATGGTACGAAGTTGACCTGGCTTGATGCACTTCCTTTAGCATTAATGTCTATGAGGTCCTCGAAAGGAGGGGGAACTTTCCTTTCTCCCCATGAACTGTTGACAGGAAGACCGATGCCCAGCCCAGGAAGAGAGCTGGGAGACAGTCCAGTGTTGGACATACTACAGGTAGAAGAGAGAGAATATTTTGGAAAATTGTCTGACCAGATCAAAGTTCTCTCTCAACAGGTTGCCAG
The DNA here is from genome assembly GCA_038501785.1 of Myoxocephalus aenaeus. Lineage (NCBI taxonomy): Eukaryota > Metazoa > Chordata > Actinopteri > Perciformes > Cottidae > Myoxocephalus > Myoxocephalus aenaeus. The sequence continues at coordinate 3,134,246 of JBAMJR010000042.1, forward strand.
AGCTCAGATAGTGCCTGCTGACGGGAACGTGCCATCAGTAGAGCCAGGTGATTGGGTAAAGGCTTATTTATGGTTCTCCGTCAGGTCGACGGCATAGGTACACCGTCGACGTGACGCCGTCGTTGAGCATTCGAAGTTCTGCGTCGAGGGTCCGTGTTGCTCTGCAATTAACCGGCATGCCGCCAGGGGGGTGTGCCTGTGTGGCTGTGTGGTTTCAGGGGTTATAGCCGAATCCTTGCTTTTTCTTCCGGTCACAGTAAACAATGGCAACTACGCCGTCGACCTGACGGAGAACCATAAATAAGCCTTAAGGCTGAAGGTGCACAGAAGGAAGTGGACTGAGCCTAGGTGGATTGGGCCATTTGAAGTCGTTGCAAAGACTTCACACGCGCTCCAGGTAAGAGGCCACACTAAGACCAAGTGGCACCATCTAACCCATTGTTTACCTGCAGATCCGCCAGCCAAAGTAGCAGAACCAACCGCTGAAGGCGTAGCTGACCAGGAGGGGAATTCTGAGCAAAATGGAAGACCCAAAGAGAAGCACAGTTCCACCAGTTCACCCTCCAGTGTTTACATATTACAAAGGCAACTACACTTGCCTTCACAGTTCGCAAGGTTCAGTCCGTGTGGGAAACCTGAGACACTGCCACACTATCGTTAATGTTACCGCAGAGGAGAAGACTCACCATCAGACCAGAGACTCCAGATGTCACATCAGTGAGCTGCGACCCGCTGGGTGCAGGTAGTATGAAGGAGTATCATACAACTTTAGGAATAGATCAACACTGAGGTTTGAGTTAAATGATCATGATGCAGTGCTTGAACCTGTTGTTCTGATCTGTTTTCGAGATAACTGGAGATTGCTGGAGCTGGAGATGGTGGAGAACAAGGGAAATGGAGTCAGATGAAAGAGGAGACGATCGGGAGCAGACGATGGAGAAGTGAAGTGCGAGTGGGAAGTACTGTGAGGGGAGGCGGAGAGTTGGAGATGCCTAAGAAGAGCCGGGTACCAGGGCTTACACGACATGCACAGTGAGACACTCACCAACACCCCCAAGAACATTAGAGACACACGTACACGTAGACAGATATGCAGACATAGAATACACATAACTGTTCCTGATTTTAAGATTTTGTACCTGTGTGATGAATAGAACCACACTGATATATTGCGTTATTGAAACCGTATATTTTATACGGTTTAGAGAGGGAGGAGAATTTTTTCTTCCACAGGTTTATGACAATGTATTAAGATGTATGCACTGTGGGTGATGAATAAAGTTATTACAGATGTGTTTATACTATGGAATAGTATAAAGAGAGGGGATTGTAAGGGTTTTAGAGTTTAGTTTGTCACATTTGGACTTATACAATGTAAAAATAAATTGTTTATGTGTACATTACAATGCATGAACTATGATAATTAATAAGGGATATTATTATGAAGGATTTGTAATTGTATGCATATGAAGGTCACTTTTATTTACTATATAATGATTAACGTGTGAATGAATGTTAGGAGATTGCATGGTGCATGGACTGTTGCTTTAAGGAATTGTAGTTCTCTTGTTCGCCTGAGGTGGCGAAGCTGAACATTGACTTTTGGGACTTTACTGGTCTGAAGAACAGGAAGTAGAGAAGAAGACGAGCTCTGCCACTGCGGGCCAATGAATGAGTGTAGCTGGATTAGAAGTGTGAAAAACGGGACTTTTAACCAATAGGAAGAGCTCTAGGCTCCATGACTGGGAGAATAGAAGCATCTGCGTGTTGTGAAAACTTTCTCTTTTCCGGCTGCTAGCGAGCGAATGGGACCTGCATGCCCGTGGAGTTCGCTGTGGAACCAAAAGAGCTCGATCAAAAGCATAAGCTGTCTGTCTATCATTTTTTATTAAATATTCTTTTATCATAACTTTTTTGGACTGAGGACCTTATTTCCCACATCACCTTCCAGGATTTTTGTACACTTCGTCACTACAGATAGTTATTATTCTCATGTGTAACTACATCTCAATGTTATGAAAATCAACAGGTCGTGCAGGGATCCCTCAGTCACGCCTACCTTAAAGAGCCAGGGGGTGAGTATTCTCAGAGGTGGGATCAGGACAGGAGGCGGGGGAGACGTCTGGTTGTCCAGAGAAATACCCAAATTATCTCTTATCTGAAAAGAAAAGACGTTGTTTTTACACTAAAGCCCGACAATCTTTGTAGAAAGTGTCGTCTCATCATTTATAGATGTAATCATTGCGCGTGTCAGCACACACATACCTTGGCCAGATTTTGCCAAAGTTCGCACAGATAGTCGAAGACCTGCGCGTGGATCTCCGGGTCTTTGATGCTATTGACGTCCCCCAGGATGCCCAGCATCCTCCGCCACATTACCGTGGCAACATCAGCGTGCCATCCGGTCAGAGAGCCACCGGCCATGACACTGCAGTCCTCGCTGGGGAACTCGCTGGTTTCTTGAATCAACCAATGAGCCAATCCGTTAGTCTTGCTTCGTACAACACAGAAGTAAGAGTATGTTTGAGAGTGTGCGCGAGTGTTACCCAAGTCATCTGGAGTCTGCAGGACGGAGTTGTGGAGCTTCTGGTCTAGCTGTAGGTGTGAGTGTGCGTGGTCAGCATGGTCTGCCGTCAGTGTGGCAGGGGAGGGCGTCTGGGAGCGAGAGCCCCCAAGGGATTGCATGGGAGACGCACTCTCAGAACCTGGGCATGAGACATGCACAACACTTTTTCATTGAGTCGTCCAGGAGCCCGAATTCTTCGTCCAAAATGTAAAGCTGAACTAACATTACGTAGTTTGGCACAAACCAGGAAAAATATTTCAAAAACCTTTTTCTGAGATGGTATGAGTGATGTACAGTACACCTTTAAGGAGGCTGATTACAGCGGCCTAATTGAGCTGGATGTTTATGATAATATGGTGAGTATTTCCTTTATTGCTAAATCTGATTGCAAAGGATGATTTGATTAGGTCATCCACTGCAGGCTTATGAGGTAAATTTGTGATTTGGGGATATTGGGTTATACAAATAAATGCAATACAAATGTAATAATAGGGCACGCTGTGGCGTCTGTGGTGCGATGGCAAAGATCCAACCTTAAAAAGAGAGGCAAAAGAGAGACAAAACTCCTCTCCCCCCCCACAATATTTTTCTGATTATATGACAAATTAACATTCCAATTATACAGCTATGCAGAAAAACAGACATGATTATTATGAAACTATCTACATTATGTTGTATAGTGTGTAATATTTAGGCTGTTAGTTTGGATATTTACATCTGCTGAAATGACGAGTGATGGTGTGCATACCGGTGACGGTGACGGTGTGACTGAGGCTGCTGGTCTCTGAGTCGATGTGAAGTGTTGTCAAACTGGCTACATCGTGTTCGTCACAGGCCACGCCCCCTCCCAGGCTGTCCTGGTCCAGTGAGCTGCTTCGACCTCCGCCCCCGGATCCAGCACCTCTTTCACAAGCTTCTGAAATGAAAGTAAAGTCTAAAGAAAAGAAGAAGAAAAATCCTGACCATTATACATTTTTCACGGTCAGAGGTTTCCGGATCGAGACAAATCCCAGCTAATCTATTCAGATCGCACATCAGCAATTTACAAGGGACGTTTTTTTCATTCTGACAATATAAAACATGTATGGCAAACCAAAACGATAGTGATCTTTGTGTCAAACTAAATGTGTCACCAGCTCTGGAGCAGTGCCTCAGTTTGTTACTTACTCTCAAACTTGCAAGTGGAGTACTGGAAGGCATTGAAGGAGTCCGACTGGCTGTCTGAGCTGATGACGTCCGAACCGCTGGCGCTCGCAGGGGACGTCCATTCAGAGGGAACCCCCGGATCATCAATAGGACGGAGGTCATCTGAGGGCCGCGATCCAGGACTCTGACCCGTCTCCAGGAGCTCCGGCAGGTCCCTGGGAATCTCCAGACTGCCAGGGCTGCTGCCACGACGGCCCTGTGTATAGAGAAGTGATAATATAAATCGTTATATTCTGCAGATATTCTTCATTTCATTATTCTTATGTCTATTAGATTTCAGGTTGTGCAAGATCAGTTTAACAGATACTGTCTGTGAGAAACGTTCCTCAAGGTTCCACACTCTGCACTACAACACTCACACCTGTTTATCAGTATATTGACATTAGGGAAGCAGACTGGTCGTTGGACGTTCCAGCCTTGTGAGAAAAGATGAGGACACGATTCCCCTCCTCTTAGACGAGTTAGAGCCAATAGAAATGTTAGATGTTCATGACGGAAAACCGTGTATTAAAGAGCCGAACTTCCGGCTGTTCGGGGTGTTTTTGGACGGTCAACCTGCGTGTTGACTGGACGACTCCCTGCTATCAAGATTGCAGCACTTATTACTTTGGTTGTGATTAAGGAAAATAAATTCAGAGAACGAGAGAAGTTGTTTGGCTAAGTTCTTCCGGAGGCTACACCAGGCATCCAATAATTTTACGCGCTAACAGAAGTGTACTTCTTTGGCAATTCCTTTTTTCCTCCCCCGCGTTCAATCGACAGACTTGATTGGCCACCGAGCTGTCGCTCTTTTTCCCAACACGTAAACGTTGATCTTTAAATCTGTGTTCATGTGTGTTGTTGTGCTCACCGCTGTCCCTTTGGCCCTCAGTCTCTCCTGAATAAACTCATCCATGAGGTCAGAGAAGTTCGGGTTGGTGCTTCCTACGTCACTGGAGACCGGACGGGCCTTCTGGACCACCTCCTCTCTGTTGGCTAGAGGGCAGATACATGATGATAGACAGAGACGGGGAGTACCCACATTTAAAAGCACACACACAAAAAAGGGATGATTCACAGATGGACACGCAGAGAGGTGAGATGAACAAACGCACAATGACAGACAGTGGCAGATCCGCACCCCAACAAATCGCTCAAAGACACAAAACTGAGAAATTATGTTTTGGAGTCTGTAAGATATATTATATAGTCAAGACTGACTTGCTGACTAGAAGTCCATATGTGTACGACCCCCTCTATTAAGGGATGTGATGACATCATTGATCTGGCCCGTCTCACTTTCTAACAGTCAGAGAAACTCCCGTTAGCACCATTAGCAGCTGTCGGAGTAGCTAAACTATGGCTCCTGTGATACAAGTTTGTTTGGATATTTATGATAAAACTATATATACGAAACAAACTGGAGCTTCTCTGGCTTTGCGAGGGCTGTCCCTGATAAGCGTGCGTGTGTGTGTGTGTGTGTGTGTGTGTGTGTGTGTGTGTGTGTACTGTCGGCCCTAAAGTTAGCAAAAGACTGATTGTTAAACAAAAGCCACGACACAGCAGGCAAACCCACTGGAGAAGCAATGCAGGAGTTAATTCACACCATGCACGGAGAGCGGGCGAGTGAGAGAGAGTATTGCCCGTTAGGTCCAAACAGGCAGCATGTCAGAGGCCTAGAATTGGTGCAGTTGTGTTACTATGAGTTATGTTGCGGTTGGCTTGGCGGCGGCAGCAACGTCGGCCGGTGTGAGTTTGTGATCCCTGAACTTGTAGCTGATGGAGCCGACAGAGCCGGGACTCATCCAGACCCAACACCAGGACTTTGATCAATGACGCTTGAACGCCACCTACCGGATAAAAATCTCACCCTACTGCACTTTTCTTTTGCATTTAAGACCTGAACACTCCACTAGCAGCTTGGCCACATACATGGAGGCAAGTATTTACCAACTGAACTAACACGGCCCAAAAATGTAATTCCAATCAGATTCTTCTCAAGCTAACTAATATAGTAACATAACATTACTGTATACGCCTGCTTACAATTTGTATGTTATTCAGATACTTCTGACACCTCTAGCCTGGACAAATAACTTTGTCGTCAAATTCACAGTTCCACCGTCATGGTTATTTGCCATGACGGTGGAACTGTGAATTACAGGAAAAATATGGTAGACTATATTGGCCTGAAAAATGTCATTCCCAATCAGTCTCTCTCCGTCCCATTATTGTATCAATAAAAAGCCAAATAAATAAATAAATAACGTGTACAATGTATTTCCACAACAGCATGAACAGGTTTAAATTCAAAAAGTAAGCTGAGACGTTAGCTGACATTTAGTTGCATTTCCCTCCAACATGTCGTTTCGTAATTGATAACGGTCTCTGCGGTCGGTGCATTAGATATATGCATGTTCTAGATGTGCTCAGCCTATCAGGATGTGAGACATGCACTTTTTTTTTTTAGTACTACAATCTGTGAAGTTGTGCGGTTAGGCTTATGATTATGATAGAGGACTCCACCTGTGTTTGTAGTACAAGGATTAGGCCTGATCGTCTACAATCCAACGAGTATCAGTAGTTCAACACACAGCTGGACAGACAACCAGACAGACACGGCACATAGCACCTGGTTTTAGTCTGATCGGGGTCGTCTTAATTCACTGGAACTCTAAACTAGTAAAAGTGTTGTTGATCCACGGAAGGATGTTATGTTTCACATGTTCTGCCGTGACATAAAGACTCTGGCCTGTAAAATGATACGTGGTAAATTCCACACATCTGGCACAAAAGAGGACAAACCCAACTTGCACAAAAACGGTTGGTTGGCACGCGTTGGCAGGCAACACACCTGAAATAAAATAAGAAAGGAAGGGGGGGAAATGTGGCTGCGCATCAGCAATGCCATCACTCACAAAAGATATAAACCATCTGATCCCCGAGATGAAATCATTTAAACCAAGTTTTGCAGTCTGCTTCCCCGAGGACAAGAAGAGGCTGTCCCGCTATTAAAATGTTAAGTTCTCATGTTTGATATCGCCTCATGGCAGTGTACAAGGCAAATAACCATTCAAGATGGTTGGGTTTGAAATTGCACACCTTTTACATACTCATTCAAATCCCATTTGTACACCACTATTATCTGGAAGGCTTTTCTCACACGAGGGCTTATGCTGCATTCTGGTGGCCTGAGAATGAACTACAGAAACATGTTTGCACTACACATACACTTTGAGTAATGGTCGACTCGATTGATTTACCTTTATAAACTAAAGTTGATGTCCAAAAAAAAGGCCTCTGGGACCCGCTGGGTTAGGCCTGCTAGCGGTTCCAGAGTCCAGTTTAAGGTCTAAGGGTGGTCCAGTGTTTGCTGTCCAGGCACCTCAGCTCTGGAACGGTCTTCCACCAAGTATCCGATTGGCCGACACAGATTTTACGCTTTTAAATCCTGTCTTTACTGACTTTTTATGCATTTATTATTTTGTGCAACCACTGGATTTTAAGTTTATTTTAATAGTTTCAACTGTCCCACCTTATATGCTTTGGAATGATTCATCTGTAAATGTATTTTATACAGTTTTTTTTAAATTGTGCGCTTTTTATCTTCTTCATATTTTGTAATGTGCTGTCTATGGAAAGCACTTTCATCTCCCAGCTTGAAAAGTGCTATACAAATAAAATAATAATACTAATAATAATTATTATTATTATTATCTTTTCAACGGGCAGTTGTGTTTTTTCTGTGGACTGTGGTTTTCCTCCAGTGCAGCTGAAGAGGGGCCGGAGTCCGGGGAGGAGGCGAGGGAGGCACGAGGAGGCCGCATGCAACATCGAGGAGGGGGAGGAGGAGGTGGGGAAGAGGAGGGGGAAGGAGAGGAGATTAAGATCCCAAAGCCCTAAGAAGGAAGAGGACAGGAGGAGGTAGGGGCTTTCGAGGTGGGAAGGTATGACGCAGGGAGGGGGGGGGGGGGGGGGGGGTCCTGACAGGAGGCAGGCTGGAGGAGGGGCTACGATCAAGAGGAAACACATCAACAGAGGGTTTGAATTTCAGTCCAGCAGCAAGATGATGAGTGTCAGCCCAAAAAAAAAATCATTCCATCATAACAAACCAGTTAAAAACAGCCAAAAAGGAAAAGAGAGTTGTTGGTGTTTGTGTGTTGATGAGAATTTCTTTCCAGAGTTGTGTCCTTTGTGAGCGCTTCGTTTCAGTTGTTGCCATCCTCACCTGGCGTTGTCGTCTTTCGCCCAAAGTAGCCCAGGACATGGGAGTAGAGATCTCTGAGCGACGCGTCGCCCATGGCGGCACGGCCCTGTCGCTGTGGCGACGAGCCCTGGGATGACCCCTGACCTCGAGGCCGTGGCTTCGAAGACAGAGCGTGAACTACAGTCTTGTAGACGCCGCCGAGGAGAGCCCCCTGGTGGTGTCGCGAGGTGGTGCTGCCAGGCTCCTGGGACCGGGAGCGGGAGGCTCGCGATCGCAAGGCGGAGCGTCCCAGGCGGCCGCGCACGCCCAACGCCGACCCGGAGGAACTTGAGCTGCCCGACACCGCCTCCGGGTGAGCCTCGGAGCTCAGGTTGGGTCCGACACAGGACCCGGGATACTGCTTGTCCTTGTCCCCTCCAGTTCCGGCCCTGCTCTCCGGGCCTCCGGTGGTCGCTGCGTTTCCTGCACCGCTGCTATCCGAAACAGTCCCTAATTTCTCCGCTCTATTGCTGGTCCCCGCCGCAGAGCCAAACTTACCTGCGCCTCCTGCTCCCGGCTTTGGCCCTGACCCTGTTCCTGCTCCAGCTCCCGGCCTCTCGCCGGCTGAGTGGCTGTGCGTGTGGAAGTGACTGAGGCGGCGCAGCCTGGCTTTCCAGTGGGCCTCCTTACTCTCGAGGGGGTTGTGGAACTGCACGGACTCGGTCGAGGGCCGGAAGCTGACATGAACGCCCCCGGAGTGGTGCCTCTTGGTGCTGCTACGGGACGTCTTGGCTTTAATTGGGTCGGACGTTTGGGGAATTTGATTTGATTCAGTGCTACATTCTACTGTGTTCGTGTCTTGTCTGATTGAAATGGACCTCTCACTTGCAGCGGCCTCTTTGCCACCCTGCTTCTCCTCTCCCGTTTCCCTCCACGCATCGCATTTCCCTTCCCATCCTTCTGCCTTTCCTCCTCCCCTTTTCTCCCCAGCGTGTCTCTCTAAGCTAGCGCTCCCCCTAGCATTGGGCGACGGCCACTGGCACTGCAGCTCCAGGCACTCATAGATGCTGCGCTGCTCTGCCTCATTCTCCTCCGCTGAATCCACACTGTTGTGTCTCACGGATTCACTTACCTGCCTGCCCTCCCTGACCACCTGTCTTGCCTCTCCTACTTGCCCCGGGTATTCCCTCTGTGTTCTCGCGATCCCCGTTTGCACGGGTACGGTTACAATGCTGTTTTCTGCCACACGACCGGTACTATCTCTCTCTCCTGCCTCCTCCTTCCTCTCACCTCCCTTGTTGGTTAGGTAGTCCCTGATGGAGGAGAATAAATTGTCTTCCTCTGCCCCAGCCTTAATCTCGCCCTCCTCTACATCGATTTCCTTTTCAGATGAAACGGCAAAGGCGGAATCCCAGTCGCTTACCCAATCCGAACTAGAGCCCCGGCTCCGAGAGCCAATCTGGTGCCATAACGGGTCGTGAACACTACCATCATCTTGTCCCTCTGAGGACGAGGAAGTGACACCATTGGAGAGGGTTAAAGGGGTGGGAGAGGGGGAGGTGAGGGGGTGTGGGAGAGGCTGAACTGCGTGGCTGTCGACTGCGTGTAAGGGGGGGGTTGTGGAGTGGTGGTGGGCGGGACCCCCCAGCGGGTCTTCACCTTTGACCCGCTTGGCAATGAAGGGCTCCATGACGTCAGAGGCGCTGCTGCTCCTTGCGAGGGAGGAAGTGGCGGGGCCCTCCAGGTCGCAAGCCCCTCCCTGGAAGACCTCAGAGCAGGATGTGGGAGGGGCCTCTTCGCTCTGGGAGGAGTGGCGCATCCGAGAGATGCGGGATGTCAGTGTGATGGGCGGGTCCTCGAGGTCTGGTTATTGGGGGGGAGACGAAGGAAGGGAGTGAGGTTAGTGAAGGGGTTCACAGGAGTGGATACATATACAGACTTACACACACTTCTAAATGAACAAAAAGCCCCCCACATCCCACACCCCACACCCCAAAGCGAGATTCAGCAAACGCATTGAGCCGTAAACATAAAGATTTATGAATATGATCATCACTATTCTATTGATTATCCCAAGTTTCACAGCAGCAAAGTGGAGGGACATGACTACAAGATGGTGTGTACAATCGCAATCACAAAATGCAAATAGTATTTCCGATATCCGTCGTGTCCGTTCGTCAGTTCTCACTTCGATAATACGTCAAATTGTCAGTATACAGCTACTTTTAGTGACCTGTAATCATCAGAAAAACACACACCAAAAGCAAACGCCCAAGTAAATAACAAGTAAAGGAAAAATACGTGACATATGAAAAAGTGAAATAATCATCATTGCCTACAGAAAAGAAGGGGAGGAGTCAAATTAAATGCCATCCCAAGAATACAGGGCATCGAAAGAAACATCACACGGCAGCGGTGATGGGGAGGTCAAGGAGAAGGGCATCGAAACAACTGTGCTCGTCACAGGCAGAAAATAGTGCAGGCAGAAGGAGTTAAAGAAAGGACAGGAGGGGCATGCTCACGTATGCAGGCAGGCAGATAAGAACTAGATGCAGGTTAGTTAGCAGGCAGAGAAACAAGCAGGCAGACAACTGGAAGGTCACGTTGCAGACGTGTCACCAGAAACAGAGACACAGGAACCGTCTCCAGCTTCCTGTCAAAAATGTGTCTAATTTACAGCATTCAACATTTCATTCTCTCACTGGGCAAAATCCAAAGCGCCACCAAATGTCAAAAAAACAATAACCATGATCAGTACTGAGACACTGTGCTACGTTTCATGCCGTGCTACGTTTCATGCGATGCAAGAGAATGACACATCTTCGATGTCCGAGCATTTCACAGACATCAGGCTGGTCATCCCAGTGGCAGGTATGAAAAGGGAAGACCTGTATGATTCCTGATTGATCGCATGCACTGTTGCTTCAGAAACGACAAAAGAGAGATGAAGACGGGAGTGCAGGGACACGGTTTTAGTTCCTGGCGGACAGCGAGACAAGTTTTCCAGAGGGCAAGCATGACAGGCAAGTGCAAAGACTGTGTACCTGCCAGCTGGTCGGCAAGGGGGGGTAGTAAAGGGTGGTGGTGGTGGAGGAGGACAGGAAGAGGCGGAGCCAGAGCAGGAGCACTCTTAGCACTGCGGATAAAGGCTGAGGACAGCAAAGAGTCTCCCGTAGAGCAGCTACGCAGGGCTGAAGAGGTGGGAAGAGCAGACAGGAGAGGGACAGAAGAAGGTGGGGGAAGAGTGTGAGACAGAACAAGGAAGGAAATAAGAAAATTAAGGGAGCACGAGGTTGGAAAAGAGGGTAACGTTGAAGGGAGCGGAGGAAAAGTGATGTATGGGCGAGGATGGAAAAGTGAAGGGAAACAATGTCAAAAGAGAGACACGAGAAGATAGAGATTAAGAAGAATTATTCACGCCGTGGAGACGAAGTACAGAGGAGGGGAAAGAAAAGAGGAAGGTTAAAAAAGGCGGACGCAGAGGGAGGGAGACAAGGAAGGTGGAGGAGCAGTGAGAGGGAGAGGGTGAGCAGTTCTAGAGGAGAGACAGTGAGAGGATCCACCGGGTCACTCGCAGCCACAACAAAAAAAACTAAGTCTGCGAGTTTGACCCAGTCCATGAACTTTTAAAAATACGTTAGCGGTCGACTATGCAGCTGAAGAACATGCGACGAATTCAACCGCACACCTGCAAGAATGTTGGTTAGCATGTGAGGGCTCATTTCTGACAGGACATTTTAAAACGTGTACAAGTACAAGTGTACAAGAACACCACTGAAAAATAAAGCTGCTAATGCCAATTCAGGGGTATTACATATATTGTGTGGTCGTCTTTAGGTTTTTCTATGTCCTACGGCAGGGGTATTCAACTAAACTTCTGCGAGGTCCAGTTCGAGAGAATTTCCTCATGCAAAGGTCCGGAACATCATAATAATGTCAAATTTATGCTCTATGATTTTGTGCCATATGTATTGAAGTAGCCAACAGTTGTATTAACGTATGTATGTAGTCAACAACTGACTGTCAAATTAAATAAAGAAAGTTCAATTGGATAACATCTAAACAATATTTATTATTACAGTTTTCCAATTTAACTGGAATAATTATAAATAATACATACTCTAATAATACATACATCATCTTTTATTTCAAGTAAAATAAAGGCTGGATTTAAAACAGAAAGCTTTTGAAAAATGTGACTATATAAATTAAATGAATAAATGTAATTTATTATTTTAGAAAAAATAATTTAATAATTGTCATGCAGCTTCAAATTCAGTTTATTCAGGCGTCAAGTGATGTCAATCAAAAGAGCCAAGATACTATATTATTGTCATCTAAAAAGAGAAATGTGTTCAGAGACTTCACCTGGGTATTAAACCTCTTTACCTGGTTATTATACCACTTGTTTCAGCTCATTTCTCCTCTCTCTTAACCTCATTGTTGGTCAGTTAGTTCATGTGTTAGGGTTCTGATCATATTCATTCATGTGTTAGGGTTCTGATCATATTCATTCATGTGTTAGGGTTCTGAACATATTCATTCATGTGTTAGGGTTCTGATCATATTCATTCATGTGTTAGGGTTCTGATCATATTGGGCTCTTAGGTTTATTTTCTGTGCCTTAATTTCGGATGTGAGTCGGTCCATTTGCTCTAAAGATGTTTGCTTTGTCTCGTGGTGACGCTTCACATCACTGCTTTAAATATCGCTGAACATGAGACATGCTGCTCTTGAACTGGTTGTGGGAATAATAAACATATAACAGTCTGTCCATTCCTGGTTAAAGGCTCTGGTTAAGATGTCTACATTTATCTTTTTGGAACACCAAGTGAAATAACTTCTGACTCACGACGGACTTTTTCCAACTACCGGGTCTCTCTCCTCCCGTGTGTGAAGATCTCATTTGAGTCGAGGGCGGGGCTTAACGGAATACACACATATGCGATTGGTCGAGTAGGATCAAGTGAGAGGATTTACAAGGCGTGTGATTGGTTGGTGTGTTTCCTGGACCGAGAGGTCGCAAAGGCAGGAAAAGTTTCGCCGGTGAAATAGAAGCGAGCCATCAACAGTTAATAATTCGGTAATAATAATAATTGGTTTTCGGTCCAGGGTCCAGAAACAACGGCGTCTGGGTCCGGACCGCGGTCCGCCTGTTAGTGACCCCTGTCCTACGGAAACCCTTCAATCAGCATTTGTTTTATGTAGTTGCTTCTTATAGTAGCCACACAAAAAAAAAAGCAAACATCTGTAGACAGGATAAATGTGGATAGAGCTAAGCGTTTAGTTGTGCATACGCACAACTAAACGCTTAGCTCTATCCACATTTATCCTGTGCAACAACAAGGATCTTTCAAACTACAATACTGTAGTTTGAAAGATCCTTGTTGTTGCATGCTTATTAAGCAAATGCACATGCATGAGTTGCCTTCATCTTGCTCAGCGCTCTAAACTGGGATTTCACTGTGGTGTTACGGACGTTGAAAGGCTTCGCATAAGCAAGACTCTACAGAGGAGGAGGCGGAATGACGGTGAGCACACACACTGCGACTTCCTGACGGACAGAGAGGCAGGGGGGGAAAGAGGTGGAAGACGTCAAGACAAATAAAAGCGACTTAGAGGAAGAAAAGCCTGAGGAAAGAAAAGGTCACTAGCCTTTTCACACACACACACACACACACACACACACACACACACACACACACACACAGAGGGATACTGACCTACGGTCTTCTGGCGGACAATACTCCTGGCCTTTTCGATGCCCGGGGAGCCAGCGGTGGTGGCGCTTCGCTGCCTCATGGCTGCCGCTTGGCCCGGTTGGTCTCTGCTCCAGCCTTTGGAGAAGGAGCGATCCACAATCTGCCTCTGGCCCTCCGAACCGATACCTGCCGTGCGTGGATGGGTGGAGTGGTGACGTCATTTCTCAAACAGTACTTATGTTCCCCATCATCAGAAACATCTCTTTATGTGTAAATAAAAGGTCTATTCTCTTTCATATTATGTTATTTTAAATATCCCAGCTCTTCTTGAGCTCCTTTTTCTTTTTTTCATACTGTGCACATTTTTATAATGTCCAACTTACTTGACGTGGGATAAAAAAACAACCCTCTATATTTCAGATCATGATTCATACAGGTTTAGGGCTAAAAAGGGTCTCTTGTGAAAGACCAACCTTTTCCTTTATGCTTCTTCTGTTTTTGTTCACTGAGTTTGTCCAGAGGCAGCTCATTCAGATCAACACTGTACAGGTTCCTGGCCAACACCTGAGGCACAACAAGACCAACACACCGCTTTAACACGTATACGTTTATGTTACTGCAGTAGAATGGTTAAGATGGAAGCAAGATAACTGGTCAACTAGTACTGAAGGCAAAGACGATTTATGTGAAAACATTAAATGAACTTGACTAATTCACATGCATACACAATGTGGCCATATAGCGCCTGTAGAAAAAAAGAATTCTAGTACCTTGGTGAGGGTCTCCATGGTGAGTGACCACTCTGTGACCAGCTCGTCCCAGCAGGTGAGAGAGGAGAGGACGGCGAGGAGGTCGTCCCACAGTTCCCTGCTGATGTAGACGTTTAAATTCCCCTTAATCCAGGCAACTATCAGCGTCTGTTCAGACGGAGGGGAAGGAGAGGACACACAGCCGTGTCAGAAGCGTAATAGCAGGTATGCTCGTTATAGAAAGAGAACTTATGAAGGCCACCGGATGCTTGAGAACCCGAGACCAATATTGTCTCAAAATCAACAACTTCTTCATTAGGTGATTACAACATCTGCATGAATGGACCGTGGGCTTTATATTATTGATAAGTCCGTCTTCCAGAAAAAATGTGCTGTAAACAATTGCATGTTCCTATTCATTCATTCATTGTTGTATTTACCAGAGGCAACTCTTCTACCACACAGATCATAAAAAACCTATATCTTTAGTTTGATATGGTGATACTAATGTACCTGAAAGATAGGTCCAGCCAGCCTGCCTGACAGCGTGAAGTTCTTCTTGCCCTGCGGCATGATGGAAGGAGGTCTTTTCATCACTGACTCTGTCACCCTCAGCAGAACCAGTAAGACCTGCTCCCTGTAAACAAACACATTTTATTTTTTTTAAGATTTTTTTAACAACATGATTCTCCTGAAATGTATCGAGATGGCGCATCTCCCAGTCCATAGTAACAAATGTGATTTATCGAGTATCTCTCTTTTTTTTTTACCACGTTTTCTGGTCCATGGTCTCATGCATGACGAGGCTGCGGTAGATGTTCAAGACTCGCTTGCACATGTCAACGTGCTCCTCCAAAAGGATCTTGATGTCGTTGGCCGGCTCCAACAGGAAAACATTGGAGGAGTGGGTGATAAATACCTGAAAGGGGAGACGACAAGCGATCGGGATGTAAAATTATTCCACAAACGATTTATTCTATGAGATGTAAGTAAGAACAGGAAGAAGACAACAGCAGCAATGAGACTTTTGTGTGGATGTATGAAACGGACAAACGATCACGTGAGGACTGTACCTGTAGAGTCGTCTGAACCCCGGCATGAACGCTGTACTCCAGCAATTCACTGTCAACTGCATTATTCATTCCCTGAAGAGAGAGGAAACAAAACATACACAATTAAAGTGAGAACACATAGCCAGTGGGCAATTCAAACATAGTCTGTCCGGGCTACCTCCATCTTAAACGTTACAGGGTTATATTACCGACTTCAGGTTATTCCTCACCTCATCCTCCTTGTCCCCGAGCTGCGAGCCTGAATCCAGGCTGCTGGTTGTGGGATAGGGGCCCTCCTCTGGCTCCTTCATGAACACTGGCCTGTCCTCCATGGCGATCCACTCCTGGTAAACACGCACCACTTTACGAATCGCTGCAGCCTCGCACATGGGAAGGAGAAAAGCCTATGGATAGACAAGGAAGTCTATAGTGACGCTATATTTAGTATTTTAACTGCTTTAAAGAAATGTGTCGTTGGTGCTAAAAAAAGGAAAAGAAAAAAGAAAAATATAAATACCATTGTATTGATATATTCAAAACAATTCAACTTTCCTGAAAGAAGACATTAGTGCTTGTGAATCGTTCAAAAAATAATCAATTTTAGTAGAAAACATTTTGGGTATAACAGACGTTTACGATGGGGAACTGAAGCAGTTATCCATGTTACGCTACGTTATTGCACTCATATTGTTTGTCTGTTTATCGTACTCTATTTACTATTTTTTATTATATCTTATATTAATGCGCTGTGTTCATTGTCACGCACCAATCACCCAAGTCAAATTCCTTGTCTGTGCAAACATACTTGGCAATAAACCGTTTGCCACGAGAGCCCGTTGACAAAAACAGGAATTTGACATCACAAAACACAGAGTTGCTGGTCTGCATCAGCCTGGATCAGTTAGTGTGTTTGCTTATTTTGAGACGTTGGTGAATCCGACTAACTCACCAACCCACCAAAGTAGCACAATAATAAACAAACTAACCAGTCAAAGCCGTTGTGGACCAGCAAATTGTGGTGAGAGGTAAAATGGCCGTTTGTGTCATTTGAGTCCAGTGATTTTGAAGAAAGCATACATTGATGTAGCAGCTTCAGTTCCCCTTCAGAAAGGGCTGTCTGACGGCAAAGGCAAAGCGGGGAAAATACTCTAAATATAGCGGATGTTTTTGTTGCTGCCCACGTCCACAGCAGTACATTGCTCCCTTTAAATCCTTTTAAAGCCAGTTACATAATGTCCCCGCTAATCGAATAGGGTATTGCTCCTTCACCTGTCGAAAGATCTCCGTGATGAAGTTGACGTTGGTTCTGGAGCTGGTCAGCACTCTCCTCACCACCTCCATGTCCGTGAGCTGCTCTTCATCCATGGAGCAGAGTGAGGAGGAGCTGGGCTCCCTCTCCGTCAGCGTGGACGTGTTGGAGTGGCTCTGCTCGGGCTCCAACCCGGCCCCTAACCCCCCAGACAGCCCGATGCTGCCTCCGCCTGATCCAGACGAGCAGCCGCTGCCTTCTAGGAGGCCGTCGGAGCGAATCCCGCCGCCGCCGCCGCTGTCATCGGAGCTGCCCGCGGAGCGAGCCGCCAGTCCAGCTGCCGCTCGCTGGAGGGGAAAATGTAAAAGGTGGATGCAAGGGTGAGAAAATGAGGAGAAATCAGAAAAATAACGTCCCGCATGTTACCGCCTTGGTTATGTCGCTGTAATTAAGTACAGGGGACTTTTTCCCGGTGACGTGAACCGCCTGTCCATGAGCAAAATATGCACGCGCTGACCTGTATGTTCTTGGGGACGTTCTCGCCCTCCGTTCCGGGGATGTGTGCATGCGTGTTGGGCCGTGGCTCGAGCCAGAAGGAAACCAGCCAACGGATGAAGATGACTCGGGCCTGGAGGAAGCTCTCCTTGGTGCAGTACACGGTTTCCCCGCCGTCTTGCTCCCTGCGCACCACGCTGTAGTAGGGCTTGGGACGCATCGGGGGCACGTCTGCAGGGGGAGAGGGGAAACTCTTTATCTGTGTGGTCGGTGTGTGGACAATATTGCTGCTCAATGCAATCCAACCGGCTACAGGATTTACAGTCGCCAGTAGCTCTTTGGGATCCAAGTGTAACTGACCCAGTATCGGGCTGTAGAGGCTGGTCTCCGTGGCAAAGTTGGGAAAGATGTGAGGAAGGTAAAACTTCCTGAAGTGAGCAAAGAGGAAGCTGAAGCCACGTTCGTGGTTCTCTTTACAGCGCCACTCGAGAGACTTGGCCTGGTGGACACACACACACACACACACACACACACACAGACACAGACACAGACACACATTATAAAGAGAGCATTGCGCACACACACAAACAAAAAAAGGGTCAAGCGGGGAAGAGCACCATTGTTTTAAGGAAGAATGTTAACAGTGTGTGAATAACTGCACATATACGTGTGTGTGTTTGTGTGTGAGAGATAGCAGCAAGAAGAGGAAATACAAGAACACGGTCTGTTTGTGTCAATAAAGGGTGACATTCGCATTCCAGTTAGTGATACCAGTAAGTGATTAGACGAATACCTCATCTACCATCAAGTTCTTGATGGTATATATATATATATATATATATATATATATATATATATATATATATATATATATATATATATATATATATATATATATATATATATATATATATGGTTCACACATATGATACTGTGAGTAAACCTCTCATACCAGGTTTCTCCCATTAGTTGCATTAGTGAGGCAGCACAACATTTGCAAAAGTGTTAGTAAGGAATGATGAGAATACCTGGTTTACCATGTATTTGAGCAGCGCATCTAAAAAGTAAGCGGTGAGGTCTTCCTGGTTCTTGTCACCTGACTGGGGAGGAACCAATGGAGTGATCTCTTCTGGGGTAACTTGAGCTGTAGGGTGGGGGGAGGAACATTTAGTGTTTATATTGATGAATAATAATAATATATATTGAATGAACGACGCTAAATATGTTGTCATATGTCTACCCTGTGCATTCATAGTAGTGATAGCTGAATGTTGAGCCCACGTGTTAGCCTAACCCCACTGTGTGTGTGTGTGGTTAGGGTTAGGTGTGTGTGTCCTCTACTAACTCTCTGTTAAACTCAGCGGAGGGTTGATCAGAGTGTCCAGGGTGCGCGGGGACCCGTGGCAGAGCGGAGCCGGGAAGCCGGGGATCAAACAGGCGAACATGCAGAGCTGCTCGCGCTCCGCATTACTCTGCAACGCCTGCATCCACAGCAGGAACAGGCGCACGCCTTCCCGACGGATCTACGGTGCACGTGAGGGATGGACAAGAGTTGTGAAGAGAATCCAAAATAGTACATTCTTTAGTAGATTTGATTAGATTTGTTTTAAACGAAGACCAAATCAGAGCGGTACCTTCAGAGAATTCCCAGTGTGCAGCAGCTTTTTGAGAATCAGCCCTGAAAGAGAAACACATGTCAGCCAAGTCAAACTAAAAGTGCTCAGAGAATGTAAAGTTTGGTCAGGGAGCTCCAGTACTTCTATGTTGATACTTTTTATATTTTTTGGCAAACTGCAGTAAAACATGTCAGTGGAGCCAAACAGCTTGAGAACCCCGGCACTAATATACGAGTCATTCAGGATTGAGAGGACAGCACTGCATTATTCTCCTGCTATTCATTCTGGTCACATGACATCTATTGCTTCTGTCCATCCGGGGAGAGGGATCCTCCTCTGTTGCTCTCCCTCAGGTTTCTTCCCCTTTTTTCCCTGTGAAAGGGTTTTTACTATCTTTATTTGGGGAGTTTTTCCTGATCCGATGTGAGGTCCCGGGACAGGGATGTTATGTGTACAGATTGTAAAGCCCTCCGAGGCAAACTTGTATTTGTGATGTTGGGATATATAAAATAAACTGAATTGAATGAAGTCTTGCTGCTGGTTGATCTTTTGACTTAAATGCAGAAATAATCATTTAGAGCGTCTGTGCTGTCCAAAACTAGCTCAACTTGATTCAACACACAGTTTGTTGGGATGATCTGATCCGCTGCACGCGTGTGTGAGATCAACTGTAACTGTGTTTCAAGAAAAAGAGGGCTGGGTGTGTTTTTTTGTTGTTGCGCGAGTTACCGATGCTGTGGAACTGCCATCGGCTCTGGATTCTCTCTGGCAGGAGCTGGAGGATTTTCTGGAGAGAAGAAGAAAAAAAATAAAAATATATATATATATATTTTGAAGGACATTTTTGCCACAAGACTTGTTATATTCTGTGTTAAGTTTATTGTCCACTAGGGTATGGCCAAAAATCTATATCACGGTATTTTGTAAGATTTTTCACGGAATATCACGGTATTTTTTTTCTGAATAAACATATTAATTTATTGACAAGGACCCTGAAAAGGACCGCCACCGCCATCGCCGTCATTCACCACTCGCTCGCAACTGCGTTGGTACATAGGTTGTGTTAAGGAAGCTAAACATGGAGGGATTTAGGACCCAGGGGAAATGTAGTTATTTCATATCCCTTCATACTAGTGGTGCATGCCGTAACAACTATTGTCATTCTTCGGCAGGCAGCAACATTTAATATTTACAGTCACAGCTGTGTGTACAGCGGTCTGAGCTACTTACCTCTCACGTATAGAAGTTGACTCATGGTTTGAAAGAAATGACATCGCCAAAATGCATTCTGGGTAAAGCTCACTCAGCCGCACAGGAAGAGACTTCGGCTGCGGTCGAATAGTCCATTTTGGTTAGGAACCTTCCTAACTGAGTGAAATGACCCGGAAGTACCTCAGTGGCCGCCATGATAAGTGCCGGTCGAATTGTCCAAACGCAAAGGAAAGGAGCTTCAATGCTTCCTAACTTAGCTCCTTTAGCATAGGAACCACTGGACCTTCCTTACGAAAGGAAAGGAGATAATGCCGACCCACAATTCCTTGCGGCGGCAACATTTAAAGTGACGTATCATTCGGCCGTTCACGAGAACAGACGATCATGACCGACACACGCAGATCATGTAAATAACTGTTGCTATAACTTGGAAACACTTTCAATAATCTGTTAAACCTGCTGGCAAACTAAAAACGTTACGTTGCTGAAAACTGCTGTAAAGTGATCAAACTGATGTATTTTATATTCTATCTGGTGTTGAACTGCAGCTTCAGCCTCATTCTTTTATTTTATTTGACTTCAGTTACAGAAGCTTTAATGAAAGAGTTAAACTGGACGAGCTCTTCAGTCTGAGTCATGTTTCTGATTATCATCTTTTTAATCAACTATTTTGTCACATTACAATAAAACATATCAAGTCAACACGAGTTGTGTGATGTTTCATAAACTGTTGTATGCATATTTTTTATGATCAGATTATAATCTGCATGTAAATAAACCATAACAACATAAAGGGATATGAGACACACATATATGACACACATCGTTTGTGGGATAACGTATTTAATTCAGCATGTTTGAAACTGAACAAAGAGACAGTTTTAGTAGCTTTGTACGTTGGTTTCACTTTCATATTCCTTCGTTCATTTCTATTCCAACCGCGTTATTAAAGTAAGACTATGAACCGGGTTGTTTATGTCGTTATGACGCAACACTGTAAGAAGACGGACGAAGTATATAAGCTGCGCTTTTTGTAGTCCTTCTTCAGAACATTGTAGTTTCACCGCTGGCTACAGACTGACGTCACTAACATGCGCCTGCCGTCGCGTCATAACTACGTCGCTTAGTGAAAGTGGAGTCGGATTTGCCAAACACCGCGGTTGTCTTCTCCTAACTCCTTATGAATTCTCCTTCCCATCTTTCCTTAACCCCGTGACGTTTTCCACAGAGGTTAAGGAAAAGTGCTTAGGGTTAGACGTTAGGAGGTAATTATTTGACTATTCGACCGCAGCCTTCTTCCTGCACATGAAGAGTCTTCCTGTGTGGGCGGGCATTTTGGCGAAGTAATTTACCCAGAATGCATTTTGGTGATGTCATTTCTTTCAAACCATGAGTCAAGTGAGTCACCATGAGAGCTAAGTAGCTCCGTCCGCTGCTCCTCCAGCTTCAAGCTGTGAACATTAAATGTTGTTGCCTGCGAAAGAGCGGCGACCGGTATATGAAAAATTCATACCGTACGGAAATCCGAAACCGGCGCACAGCCCTATTGTCCACCTTTATTCCTACTCACACCTCTCAGAGAAAACCTATATTTAGCACAGTCTTTAGTCCAAGTACTCACTGGACTCTTTGCCCAGCCGTGTTCTGAATGTAAAGTGTGCAGGGCCAAACGGAGGTCAGTAAACACGCGCATGCCGACTGCTATCTTATCCTGGCTGCTCCGAGCACCACCCAGTTTGAGTGCTGCTAAATGCCAGTGGTCTTAGTCTGAGGTCAATGCCTGCTTGGTGCTGTGGTGCCGACCAAGACTCCCCGCAGAAAGTTAGAGTGGAGTCACAAATGCTTCGGCGTTTTCCGTTTCAGTGTTGTGTTTTTGCATCGCGTCTCTGGATTTAAACTATTTTTCTTACCTCAAAGATGAAGAGAATAGAGTCCAGCTCCTCCCTCTGAGACTTGTGACCTGGAACACACAGAGAAGTTGGAACAAAAAGTACAATGACACGGCCAAAACGGAATTGCTTTGATTCGGCGCCGTGAAAGCTGTGACCGATCAAAATTCATACAAACTGTTTGGATGTCGGTTTGAGTAAAACGTACCTTTTTGCTTGAGGCTGACCTCAATGGTGACAAAGTTCTCAAAGAAGACATAGTAGATATGGGAGTAGTTCACATCAAAGAACTGTTTCAGCTCCGACTGCTCCGCGTTTTCTGGGAAATGGAGAGGGGGACACACAAAAAAAGCTTACAAATCGAATCCTCAAGGAGACGGAAACTTCCCCAGTACTGAAAACAGCGTTCGACACTCGATTCGGTTTCTATGACCGTCCCTCAAGCTCATTCCTCACGTCATACGTTCTCACAAGACTTGGACATCGCCCTCAGCATCTTCCCATTACACACACAAAACATGCGTCTCTGTTCACTCTCACAGCTGTATGCAGTCAGAGAACAACATTCATAAAATTATAGCGATAAAAAAACAGAAACTATAGACCACTTCGCAATAAATAACTGATAATGTGGTTTTGAAATTAACATATATATATTTATTTGAACAATGTAACCTCGTGATCAGCATCTAGGTTCTCTAAACATGTCATGCGTCAACTTGCACTAAAACTCCAAGCCCAGTCTGGGTCCCAGCTGAAAGACGGGAAGTTCTTATGCTTTATCCCACCCTCAACGACACCCGTCATTAGGAAGAAGACACAGAGATAAAACACACGCTCGTTCTGAGAATGCAGCCTCTGCTGAAGTTCAGGGTCAACGGTGAAAGGAAACACACATTCATGGAGTACATTAGGCTTTAAAATGACGCGCATATTCACAGGTAGACACACTCCTGAGGAGCTTCTGGTGATTGTAATCTCTGGGTTTGTTTATATGAAGCCTGAAAGCTGAACTGTATGTATAAAACTGTATTTTAAGATGATCTGACTTAAATGAGTTTATTTGAAAACATGTAAGAGAAACAAGTTTTATATTTATATAAATATTAAGGAATTGTCACGGCAGGAACAGAGAGTTGTATTCCAGATAATTAAAGGCGATTCTGAGCTTGTGATGTGAGATGAATAGCTTAAAAAAACAATACTTATTTAGATGATGGCTAGATTAGGAACCTCAACATGAATGTAGCCACGGTTTAGACAGTATCCTTCTCAGAAACAGTTACTTTGCTGGAGGACCTGCCTGCATCAAAGGGGATTGCAAAGCGATGGAGCAGCTTCTTGTTGAATCGTTCGTTCAGATATTCCTTTAACAAAACTTTAAGAAAGTATCCGACACTCTTCGTGCTTTCACTCTCGGGTTTCCTAAATTGGGGAAAAGGTAAACAATGTATTTGAGGGGAGGGTCTTGTTTTATGATAAAGGAAGTTAGTCAGTCAGTTTTATTAAGTGAATACTTATATGGCACTTACTGATGGCACTTTGTGGTTTAACTTTCTTAAAGAAATTGTACTTTCTTGATTCTTGTTGTTCTGAGTTTGTACTCATGGTTGAATTGCACTTATTGTAAGTCGCTTTGGATAAAAGCATCAGCTAAATGAAATGTAATGTAATACTGCATGAACAACAACTGACAACAACAACAACAAGATTGTTGCTGTGGTGTTGTCATTGACCCTGCTTGCTTGATCTCTAAACTTAGTGGTGCTGCAACTAATACCGCCCATGTGCATTTGCTTCAAACGGAGGTCTGGCACCACGGTCGTCAAAACGGTGTGGTTTGCTATTGTTCTGAGAAGTCCTTCTCAAACAATGTGACGGAAAGTGCGTTTGTGCATGCCTCTGTGATTGCTATCAAGGTCTTGTACTCCCCCTCTCCCTCCTGGATGGAGCTCTTACAATAGAAACAGGAAGTTGAGCTACTGTACTAGAGATAAGAGAGGAAATAGTAGAGTCTGTTTCCCTTTCCAGTCAGTGTTTGAGGGTGAAAAGACACACACACACACACACACACACACACACACACACACACACACACACAGAGATCCGTCACTCATTAATACTCATTGGCTCACCAACCCCTTTCCTATTCTACAACACAATCAAAACACTGCAATTGGCATGCAGTGAAACACATCTTAACACAAGTTTAAAAACAACAACACACAGCATTTGTCACATCCCAGATCTTTTATATAGCACTCAGGCACACCCCTGCAGAAACAACAGCCTGACTAACAACGTTATTACACGGTAATAAAAGCCTTACATCCGATTAGCCAAACCTCCATTTAAAAACCTGACAACGTAATCAAACTGCCACCTGCACACAGTTTGAAGCACGTCTTTAAAGCCTCGTCCTCTCAATAGAGGATACAGCGAGCCTCATGTACTCATAGACTTTTAGCACAAACAACAAGGCTCATTATTCGTTAAGTTTGTTATTAAAAAAATCTCTGTTTACATACAAGGCGACTTTGAAAGTCGTGACGTTTGAGATGGGTTTGGTGTGGCAGCCCCCACGTAAACGCCTAATAATGACTCCTAACTTACCGATGACTATTCTGAGATGCTTCAGCCTCGTCAACACGTCCTTCTTCGGGTCCAACACTTTCTGCGTGGACTTCTTAACGTCCCCGTGAGGCTTTTTGGAGAACATTCCCGGGGCTGGCGACGCAAGAGCGCGACGGCAGACAAGCAGGGAGGCGCTAGCTGGGTAGCCACTCGACCAGTCTTAGCTAGGCGTTAATCTTCAAAGTGTAACGGAATAACGGGCGCTGCTCCCGGGTCAGTTATTAGCAGCCCCCCACAACAGCGCGGAGCATTTCAGTGCGTGAATGTAGTTGTCGCATTCTGTTTGAAACTGAGACGAAACGGGTAAAACGCAGCGGGGGAAAGCATCCATCCATCGCACCAGAATGCTCCTCCCTTCCACCACAGTCCGCAGCCTGGAGGCTAAAGCAGCTAGTTAGCTAGCTAGCTGTTCACTTAGAAAACATCATGGCGGAGGAGGGAGGGGGCGAACCAAAACAATGGATGCCAGAGAAATCCAACGGCAACACGGTTCAACAATAAGCAAACTCTGCTTGTGTCATATACAACACGATGTCATATAATAATGTTACAGAATCGCAATATATTTCTGACTCCAATAGCGTTTTACCATTTTACTGGCACTAAAGTTTTAAACTAACTTTCATCGTTCTTCCTCGTTCGAGCGACGGGGCTGATGGGTAACATAGTTTGCAGCTGGTCGTTAGTCCTGAAGCGGCGAGAACATTGGTGACACATAAAAACTACAACTCCCGACACAAATAAAAAGCGCCTTTCTGAGATTTGTTTTTAGCTTAGCTGTGTACGAGTGGGTACGAGTGAAATTGTAACCGAGGGGAAAAAAGAGAAAAGTTAAAGCTTCTTTTCCTTTTCTTTAAACAATCTCGCAAACCCCTTGTGCCTCCCCATCTCGTGAGTTACGGTTTAGTTGTTAGCTTCCTTGTTGATATATTGTTGTGACAAGTCGTGCTAATGTTTCTTGCTATCTAACGCTAACTATACTGGATAGCTAACATGCTAACGTAATGCTGACTTGACGTGTTGTCGTTTGTTATTGTTTATTTATCTCGTACGGGGATTAAAATTAAAATAAAAACACGTAGATGTCCTAGTCAATTAAAATCGCTTTGCTTGATGAACATTGAACAGCTAATCTCAAGCAATAACGTTATATTAAAACCACCTACCAAGAGGGGTTCATTCTCAATACAGATTCATGAAGAAACACATGTGTATAATACTTGAGGTGGAGTAGCATTTCGGTGGCTTCCCCACATCACTACCTGCATTTGGTAAACAGCAATGGGGACATTACCATAGGCTGGGTGTAAGATATTACAAATGGATCAGAAAAAAACAGAAAACGTGAAATATTTCGGTAATCAACGAATCTCTATGAACTCATACTTGCTTTGAGTTACTTGCATACTTACTCTTGAGAGGGGTTTTCTGACATTCTCGAATCATACCCGGGGAAAGAAACTATGTGTTCAGCAAGTGATTTCTGATTATTAGTAATCCCTTTGAACTGTCAGGTCATTTCAGTTGTCGTGCCTAAAAAAACACTAAACAAAAGGAATCGATATGGCAAATGCATAAAGCTGTATCTGTTTGTCTGTTAAAAAAAAGAAGAAGAAAGAGCCTGACATTGTCTCTCTGTCCCACACTACCAGTCTGCCGTTGTCTCGCTGCCATGCCAGTGCACCGTGACCGGGAGAAGAAGGAGAGCACAGCGGAGGAGATGGAGGTGGAGGAGCACGAGCAAGATGCGTCCAGCTCAGAAGAGGAGGATTCTGACACCACCTCCGTCTCCGAGGATGGAGACAGCTCTGGTATGATTGTTTTGGGGGTTTTTTACAGTAGAAAATGAGCATAACGTTCTTATTCAAATTATTTTAAGGATTGCCATTGAAAGTGACATTATTTCAGTGTGAGATTCTGATTCAAAGTAGTTCCTGTCAAAGGTTTGACTGGACGTCCCCACGCTATGAGTCTTCCGTCATTCAGACGCTGCTTATTTGAAAAACATTTATGGCTGGCAGACATATAACAGAGTAGAAATATGTCTTCTTTCATCCAGATTCATAACTTTATAATAATTAACCTAGAGGTGTTTGTTTGTGTGTGTGGCTTCATCATGTTCCAGAAATGGACGAGGAGGACTGTGAGCGGAGGAGGACGGAGTGTCTTGATGAGATGTCTAACCTGGAGAAACAGTTCACAGATCTCAAAGACCAGTGAGACAGAAATAGATTGTTTTTTTGTGAAGTTCATCTCATTGATAGGATTTCATTGGAGTCACACGTGTGTGTGTGTGTGTGTGTGTGTGTGTGCAGGTTGTATCACGAGCGTCTCAGTCAGGTGAACAGCAAGCTGGGAGAAGTGGAGGCCGGCCGGGCGGCGGAATATCTGGAGCCCCTGGCCGTGCTGCTGGAGAACATGCAGGTCCGCACAAAGGTGGCAGGTAAACTGGGACACGCAGACACACCCGGGACCCCTGACACACTCCAGCCTCCTTTAGTCACTCCGTCATTCCCTCCGCTTTTGTCAGGCATCTACAGAGAGCTGTGTCTGGAGTCTGTGAAGAACAAGTATGAGTGTGAGATCCAGGCGGCATGCCAGCACTGGGAGGTCAGACACACACGCACACACGCACATGCGTATGCTTATGTGTGTTAGACAGTTTTTTGCTCATTATGTCAACGCTTTTGTGTGTGTGTGCGCAGAGCGAGAAGCTGCTGCTGTTTGACACGGTACAGAGTGAACTGGAGGAGAAAATCCGAAGACTGGAGGAAGACCGACACAGCATAGACATCACATCAGGTGACACAGTCGTGCGACCAAATACATTTTGAATCGCGGAGGCCACACGCATTCCGTGCACTGCTGCGCGCATCGTGTTCGACGCGTGCGCACAAACGTTTGAATCCACCTGTGTCTCTCTCTGCTCAGAGTTGTGGAACGACGAGTTATCGGGGAGGAAGAAGAGGAGGGACGCTCTCAGTCCGGACAAGAAGAGGAGGCGGCCTTCGGTGGTGTCTGATATCCTTCCGTTGTTAATGCCCTCCGTCACTGTTGACACCACTTGGCATTCGTGCTGCTCCTATGAATCCCAAATGCTGGTGTCTGGATGTGTTCTTGTATTCAGCTCCGTGTGGCGCCGCCCTTAACTCTGCTCACGCCCATATATCGTCTACATGCTGCCCGACTTGGACATCCTGGAGGACTGGACGGCCGTCAGAAAGGTGACTTTGGCGTTGCTGTGTGTGTGTGTGGGTGTGGGCATCTATTAACAACAATGTGTGTATGTTTGTCGTCTTCCAGGCCGTGGCTACGCTGGGTCCCCACAGAGGGAAGGCCGACTCCGACATCCCTGTGTTCCCGTTCAGACAAGACAGAAGCAGGCCCATTCTCAACTGCTGAGGAGCGCGTGCACACACACACACACACACACACACACACACGCACACGCTCTCTTTCACACACACACACAGTCGCACAATACAGAGCGCACTCTAAACACACGAGGGCCGCAATCACAAACGTGCACATGACACGCCGAGGCAGCATTCACTTCTTCAAGCTGCACATTTTCCTCTTGAGTCGTTCCCACAATCCACTGCACCCATCAGCTGAACTCTCCGTGCCGACACGCAATCGGGACTCGCGGGTTTGAATCCATTTAACAGGACCACGAGAACGCCGTTTCGACCCGTTTCATGATTCGTGTCAGCTGAAGCCGCTGAGACTCATTCCAGTGTTCGTTTCATTTCATCTTATAAATTAGTTTGGGACGTTGTGGCGAGGCTCCAGATCGGTGTTGTTTTCAAGGTGTAAAAACCACAGGATGCATCCACAGTGAAACCAAATCAGACAGCTGTTTTTCTTCAAAGTAATTGTCACATTTTGGATTGAAAATGTTTGATCGCCTCCCAGAATCTGGTGTTTGGTGAGAGGGCCGTAGTCTTTGCGCATTAAGGCCCAGTGTTGTCCAAGCTTGAATTTATTCGGTGCGTTAAAACAGCTAAATTGAGTGGGAACACGACTGAAACCTGGCTTTGTGTCTGGCTTTGATTGCAGCAGTGTGGGCTTTTTTTGTTGTTAACATCCAAAGTACAACGCAGCCTAGATTTAGTAAACAATGTCATTTGACTGCTCATATTTTTATTTTTGTATTATTTTACAACTAGCGAGCTCTGGTATCTGACATGGAACAAACCCAAAAAGCAGTCACATGGAGTTTTTTTTAGGAGTGGTTAGCAGCACTGTATTCAACAGCTGTCAAAGGTTTTATTTGGGAAAAACTGGAGTATTCAAACCAGGAAGTTACACGCTCAGTGACGAGGTCCAGCAGAAGCTCTGGTTTCACTGGCTCCTCCTTTTAATGTCTGTAATTGTAAGCATTGAGATTTTTGAATCTCAAATCTAGAAGGTTATTGACAGGAGTATTTCCTTGTGGTTTATTTATGAACCCTGTGACCGTGACTAGACGTTTTTAACATTTTTGTACTTTATTTTTTAAATGTGTATCCGTTCAAATGTCTTGCATGTGACTAATTACTTTTACGTTGATGTGTTTTGAGTAGTTAGCTGGCAATCATGTGCGAGTCTCCCAGCACTCTGCGTTTCCCGTGTCATTGTTGTTTTTTTTGGCGGTGAGTCTTTAATTTTTTTAACAGTTACAGCGTGGCTGCAGGGATTTAATATTTAAATTCTCCCAAACCATCCAAATGCAACTTATGATCATAATTCCAGGAGGTATTGTATTTCTAATGGACACTGACGTATTGGGGCGTGAACTCGCCCTCCTCAAACCGCCGGTGCACTTCCGTTTATCACCAGTGAGCGGTGATGAGAGCCATCTAGACCATATTATTTTCATGCGGACGCTCTTTTAATTACAACAATATCACTGCATACTGGTGTCAGCAATGCAACCAGTCATGCTTACCACATGAACAAAATCATTTTCTATTTAAAAAAAAATCCATAATAACTGAGGGACAAAAGGTGACTAGTTAAAATTCCAAGGTATCCCTTTTTTTTAGAGCAGGTATCACTGATCCACTCTCTCCTTACACATCTACCTCTTCTTTTTTCCGTATGTCTGCTCACCCTTTAAAGAACAATCCTCGTTTGCACGATTGCTCGTGAACATGAAAATGCTCACATCTTCACGACCATTCTGACGAGAGCTGAACCGGTGTACCCCGCCTGTCACACCCCGCCATTGAATCTTCGCAGACTTGTCAAATGCTGTGTCAGCCACATTTGTGTATTTCTTGTTGTCGACGTGGGTGGGTTTTACAATAATAAAAAAAAAGGTTGTTTTATAAGCATTTTGTGGTGTCTGTTCAGTGTTTAGCAGGGGATGAGCGCTTTGATTGAGTTAGTCAGAGCTGTCGGTGCAAGTGGGGTCTGTAAATAGTTTAGTGAGTAGGCTCCCTATTAAGAATGAAATATTTAGTCGTTACACAAGGAGTGGATGGAAAGCATGGACACGAGAATAAGAAAAACAAATCTAAATGTGGATCTATTATACAGAATGGACCTCTTCTCACAAGGTATCTAGTTTATACCTTGTGAGAAGAGGTCCAGTCTTAAATCTAGAGCTCGACAGTTTAATACAGTTAACGTTTCCCTTTGTGTCTCCAAAAGAATAAAAGCGTACCGTTACACCTTAATATTAACTCATGTTACACATCTCGCTGTGCTGCATCATCTTTGTTGTTTTTGTGCCTTAGGTAAAAAAAAAAAAAAAAACATTGTTTGCCTGTGACAGCTTTGTATTTAAAAGTCTCCCAGAGGCTGCGCCCCAAAAAAATAAGATGTAGCTCTTCCAATTATTCACGTTATTAGTTAAATAAAATCCACCTGTGTGCAGTCTACTTGTCACACAATCCGTGAAGCAACGTTAATGGCTGCTGTTCCAGTAAGTGCCTTACTGAGGCAGAATACAAGGACCCAGGAACTGGTTTGCCTCAGTAAAGGAGCCATCATTATTGTAATATGTCGAAATCAGCATGGGACCTGGAATACTTCGCAACTACAATCAATGCTTCTGCATGTTACACACAGCCATGTAGAAAACTTATCACATTCCGTTGTTCTCGGACAACGAATTGAACAGAAACGCAGTGAAAGATGGAGGTGTTGTCAATTTGACAGTCTTTATTCATCTGTTGTTAATTCATAATTATTTTTACAAAATTCACATGGTCTTCCCGGCTCTCTTCCAGTCCGTCCGTCTCCCGCTCTGTGACTGCCAGCATTGAGTCACAGCCTACTGCGGTTAAACACAAGCGGCTACTATGAGCCACTTTTTCCTTTCTTTTTTTTCCAAGTCGAGGCCACACACACAAGTCCCTGTAACATAATCAAGAGCACTGTTTTTGAGTGGCCGCCGTTAGAAACGACAGCTTTGTTGACGGAGGCGAAGTCCTTCGAATCCCACAGGGGCAGCCAGGCAAGTTCAGTGACTCAGTTTATTCCTACTTTCTCATTTGACCTCTGAGGAATATTTAGAGTTCAAGATCACGTCAGTTTAGTCGCAGACGAAACGAGACCTGAAGGGAACGGACTTAGATGGAGCCCGATCTTGGTCAAAATCCACGTAGATGCTAAATGTTTTTTTTTTTTTTTTTTTTTTAAATGACAGCAGGAGCCATTTCTCTTTCAGTGCTGTCGGGATGAAATGGTCACTGATGCAATGCGTAAAACCATCGATTCTCTGCCACATAAAGCATTAGAAACAATTCTGGCTTTCCACACACAGACACACAAATGTACAGATCAAGCTGCTGTGATCCTGCTGCTGACACTGACTCCGCAGCAACAGGAACTACTTCACAGGGAAGATAGCTGGATGATGAGAGGGCAGAGCGGGAGAGAGCGCAGAAGCAGACGGACAGCAACAAAGTGGGCTAATGAAGGCTGATGGTTCTCCCGGCGGTAACGCCCCTTCATTAGATAAACCCCCCCCCCCGGCTAACACGTAGACATTACAGAAAACAGAGCGATGGGAAACAGCCACCTGCCCAACCGTCCCATCTACCGCCGAGTTCAACTTCCACCGTCACCTCGCAGCTCAAGCGGAAGACCCTGGTGAGGCTCAAATGGCGTCCTCGGGCGAGGGCTCCTCTGGTGACTGGCTGTGCGGCGGGGAGGGACCGGACTGCCGAGGAGGGAGAGGACCCATGGAGGGGTGTGGGGGGCCGTCGAGCAGAGGGGGGCGCATCAGGGGAGCGTAGTGAGGGCGAGGGCCAAGAGGCCCGCCGGGTGGGAAACGAGGAGGGAGCATCATCCCTGGAGGTGGAGGAGCCCACACTAGAGAAAAGGGAGGAAACGGACAGAGGGTCAGATTAACCGATGGCGTGAAGAGACAACATGGCGCCAAAAAAGGGTCTGAAGATAGACTGCTTACTCGGCATCATGGGAGGGCCCATGGGTCCCCTGGGCGGGTAGAAATCAGGAGGCGGCAGTCCATAGGGGGCTCTACGAGGAAAGGGGCCGCCCATGGGGCCCATCGGGGGGCCGCCCCCGATCCTTGGATCCGCTTCAGGGGGAGTCCTTCGATCCCCAGGACCAGACTGGTGACAGATATAAAAATATTTTAAAAAAGGTGATAACTAACTACCGATCCAAACACATACACGCTACTCAAACACACACACACACAAATACGCCACTCACCTCTCTGTGGTCCAGTTCACCAGGCCCGTGGCTGTTTTCTCTGTAGGAGCCATCTAAATTGTCATAAACACAGGAAATGAACAACAAGCTGGTTCCTGAGTGTGGTCTAGATATTAACAACAGTTCATTTGTCTACAGTCCAAAAGAGTGAAATACAGCAGGACAGTGCAATGAGGCGACGACGCGCCACTTATGCAGGTTCGACTCACCCGCCATGTCTGCAGCATGAGGGGCACACGGGGGGAAACCCCTTGGATGGAGAGGGCCGAAAGGAGGCAAAGGGCCCATAGGTCCTGGCGGAGGTCTCCTGTACATCGGACCTCCTGGTTCTGGGAACATATAGCCTAAGAGACAGACACACGGTGAGATAGAAAGAACATGCTAAGATTTGATCAGTATTTTAGCAACAGCTCTCTGTTTCTAACACTGTAAACAAGTTAAACAAAGCTCCAATTTGTAGTGGCAAGGCAGGACCGTGTGATAACGGAACACAGAGCTTCACAGACAATTGCAGCTTTCCGTGTCCAAACCTAAAAAAAGCATTAAACAACACGCATGCAGCGCTGGCAAGTGACCGGCACGCGCATGCACGCGACCCGACGTTGACTGTCGACTTGCCAAAACGCAGACGCAACTACTCACCTCAGCGGAGGCTGCGGTCCAATTTAACTCATGTCATGAGCTACACCCGTGCATCGATTGCCGCTGTACTCAAAATGTCAGCGATGGGTTCGGGTTTCCGGAACAATGCGCCTTCAGCACGTATGTGACATATTGTGTCTGAACAAAACCAACGTGTATATGGTGTGACAGTGAGTTTTTTTAAAGTAATCTAATAATGACCATGAAGATTTTTTTCCCCGCTCATAAAGTAAAATAAATCTTAATCCTCGATCTGTTTATAGACAGATCAGGTTGTGTGAGCGTCACCAGACCCGTCTTATTTTAGAAGCTGACGACCCACCAGACGTTACTGATTCACTCTGTGTCTTTCTCTCGCACGCACGCACACACACACACACACACACACACACACACACACACACACCTGGAGGTCCTAGGAGCCCGGGGGGGCCCGGGGGTCCTGGTGGGGGGCCCCTACGATCTCTCTCCCATGTCGGAGAGATCGAGCCGCTGTCTGAATGAGGACCGCCGCTCCGCTCCAGCTCTCCTTGGCCACCAGGGGGCTCCACTGGACCACGAGTCACTACCAGGGACAAGGAAGGAGAAGGGGAGAGAGAGAGAATTGACTTTTACAAAACCTTTATTTAACAATCATTTAAACACTTTTTAAATCATGGCACGTCTGTCCGTCCAGCGCTGACGGTCCGCTCTGCTCAGCTCCAGGACCCACTAGGACGTCCCACAGCAGGCAGACTCTCCTCCCCTCTGCCGGTCTCCAGCATCCTCCTCCTCAGTCTCAGTCCACCAGGATGCTCCGCTGGCTGGACTCCAGCTCTCCATCCTGGCCCCGCTCACTTCTTGATTGCACAAATCCTCCTCATAACATCACTCTCCTCTAGCAGCTCGTCAAGGATCCTCACTACTAGCTTCTTAACTCTGAAGCGCTCCAGCGTAGTGAAGCCTTCACTTCCTTGTTTGCGCAGGAGAGCCCGTTCCAGATTGTATGTCCTCGCGCCCACACGGCTTTCAGTCTCAGACCCAGAGGTAAAACAACTGTCAGAGAACTCTTCCTCATTGGACCCAGCCTCATCTGTTTCCCCTCCGGCTTCCCCGGAGCCCCCTAGTCCCTTCTTGGCCTGACCTCCACCCCGCCCACCATGTTGGCTTTCGCCACGCTGTCTAGGAACAGCACCACCCCGCCACTCATGCGGGCCGCGAACACCACCTGCCCAGCCCGCACCCCGCGTCAGTCCGCTGCAGTCCATGTCGGCGTGCCGTGCCGCCCAGCCGCAAACAAACCAACACGAACCGCCATGCTTCCTCAGAGAGAGAGAGAGAGAGAGAGAGAGAGAGAGAGAGAGAGAGAGAGAGAGACTTGCCAGAACGCCAACAGCATGCCGACGTACAGACCATGCTGCTGCAAACGTTTAAGAGTCTACAGTTGATCTTGCTACAGCCGGCCAGTCTTCTCCAACATGCTGCAAGCGTTTACTGGTGGTCTAATCTGGTTCAGTGTGCAGCCGCAGCCGGGTCTATGTATGTGGATTGCGTGTGTGTATGTGCGTACCTCTAGGAGAAAGTCGAGCAGGTGGGCCGTCCATTAATGTTGGAGGAGACAGAAAAGGTCTGGTTTCAGATGCAGGTCGACCCAGCAGAGATGGATCGTACGGGGACCTTTCAGCTGAAAAGGGGGAAGCGCAGTTCGGTGAGAGAAAAGTCAAGGAAGCCTGCAGCCTCCTGCTTGCAGGCTGGGGTCTGGTGAATATGACAGGAGTTCAATGATGCATGATTTAGTTTATGTATGTATGTATGTATGTATGTATGTATGCGTGTGTGTTCTAACCTCTGAAGGGCAGCGGCCGAGCCAAGCTGTCCAAGGCGTAGGGATCTTTGTCGAGGGCGTCTAGTTTAAACTGTGTGTCAGTCAGCCTGTGAACAAACACAACTAAAGTCAACAAATGAGAAACATTTTCTGGACACAGAATATGTACACAGTATATAAAAAGAAAACAGATGAAAACATGGCAAACATTTCTACAAAGTGTGTTTTTAAATTTTTTCAAACGTGAATATGTTAGAGGAGAACAGAAGTCGTTATCTATGCACGCCTCAAAGCCACAAGAGCCCATTGACGAAAACAGCAAGTGTACCTCGCAGAACACGGGAGTTGCTGGTCTACTGTTTATTTGTGTTATTGTGCAACTATCTAAAAAGGAACTAAAAACACCAAAGTCACACAATAACACCCGCAAACTAACTCATCGAGGCCGCGGTAGACTCCCGTGTTCTGCAAGATAAAATGACTGTTTTTGTCAAAGGGAGTCTGGTCGCTTTGAAGCCAACATAGATAACGGCTCCAGTTCCCTGTTGGAAAGGGCCGTCTGAAAACAAGGTAACGCTCGAAAACATTCTAAATATAGCGTACACTTCAACTGATATTGATTTTCTTTTCCTGAAATAGGTTGTGCTGCTGCAGAACATTGCTTTCCTCCTGTGTGACGTTACTCCATCTGTAGGCGACTACGGATGAGTACCTCATACAACCCCAACTTCAAAGCGTCCGTACTATCCCTTTAACCTCTTGTTAATTTCATTTAAGTTTGGGTGTCAGTTACTATCAGCTTACTTCTGTCTAAAGAGGGCGTTTTCTCTCCTGATGTCTGTGAGGTCTCGGTCTGCTGCTCGGGCTGCCAGCTGGAAAAAACAAAAATCAAGCCGAGATCAGAAACACAACACGACATGAGTATATAAATGCAGATGCAGTCAAGTGCACAACATTAAGATATGTCATTCGAATGCAGCAACGATAGACTAAGAGACCACTGATCTAATGTCAGAGTAGTGTGTGTGTGAAAAAGTGGTGAAGCAGTATGACGAGAGTTCAATAATGCATGATTTAGTATGTGTGTGTGTGCTGCAGTGACAGAAAATTGAAAAAAGACAATTACAGCCACAACAACAACTGAATCTATTGGGCTATAAAAAACAAAAAAAGAATACTCTTTATATTTCTATTAATTTTACTAACCCAGTTATTGTGAGCCTTCTTCTCGTGTGCAGATATTTGAGTCTGGTAAGACTGTTTGGTTTTCTCCAGCTCCTCCTCCATCTCTCCCGCTCGCTGTCTGAAGGACAAAAAAAAGGCAACGTTACGGGTGAGACTCTACGGGTGTTCCCCTTGTGCATGGCGAGGCTCACAAACGCCCCCCGCTCCCTGCACATCGTCAATGTGTTTGGAGGACAGTTTTTGAGGGAGCGGCTACCTGTAGTTGCCGAGCTCCTCCATGGCCAACGCAATGTTTTTGTCCGCTTTATTCAACTTCTCCTCTTTCTGCGTGCGCTCCTTCTCCTCCACAGTCAGCAGCCTGTGAATGCACACGTTCATCAACATCCCGTACACCTGCTATAACTTCTCCACGCAATAATAATGTATCGCCACCACGCGGGTCCGTACCTGTGCAGCTTGAGCTCATTCTCTTGGTACATTTCTGTCATGATCTGGAGTTTCTGTTGTAACCTTTGGACCTGTGAGGAAATGAACCCGAAAGCAAATAAGTGTGGAACAACAATATAATAAATATAATGTCACACAAAGGCTTGGTTGAGGGCGGCTACCTGGTCTTGGTACTGCTCAGAGTCCGACTGCAGAGATAACTTCTCATTGTCCAGCTCCTTGATGCTCACTAGAGAGGAAAACAAACAAACATTACGTCAGTGACATGTCAGGTCTCTACGCTGGTATCATGGAGTGTGTTCTGTATCAGACAACTAAATGACTCACCTTGCAGGTCTTCTTTTGCTTTGACTTCATCGTTCAGCTTGGCAAACAGTCTGTCCTTGTCTTCGTCTACCGATTTGAGGTCTGCGTTCAGCTACACAAAAACACACGCTCAACATATCAGCAGGTGTTCCACATACAAGTGTACAGCGATGGTAAATATGAATGGGTCTGGTTGCTAGCTCCATTAAATTAAAATACCTTAGCAGCGTAGATGAGTTTCTGGACTTTCTGGAGATGGCCCAGTGCGTCCGTGACGTTCCCTTTTCCGTTCGCTGCCGCTCTACCGTTAGACGTCTCCTTCTCTCCTCCTTCCTCACAGCCCTCCTCCTCCAGGTCCGAGTCCCAAGCTTTCATCCTCAGCAGCCGATCTGTCAGCGACTGGAAGCGCACACACATTTGGCGTCAAGCTCATTTCTGACAAAAGAAAGTGATGCAACCGAAGCCCCTCTATCAATTGCATCCGTTTGCTGCCTTCTTCTGTGGTATTTCCCATTATTTGAAACCAAGCGTTTAGCAGAAGTCGCAAGGTATAACACAGCATTGAGCAATAACACACTGTAATGAATGCCGGAACCAACCGTACCGTGATGCGCTCATCCTTGTTGGCCACATCCTGCAGCATCGCGCTGTGGGCCACTTCGCACCTGCTCATGTCCGTCTCCAACTCATTCACTCTCTCTGCCCATCCCTCCACCTGCTGCCTCAACTGAGAAAAGAGGTAAAGGGGCGGATGAAGATGTAAAGCGTAAAGAACCATGACTCTAGTACAGTATGTGACTGGATGGACTGAGTGGAACAGACTGGTGAAGCAGCACTTTCAATTCCACTACGTGCTTTATGTGCCGAGCATCCTACCTGAGCGTTGCTCTCCTGCAGTAGGGCGTTCTCCTCTCCAGCCGTTTCCAGATTCCTCTGGAGTCTATCACTGTTCATGCTGTACACCTTCAGAGTGGTTTGTGCCTGGAGTCAAAACGGGCAGCGATTAATTTAAAACACGGCGAGACAGCGCAAAGGAGGGAAAGAGGAAGCAGCAGGGGAGAGAAGAGGGGAGGAGGACAGGAGTGCGAAGGTAAAGAGAAGAAGGGTTAGGTAATGGTACCTGCTCTTCTTGTGACTGGAGGTCTCTGGTTTCTTCTTCAGTGGTTTTCATGCTCTCTTCAAGCAAAGCTAACTGGAAGGATAACCAAAAAAAAAATATATATATATAGATATATATATATATATAACACTAATGCAATGGATTCCAATTCCTATCCAAATATAATTCTTTATAAAGAATTGAAGATGTTACAGCTCGTATCGTCGGCCATAGTGTGTGTGTGCTCCTACCCTTCTTTCCTGCTCTAGCCTAAATTCCCTCTGCTGGTCCAGTTGATCCTTCAGTTGTTCCAGATCCCCGTCCATCTCCCCTTTAGCATGTTCTAATTGTCTGGCTTTGACCTGGAGGAGCAAGAAATCAAAGTTCAAGAGAGAGCAAAAGAGCCGGAGAATGTGGAGGGAACACGAAAGTCAGGTCACAGTGTCGAAATGTGATAGATCACTCATTCAAATTTGGGGAGGCAGTTCAAAGGTTTTCTTTACCTCTTTCTTTCAGGAGTACCACACCATTACATTTGCCAGAGGGCCAGAAATGTGACTCAAAATTAATAAGAATTCTGCTCCATAACTGCTGGATGTGTAAACAAGCAACTGTTTGCTAACAAGTTCATACAAGGTATCAACTTGATAGGTGATGATGTGTCAATGTCGTGTTTACAGATGGTTTCTGCTGCCCCAAGTGGCCAAAATATGTATATAAATCAGTTACTGCAGGTTTTCTAAAGACAAATGGGTAAAAAGCACAAACAATAAAATACATTGAAAATCTCAGCAGTTTTTTTTTTTTTTTTTTAAAAGAGTACCAACTGACTAAAGTTACATCTTATGAACAACAATAGACACTGTGCCGAAGTTTTTTTTCCCTCTCTCTGCTTCACCTCCAGATGATCTGACTTTTGAGTTTGGGCCAAGACACCACTGTCCCTCAGCGTGCTCTCCAGGTCATCATGCTGCAAATGAAACACAATGAGGAAATACATCTGAGAAGCAACGCTCATGACAGCCATGACAAAAATAGTGCCATTGAGCAGGATTTAAACGTATGTTCATAACTGTCTTTCATAGCTTTGCAATGGGAGAGTTTCTTCTGTTTGATCCCCACATTTCAGACAACATGCGTAAGACTCTGCATCTTGTAAATCTGACTATTTTCACACCATGAAAATTAAAACATATGATATGAATTTGGCCTCAGTTGGAAAAACCCCGCGTTGTGTCAGACAGGCTCTGCCAGGCTCGAGTACCAACCTCTTGTTGACATTTGCTGAGCGTCTCAAGGACTTTACACTTCTCGTCCAGCAGCTCCGCCACCTGCTCAGCCATCCTCCGCTCTTTACCTGAAAAAAAAGGGAATACAAAGCTTATGAAGATAATCAAATATTTTCTAACATATTTCTGCTTACTGAACAGTGTCCAGAGAGGTTTAGCGTGATTAGCGATGTTTAAATGTGATACTTAGGAATAAGTGAGGAGAACTTACTTCGATAGATTCTGCTTTTGACCTGTGAAGAAAGAAAATTAAACCAATTATCACAGAGTGAAGAGATTAATCAGTTCATAGATTTGCCGACTGCATATGTGTCCATGTTTAAACAAACACCACCATTAGAAATGAACACGCTGCATACAAGATCTTTGTGGCGTTGATGCGTATAATATACATGGCTGTGTGCTTACAGAGCTATAACATCTACAGGTGAACAGCAGCATCGTCACCAGCCCCACCAGACTGGAAATGATGACTGGTTCCCATGGCACCCCGTACAGGTCCGGCCCGGGTCTGATGTCATCAGGCAGTGACGACACAACCTGAATGAAGAGCAGAGGTCTGTTTGTTTTGGGAACTGGTTTCAGCAAACAAGAGGTGTGATCCTTTGGTTCGCTGTATTTAACCATGAGAATTAACACAGTGGAATAGTTACTGTGGATACAAGAATGCAAACTAGTTCTGATCAATTGCGGTGAATGAAATGCAAACATTACAGATGGGGTCAAGCAGCCTGGCAGTCAGAGACCCACAACACAGCTGTTACTTCAGTAGGTAGAGCTTCTTGCATGCATCAAATGAGCCTAACAACCGGCTTATTTCATCTCCAAGTCTCAATATTCTTACAATTGTCCAATGTTTGTACATTTAGATTGTATTAGTATGTATTGCAAGTTGTAGCCTTGAATACTCAGCTGTTAATTACCAGGTATATCTATCTATCTATCTATATATATATATATACTACACTCTATATTACACACACACACAAATAAAAACTTCCATATTTTTAGCAGGAAGACAAAAAGCAGGAAAGCGCAACACCTGATCAGATCTCCTAATGCTACCACCAATTAACACGCTAACGCTAGCTAACCATTACTAGCTAACTGTGGACACTTAAACACGTCTGAAATAAAACGACTCAGAAGCTCAACGTAGTCTTGACAGCTGGTTAACAGCAATGGCCCGACACACGTGCAATCAAACACGAACTGTACAAACTCAGATGTACTCGGCAATAACACTGAGCTATTTTCGACACAATCCGTTACGTTATGACAGCTGTGTCGGCTAGTAGGGAAATGCTAACGAAACCTGCCACATAACGTACATCCTTCACTTTCTCCAAGGCGATACTGTAGTAAGCCTCCGCCGTCGCCTGAAAGTCGACCGCTTTGCTGGCCGACAGGTCGCTCACCGTGTGTTCCGACATTTCCGAATTATCTCATTTGCTTCTTGTTTTAGTGATAGCTGTCATTTAATAAATAAAAATAAACTCGACATTAGGGACACAAATTGAAGCCGTCAACCGGGCTGGCGGCGATTTCACATCCTTTTCACAACACTGACGCTCCAGACTAAACCAAGTCACGAACCAAGATGTTGCATTGGCTCTCAAAACTCCTCGTCTAGATTTCACTGAATTTGTTTTTCTTCATAACATATCAATACACGTATTATAATATATATAAATAATTAATTAATAAATATACATTGATTTAAACACTCACGGGGTCATGTAGATATGTTTACACCCCCGCCAGTGTCGTAAATGGTTCACTCGCAACGTCACCAATTGTAAAACGCCACACTGGCACATCGGAGCACTTTTAAAGTGACACCAACATAAACAGGTGTCACTACACCCATGGCTCTGACTACACCTAAATGGAAAAGTCTCAATGTTGTTGAGTCTTTGATAATCTCCCGAAAAAAACATTATCATTTTAAACTTAGCACGTAATGTTTTTCGCGCAAATGCCATATTTCTCAAGCAGTTTACGATCGTGTGTTACATGTTGTTGAGTTGCAGGGTAATGCTAAATAACAAGCTGGTCCCAGTAGGACATAGGTGGGGACTCACTCAGCCAATGTTTCGAAATTGTACTCACCGACCTGGCCTCATTTTCGTCCATGTGAAACTATCACTAGTCCCCTCAAAACATTTGAAACGGTTTGCCTCGAGAGAAGGTGGGTTGCCAGCTGGCTCGAGATGTGTAATAGACCCACCAGCACTCAGGAATGTGAGTGATGATGACGGAGCCAACGCGAACTTGAGTCCAGAGGGAGAGTCATATCGATGTGACACAAGTTCCGTGTCTTAAAGAACCAGACTACACAGTTGGTTGACCCTGAACGATCAGATGGACCACTGAAGGTTTGTCAGAGAACCCACAGCCCTGTACACAATGATCAAAACATAGGCATGTGTACATTTGTACTTTTAAGTAACCTGACCAAACATGTTAAAACTGGGCCAGGCAACATTTCTGACCAGGGACAGCGGAGCACTTTCTCCAACAGACTCATCCAGCTCCGCTGTCATAAGGACCGATACAGGAGAACATACTTTCCTGCCCACTGCTATTAGACTTTATAATAAATCACCTCTGGCCAGATCCTCCGTCAATTGATTCAACATCAACATCTATAGCCCTTGCACCGCTTTTGTTGTTTAGTTAGTCACTGTACATACTTATATACACTTCATATCACCCCCAGTCATAATACTAAAAAATGCTGTGAGGTGGGGAAAAACGGTGAAAAAACATTTAATTTCATAAACTAGGCTAGTGTACTTTATCTCTGTTAGTATTATTTAATGGTGTTTGGAATGAACCTGAAAGACGACTTTGAGCGTTTAGTGACAATCGAGCCTCCATCCGGCCTACATGGAGTTCAATCTGCAGATAAATCGTACCTGTAAAGTAAGCCATGTGAGGCGCTCCCTCGCTGCATGAACATTAGTGGCTGAGTCTTCGGCGATCTGATGAGCAAGGTCCAGAATTTGCCTCATTACCCCTGAAATCAGATTCACAAACATGTCGCCACAAATGGCATAATATTCCAATTCAGTATTAATGTACTAGCGTGAAACAAAAATAGCAAATAATGTTCTGCATGCCATAGTGTTCCAGGTTTTGTGTCGCAGGAGGATTGAGGATGCAGCCGGCCGCGTTGCACTCCTTTTTTTTAAATATTGTATTGCTTAATATCTTTCAATCATCTTTTAATCCGTCTTGATTCAGGGATACTTGAGTCATCCATACCTTCCAGTGGCTGTGGTGATGCTGACTCAGGGGGCATTCTCTCGCCTTCACTACTTTTCCCCTCCTCTTTCCTTTCCTGATCCTCGGTGACCCTCTCCTTTGCTGTGCCTCCACTTAGTCGTCCATCTTTCTCCTCACCCACCCCCATCCATTCATCTCTTGGAGTGTTGGTCCTATCCAGGCCCTCAGCGGGCGTCTCCTCACCTTCGCCGTGAGTTGAACAGGATCCCCCGACACAGCTGGCCACGGCTGCATTTAACAGGGAACACACATGCACTCGGATTGAAATCATTGCAAGTTAAAAACCCATACTTGAATACAAAATATCAAAGTAACTTCAAGAATATCTTTGTGGCCATGAAAAATACTTGTGCTGGTTTGTGCTGCTGATGTCTGATTCACCTGTGCTGAAAGTCTCTCTCACTCTGGCAAGCAGCGCTTCTAGCTTCTGAAGTGCGATGAGCACTCTGGTCTTTTCCTTGTCCTCGAGCCTCGCGCTGGGCGCCACCAGAGCCTCCCTGTGATGACCCAGAAGCCTCTCTATATCCAGCAATATCGAGCCATCGTTATCATGGTCACCGGTCGTGGGTCCCGCGCTCCCCAACACGTAATCCAAAAACTGCAGCTTGTGTCGCCCGAAGAGCTCCAACAGAACGGTCGCCTCGTCCACGCTCATGTGAGCGAGGAGGTTCTTGTAATGTGGGGTGAGGGTTTTAGTCTGGAGGGGGCTTTCCGTGGGGTGAGAACGACCCCCCGTTGGGGACGGAGGTGATGTCCGGGTCTCCGCAACAGGAGGGGAAGTGTGCAAATCTTGCATGTAAACCTGACCCGAATCAGTGGTTGCATCCAGTGCTTGCTCAGGAGGGAGAGAGGCTCGTACCGTGGATGTGTCGCCTGTATCAGAACCCAAACCCGGGGCAGACTCTTTGGATCCCTCAGTTTCGGTTATGGGCAATCCGAAAAAGCTAAATGCG
Source organism: Myoxocephalus aenaeus (assembly GCA_038501785.1). Taxonomy (NCBI): domain Eukaryota; kingdom Metazoa; phylum Chordata; class Actinopteri; order Perciformes; family Cottidae; genus Myoxocephalus; species Myoxocephalus aenaeus. The sequence goes on from JBAMJR010000042.1 coordinate 3,177,468, forward strand.
TTTTTGAAAAGGCCGAACGCTCCATTACTTCCAGGCTCTCCTGGCCCTGTATTGTGACCGTGTGACGGAGCACTTTGTTCGGACATCACAGCCGGGCTTTCAACGTGGTCAACGGACAACACTGGAACCGCCATCGCTCCGTCTGTCCTGAAATCATCCTCCCTCTCTTCCCCGTCAGTGTGCTCCTCTGTTACTATCTTAGGATCAGAGCATACTTGCTCTGTTTCCTTTTCAGCGGTAGCCCCGTTGCTGATGGTTTCGGAGTCTTCAAGCTCAGTGTTGTGGGCCTCATTGGAATGCAGCTGCTCATCTTCTGTGTTCTCCGTTGTCTGGCCAAGTGAAAGTGGATCTGCGCTCTCATCTGAATGGGGCAAATGGTTGTTTTTCCCCTCATCTCTTTTCTCTTCCTTCTCTTCCTCCACCAGTACTCCATCCTCATCCTTCTCCTCACCTTCAGCTGGTACCGGCTGACTCGCTCCTACCCTGTCTGGTAATATTTGATAATTGTCGGCCATTGTATTTTGCTTCCCTGTCTCCATTGCCCCTTCCTCTATTGAGCTCAACATATTTGCAGGATCATTTCCATCTCTGTCCTTTACAAATCTGTCTTCGCTAGCCTGAGGAAAAAGTTCATTTGAACATTTAAGGGTCCCCTCTTCCACTTCGTTCCTCCTCAACAGCTCCACATTCTCCATCTCCTCAACCTCCTCCTCTTTCATTTCACCCCTGACCTTTTCTTCCTCTCTCTCCTCTTCTTCCATCGGTGGGTCTTCGGTCTGGCTCTCTTCAGTCCGCGTGGACGGTTCGGAGAACACAGATTCCGAGCTGTTCTCGTCTTGTGTCTCTTTCCCGTCGCTCTCTGGCTCCAGACTGTTCTTGTCTTTCTTAGCGTGACGTAAAGAGTGGAGGCTGTTTTCCATCTCTTCCTCAAAATGAGACTCTGCTTGTTTTTCTTCATCCTCTTTAGTATCTTGTTCCTTTACTCCTTCTACCTCCTTTAACTCCGCCCTTTCCTCCGCTTCTTTTAATTCTTCCCCCTCCTCCTGCTTTTCCTCTTTGAACTCTTCAATCTCCTGCTGCTTCCACTCTTCCTTTATCTCTTCCACTTCCTCCTGTTTCCCTACTTCCAATATCTCCTTCCCTTCCTCCTGTTTCCCCTCTTCCTTTATCTCTTCCACTTCCTCTTGTTTCCCATCTTCCTTTATCTCCTCCACCTCCTCCTGTTTCCCTACTTCCAATATCTCCTTCCCTTCCTCCTGTTTACCATCTTCCTTTATCTCATTCCCTTCCTCCTGTTTCCCTATTTCCTTTATCTCCTCCACTTCCTTTATCTCCTCCACTTCCTCTTGCTTCCCCTCTTCTTTTATCTCCTTCCCTTCCTCTTGTTTTCCCTCTTCCTTTATCTCCTCCACTTCCTTTATCTCCTCCACTTCCTCCTGTTTCCCATCTTCCTTTATCTCGTCCACTTCCTCTTGTTTCCCCTCTTCCTTTATTTCCTCCACTTCCTCCTGTTTCCCTATTTCCTTTACCTCTTCCACTTCCTCTTGTTTCCCATCTTCCTTTATCTCTTCCACTTCCTCTTGTTTCCCATCTTCCTTTATCTCGTCCACTTCCTCTTGTTTCCCTTCTTCCTTTATCTCCTCCACTTCCTCCTGTTTCCCTATTTGCGTTATTTCTTCCACTTCCTCTTGTTTTCTCTCTTCCTTTATCTCATTCCCTTCCTCCTGTTTCCCTACTTCCTTTATCTCTTCCACTTCCTCTTGTTTTTCCTCTTCCTTTATCTCCTTCCCTTTCTCCGGTTTCCCCTCTTCCTTTATCTCCTCCACTGCCTCCTGTTCCTCTACTTCCAATATCTCCTCCACTTCCTCTTGTTTCCCCTCTTCCTTTATCTCCTTCCCTTCTTCCTGTTGCCCCTCTTCCTTTATCTCCTCCACTTCCTCCTGTTTCCCTACTTCTTTTATTTCCTCCACTTCCTCCTGTTTCCCTATTTCCGTTATCTCTTCCACTTCCTCTTGTTTTCTCTCTTCCTTTATCTCATTCCCTTCCTCCTGTTCCTCTACTTCCAATATCTCCTCCACTTCCTCTTGTTTCCCCTCTTCCTTTATCTCCTTCCCTTCTTCCTGTTGCCCCTCTTCCTTTATCTCTTCCACTTCCTCTTGTTTTTCCTCTTCCTTTATCTCCTTCCCTTTCTCCGGTTTCCCCTCTTCCTTTATCTCCTCCACTGCCTCCTGTTCCTCTACTTCCAATATCTCCTCCACTTCCTCTTGTTTCCCCTCTTCCTTTATCTCCTTCCCTTCTTCCTGTTGCCCCTCTTCCTTTATCTCCTCCACTTCCTCCTGTTTCCCTACTTCTTTTATTTCCTCCACTTCCTCCTGTTTCCCTATTTCCGTTATCTCTTCCACTTCCTCTTGTTTCCCATCTTCCTTTATCTCCTCCACCTCCTCCACTTCCTCTACCTCCAATATCTCCTCCACTTCCTCTTGCTTCCCCTCTTCTTTTATCTCCTTCCCTTCCTCTTGTTTTCCCTCTTCCTTTATCTCCTCCACTTCCTTTATCTCCTCCACTTCCTTTATCTCCTCCACTTCCTCTTGCTTCCCCTCTTCTTTTATCTCCTTCCCTTCCTCTTGTTTTCCCTCTTCCTTTATCTCCTCCACTTCCTTTATCTCCTCCACTTCCTCCTGTTTCCCTACTTCCTTTATCTCCTCCACTTCCTGCTTCTCCTCTTTTTTTTTTTCTTTCACATCCTGCCGTTTCACCCCTCCCTTTAACCGTTCTATCGCCTCCTGCTTTTCCGCTTTCTTTGACCCCACTTCCTTAGTCTGAGTCTCTTTTCCAGAGTCTGTAGCTGACTTGAGACCACTTTCCTTCAAAATGTATTTCCCAAATTCAATTGTCTCAGTTTGAACTGGCTGGAGGTTGTTTTCGTCACTATGTCTCTGAGTTTCTTTAACAGTTTCCTTTAGCTCGTGTGAATCACCAACAATTTGAGTGTCCCCCTGTTGCATATGTGGAGACACTGAGTCCTGATCTGCACTGTTTTCCATCTGTGTTGTGCTCTCAGAAAACGTTCTTCTGTCCTCCTCTGAAGCCTTTTCAGTACAGTCAGTACTTTTATTAGTAGAACGAGATGATCCCTCACCAGCCTCCCCATCCTGTCTTATCTCACCCTGAGGTGTCTCTGTTTCTGTGCTGTCAATCATAGCTAGTGACTCTGAACTATCAATATTGGTTTCTACACTGTGAGCAGGTAGTGGTTCATCAGACACAAAATTGATGTCAGAGTGTGTCAAAAAATCCTGATCCTTGTCTCCTCCTTCTTCTCTGTTATTAACCTCAGCCTCACTTTCTATTGATTTAGGCATCTGATGATATTTACCTTTCATTTCTGCAGATTTCTTGCGATCATCTGAAACACTGTCTTCCTCTTCTTCTTTACTGCTGTTGAGCATTGACGGCATTCCACCATCAGTCTGGGACGTTTTCTCGACCTCGGTCTGAAGAGAAATGTCTTCTAGGTTGACCTTGGATGCTGCATCTTCAGGTGAGACACGGTCCTTGCTGCTTTCTGAAGTATCTATACCGTTATAGTTCGTTTCAGCATTGACTCTGATTTCTGGTGGGACATTTTGGTCTTTCTGAGTTTCTTCCACCTTTGATGCATTGGCAGTCTCTGTCTCTACCTCCTCTGTCAGTGCACTTTGAGATTGACTGGTATCCACATTCTCCGAGCCTGTCGGATGTTCTAAGGTTGTGTCATCTTCTGTCCCCTTCAAACCACTTCCTGCACTCTCTTCAACTTCCTTCTTGTCTTTCCTGAAGCCTAAAATGTCCCCGATCCCCATATCCAACCAAGAGCCAGACGCCGGCTGTTCTTCCTCCTCCTGGATTGTCTCCTTGGCCTCGCCTTCAGGCGTTGCCTCGTGCCCTGACTCCTGATTGGTCCGGCCGAACCCCAGCGTGCTTGACAGTCCGCTTCCCAGCCAATCCAATGTCCCCGTCTCTTCCCGCTCCTCTTCGTGTAATTGGCTGCCTTCTAGGTCCAGAGTCATCCTCCTACTCCTGAATCTTTCTGCCTGTTCCTTGCCATCTTCTCTTTCTTCATCTTGCTCTTTTTTTTCTGTCCCTCCTCCAAAGCCAAGCCACCCAGTCATGGTTGACGCCAAAGAGTCCGCATTTTCTGTGTCTTCTTCTGTACCTTTCGCAGCGTCATCAGGTTTCCCTTCTCCTCCAAACCCCAGCCATCCTGTCACGGACAAAGCGACAGAAGCTTCGGCCTGCGTCTCTGTTATCTCGTCGGCTTCTTCCTCTTTAGCCAGACCTAACCACCCTGTCACCGAAGAACCGAGCCAGGAGGAGGAGGAGGGGTCAGACCCACCTTGTTCTATCCGAGCCGTAGGAGTCTCCCGCGCTCCCTCGTGAGTCCCGGCAGCACTTTTGCTTTCGTCCTCTTCTGCCGATATTCCGTCAGCTTCCGGTGCCGCAACTGGAGATTCTGCAGAGGGCTCTTCTGATGTCGGAGGACTTTCAGCGCTTGTGTCATCGGGGTAGGGAGTGGTGTGGGCGGTTTCTGACTCCTGGTTTTTCTGATCATCGTCCGCATCACCGTCCAAATGATTAGAGTCAATGGGGTAACCAAACTCATCCATGCAGAAGAAATCAGATTTCTGAATGAAAAAAAGAGAAGTGAGGATTCAACATTACTACTTTAGCAACACATTTGGGGTTAAATACTGTACCATATCGCAGTATACCATTTCACTCTATTCATTAGCAACCACATGCATAGTCTGTATGAAAGAGAAGGATTTGATCAAAGTCTATAATCTGAAGAGCTACTGAAAATCAAAGCCTATTCACCTGTGTTTCCAATACTTTCTCCGTGGTAGCGTAAACCTGCTCCTCCTGCACCGCTTCCTTTGGGAAATAACCGAACTGTTTGTCAATCTGAAAGCAAAAGGAAGCAGAGTTCTATAAGGCCACGGCAGCATTGTGGACGAATGGAGGGAAGGAGCACACGGCAATCAAGAGGAGAGGAAAACAAGAGACTGACGAAGAGGACAAAGCGCATTTTTTATATTTCCTGAAAAGGTTTCCCACTTCGTTTTAGGCCCTGTGGCTATGATTACGTTTATGGCTGAAGTGTTGCAAATGAAGAAGACATTTCATTTCTGTTATTTTTAAATATATATATAATCTAATCTCATCCAAAAGCCACTCAATGGCATCTTAATCAATAATGAAATGTCTCTGAAAAGCAGAGCAGTTCTTATACAGTGGATGTGTTAAGTGATTAGCAAAATAAAAGACTCACATGCAGGTGGTGATGTTGGGTCAGCACATTAATACGTTAGTGTTTACAATCTATCACTCATTCGGCCCTGTTTTCGTACACAATTACACCATCATATAAGTGAACTGGAACGCTCTCACAGACATTTGTGTTCATCAGGTACAGTGTCACCATGACACTGTAGTCCAGTGGTTCTCAAATTGGGGTAGGTGTACCCCTGGGGGTACGTGAGATTATATATATTTATCCATTAAAAAATCCTTTAAAAATAACAATTTAATTAATATTCAATCAAATATAAGTGAAAACTGGATTGTATATATTCTATATTAAATCAAAAACTGATGGCATACCGCTGTGTTTTACATCTTTTTTTTTACTTTGCACTAGTTAGGGGGTGCTAGGGGGTACTTGGCTAAAAAAATATTTCACAGGGGTACATCGCTGAAAAAAGGTTGAGAACCACTGTCAGTGCATGATTCTGATTATTGCAGCTGATTAATTCCAACCTCTGATGATCAAATTACTCACCTAAACAGTACACATATCATAAAAGAAGATCATTAGGATATCGCTATGTATTATGATCAGGACTAATCTCCTCAATCTAGAACTTCGCGCCAGGGACTGTTTGAATTAGGAAAGACCGATGGAGCTGTCAGACTCACGCTGCCTGCCCAGAGGTCTCCTCTCTTCCCAGCCAGTTTGTGGTAAACAAAAATGGTGTCTCCTCGTCTGAAGCTCAGGAAACGGCAGTCCTCGGCACGGTGGTCCCTGGTGGCCTGCACTCTGCTGATCAGGCCTACGCACACACACACACACACACACACACACACACACACACACACACACACACACACACACACACACACAAAACAACAACACAGATTACCATCATAAAGAAAGTTTCTAAAAAAAACATATTATATGTTATATATATACCGGATCATAAACTACAATCCAATAATTAAAAAACGTACTTTGACACTCAGAATCCCCACAGATCTTGTAGTCAGACAACGATCCCAGACTGAAGTGAGGTAAAATCACAAAAACCATGCCTGTACACCACAGGATTCTGCGTGCCAGTGAAACCGCCATTCTTGTTGTTCTAACAGGAGTGTGTCAGGAGGAAATGTCCATACTAAGTCTGAAATAACTGCGGCTAGTTGTGCTGGCAAGTGGACATTGCCTCCAAGCTGCTGCCGTCATGAAGACTCAATGGTAAATGAGAGGGCTGAGATTAGATACAAGGCTAGCTTGAGGATAATCATTAACACACAAGAGCTGTTTGCAATACATCATTATCTGCACCTTGGTCAAAGGTTTATTTTTATTTTTTATTTCAGTTCAATATTACAGAGGAACTTCTATAATGGACTTCTCCCCGTGGAATAAATCAAATAAAAAAAATAAAAACATGGCAGCAGATTATTTTTGCTGGCTACGTCGTGGAAGTTTGGGGGACTTTAGCCTTTAGCGAGAAATCCGACAACTCCGTAGTGGCGTTCACGTCACCATAACAACCACCCGCCGCGCACTGAGTCTACGTCATCACTCCGCGTTTCCAATCAAGATGGCCACTTAAATTTGGGAGCTACTAGTTTTCACACGCTATACCAGCACACAGGACTCGGCAACAACTCTCTCTTTTTTTTTTTTTACCTCACATGTCTTGATAGAAATTCGCTTTCCATCGGTTCACAATGAAGTCGGACGTGGAGGAGTTAATGCCGAGGCTGCTGCCCGTTGACTTTGGAGCAGGTGCGGAGGACCTGGACCTGGATGGACCGCCGAGAAATCCCCGGGAGTACCTCCGACAAGTCCAGTGAGTTCACCTCAAATTATTATTATTTGTCTTCTTCTTAGATAGTGGAGAACTGGGGTGACAGCCGTGTGCTACGCGTATGCTACCGCCGGAAAATAGTGTAACAATGGTGGAGAACAGCGGGTTCGTGAACTAACGTTAGATAGGTTCACGTACCCAGTGGATTCGGACAGTAGAGTTGTATTGTGACAGCCAGTGTGACAGTACATTTTATTTTACACTCCCATGTCCACACGCTTTGCTCAATACTTTACTAAAAATATGTATGCATATGTTTTATGTTATATGTGTATATAATATATGCTCTTCGACAGGTTGGAGGCGTCACTGTGCCCAGAGGTGGTGGTTGCTCAGATTGACCCCAAGAAACTGAAGAAGAAACAAACAATTAATGCCTCTGTGAGTAAACGTAATTTACAAAAACGAACCAATGCATGCATAGACATACGGTGCAGTACATATCCCAATTATCCTCTTTCAATACATTTGTGCTGTTTAGGGGAGTAGTCATTTTTATATGCAAATCCATAAAATGAGTTTGAAGGGAAACATGGAGGATGATGTTTCCTTCAAGAGGGGTCTTCTGTTTTAAGGTGGCGGGCTGCCATGCTGCTCCAGAGGGTTTCTCCCCCAGCCTCGGTTGGCAGCAGCACCAAGTCAGTACCTTCTCAGACGTCAGACAGGTAAAACAAAACCCATACGACATTTTACAGTACATTTTTTTACACTTTAGTTAATAAAATGCTAAACCTTGTATCACATTGTACATTATATATCCCCAAAACCTCTGAGCTGTCTATAACAACTGAACGTATCCTGTTCTAGAAAGGTGTAATGTCACATGTGTCTTGGCTCGGTGTTTGCCTGCTTTTATGTGTGTTGCAATGATGCTCTTTGGCAGGGTTGAATAAAAAAAACTAAATCATATAATAATGATAATTATAATACTACAATTCTGCCTTTTGCATTCAGAGCATCACAAAGAACAGGAGTCACTGGAGTGGCCACACTCTGGACGACAATGTGCAGATGGTGAGGGGATGGTGTGGGGTCGCCGAGTTCATTTGCATTTGAGGCGTCGGTTTGAACCGAATGCCGATCACGACAAAACACTTGCGTGTGTGTGTGTGTCCGTGTCCGACAGCCAAATCTGACAGATGAAGAGGGCTGGAAGAGGTTTTGTTTAGGGGAGACAGTCTGTCTGGACACTGCGTCCTGCCACACAGATGCTGGAACAGAGCTGGCGCTGGATTACAGCAAGGTTGTATGTGTATGTGTGCTGCTTGTGTGTGTGTGTGGGGGGGAGATAATGAATCATTCATTGAACTATTGTTATTTTGATGGCAATCTAAAATTAAAATAATTTTAGGTAATGGGGTATATATAGTTTAAAGAATATTCTTCAAAATAAATCTGTGATTTCAAAAAAAAAACTGAAACGTGTGTCTGTGCTCAGGTGGGCTTCCCTCCCTTCCTCACCATAGTCAGCAGACTGAACCAGGTGAACAGTTTACTCATTTACACACGGAACTCGCATTCTGAAACCAGATCCAATTATTCTTAATAGTACCCGTTTTCTCTCTCTCTGTGTCGTCAGTCCACTGTGCTGATGGTGTTGGAAATTCTAATCTGCTGGTTTGAGGAACACGAGTTTGTTCCACAGATGGTGGGTTCAGTTTGTTAAGTTCACTCTGCACATTTTTATTTTTTTTAAATAATCGGTTGCCAACGCCTCGTGTTTGACACCGCTTTCTTGTTGCTCTGCGTAGGGTCGCTGGTTGTATGCCTTGTTGGCCAGCCTGGAGAAGCCTCTGCTGCCCGAAGCCCACTCCTGCATCAGACAGCTGGCCAGGAGAAGTGCTCAGCTCCGCAGCACAGTGGTACGACAGTGTAGTGGCAACCTACATTAGTTTAATCTGGTCTCATTTTCGGTACTAAAACCTCCCTGCTGAAGTGCAGGTGGTAGCTTATAAAGCCATAGAATTTGTATTTCAGTAGAAAGACATCACTGTACTTTTTAAATATGTACTATTCACTGTACCCATTTTTTTAATTACTTTTATGATCCCACAGGAGAGTCAGGAGGACGAGACACTGCCTGTCCTCAACCTGCTCATCTGTCTTGTTGCCAGGTATCATCTTCCATTGAGTAGTTCATATTGGTCAGGTCACATGACATTTAATACATGAGGGCTGTCTGGTTAGTCGTATTCAACCCAACGCAAAGAGAGAAAGAGCTGTCAAGAGCTTGTGGTCCTACCAGTATCTTGTTTGTTGAGTGATTATACCAACATATTAAATACAGTATGTGAGATATAACTTGTGTGCCATTATGCTCCATTGCTTTTCTTTCCTGCAGATACTTTGAGCAGAATGACCTGGCAGACCAGCCGGAGTGAACACATGGTTGAGTAGAACATCCAGATGTGGAGGAGGAATGTGTTGCATCTCTCCAAACAGTGAAGCAACAGGAAACATATGGACAACTGAAGATGTTGACGCTTTAAAAAACTAAAACAACGGAGAGAAGGTTCCAAAGACGCAGCCGCGCAAACAGCTGCGCAAACAGCAGCGTAGAGGGCTGTGGCCATTCAGCAAATCACGGTGAAAGTTGAGGACATAACCAAAAGATCTGTATCATGAACTCACAACCAGGAATATTTCAATTCACCAAGTCATTTGGATCTCTGCTGATGTTAACGGGGCCACCAAAGAATGATAGATTTGATTCTGTACATTTTGTTCTGGGGTTTATGGATGTATGGAGTTTTCTATTAAACTGTGATTTACTACTTATGTGGACATTGTCATTGGTCATAGAGCCCATTAAAATATAGTTGCCAAAATCAGCATTTATGAAAGTGAATATATTAGAGATGATTGGTTTTATGGTTAATTCAGAAGTTCACAAACTAACCACTGGGAGGTAAAACATTTGTGTCAATGAGGTTCAGCTCCCTGTCCAAAAGAGCTGCAAGGTCAAAATGTGAAAAAATTCTAAATAGCGCACACACACACACCGTGCTGGTTCTCCTGTTTCTTCAAACTGGGGGCGTGCCGACCGCCATCAACTGTCAGTTATACTCTGACTGGCTGGTCCTCTGGTGTGGTCAGAACCACCTGGAGCTGAACAAGGCCAAAACTGTGGAGATGACAGTAGACTTCAGGAGGAGCCCCCCCAACACTACCCCCCCTAACAATACACAACAGCACTGTTTCTGCGGTAGAGACCTTCAAGTTTCTGGGATCCACAATCTCCCGGGACCTGAAGTGGACTGCCAACATTAACACCATCTGGAAAAAGGCCCAGTAGAGGCTGTACTTCCTGCGCCAGCTCAGGAAGTTCAACCTGCCTCAGGAGCTGCTGATCCTGTTCTACACCGCCATCATCCAGTCTGTCCTCTGCTCTTCCATCACTGTGTGGTTTGGATCACCAAACAGGACAGAGTCAGACTCCAACGGATCGTCAGGTCTGCAGAGAGAACCATTGGTTCCAGCCTGCCCTCCATCCTGGACTTGCACACCGCCAGTCAGGAAGCGGGCTGTAAAGATCACCACAGACCCATCACACCCTGGACACAAGCTGTTCCAACTCCTCCCCTCTGGAAGGCGCTACAGAGCACTGTACGCCAAAACCACCAGACACAGGAAGAGCTTCTTCCCACTGGCCGTCACTCAAATGAACAGTTAGACAGACTCTTCATCTGCACTATCTGCACTTTTTTGTTGTTTTACTACTGTCTTTAATGTCCTTTTTATATTTATCTTGTATATTGTGTGTGGAAAAAAAAGTACGAAGAGCAAGTGAAACCGGAGTCAAATTCCATGTATGTGCAAATTTACATGGCCATTAAAGCCGATTCTGATTCTGGATAAGTATTAGTGATGTGTCCTTTCGTGTCAAGGCTTCGATGCGCGTGTCGAGTAATTCAGGTAGATTTTGGTGAAGCGCGTATCGAGGCTTGTGTCGATGACGTATGTGGTGACGTTCAAAGTCTCGCGAGCCGGCCGTACCACGTGACTGATTCAGAAAATGGTTCGTGGGTTTGCCGTGCGATTTGAAATATAAGGGGCAGCGAAACTCAATGGAGTTCCCCCTTCCTCTCTGTACCCCAGCGTCATCTGTGCCTGTGAAAGGGTATTTTATAAAGCAGGCGAAATAGTCTCAAAAAGCCCAGCACTGTGGAAAAGTTCTTATTTTTTATAAAAATGAATAAACTGGACACATCAACTTGTACTAGCAGAACTGAGGCTTGAACCACCGATCCTCTGACTGAAAGACAGGTATGCTAACCACTGACCCAGTCACATCTCAACCCTTGTCCCAATTTGTTTCCATTTTCACTTTTGACCCCGCGATTATATCATAAAGACAGACACAATATTAATAAGTTAATAATTGATGTATTGGCATCTCAAACATCATTCATTCATTCAAAGCTTCACACACCAAAGCCATGGTGTCGTTGTGATCACTGCCTGTTTTACATGTATGTCCACTTGGTGGCGCAGTAGAGCAAATGAAGCCCCATGAAGCTTCGGCCCATGAGCGAACCAATTGGATGGAAAGCTTCAGGAAGCTTCATCTCGCCATCACTAATAAGTACCACATACAAACCTTCAAGACATCCAAAGTATCTCAATGTGGAGATTCTTCGCTTCTGTTTTTACAGCATTGTAAAGGAATTCTGTATTTTGGACTGTTGAAGAGGTCAACGGTCCAGTCCCAATCCCCACCCTTACAGACTCAGAGGTGCACTCCGCTGCCTTAAATCATTTATGATTTTAGTTGAGTCAACTGAGCCCCCGTTCACTGTACGCAATCTTCGAGCAACCTCGCTGTACTTTTTTTAAATCATTCATTTAGGTATGATTTTGCTGGTTTTGAAACAAACAAAATATACTTTAAACCATCGTTTTAAATGTTTAATACAAGTCAAATAATATCTAGTCAGTCCTGACACCTGGCTGATGCCAGTGACACGGAGCCCGGCCTTGCTGCAAATATATTTGAAAAAACGTCTCAACTCGTGAGGAAAGAGCCTGGAAGACGTTCAAACCAGGGAGTAAAAAGTAAAATAAATACCCACAATTGGATACAATATTTTTTTTATGTTCTTATGGTCACTTGATATCTTGCATCAAAGTGCTGTCCCATTCATATTTACACCACATCAAGCCCTCAGTCTCTCACACTTAACGTCAGTAAGCACCTTGTGATGGAAGCTTTCTGTATTTTGACATTCAACAAACCAATTAATGCAAAATGAAATAATCTAATTTCGTTGACACTGAAAACATTTGCAGCCCTAAAATGATTGGGGGAAAAGAAATACACCACACACGCCCACTAAGATCTCACCTTTAATTTGAAGCAGATTTTAGGTCGGTACAAAAAAAATATGGAAAAAACATTTTCAAAAACCAGCATTTGAGCTAAATCACACATGTACCCACGTGAGGAAGATACAAGGGCCTCGACATTGACCAAATGGTGGAAATAAGAGGATGAACAGCGTTGTCACGTCCACTTTAAAACACTAGTGTACGTTAATGCTTACTGCTACCAGAACACCCTCCTCCCCATTACCTATGGCATTATGATTAGGATGGAAAAACTTTAACATTCAACACAATCCCTGCGTCATGAAGACTTTTTTTAAACCCAGGTCGAAGATAACATGACTAAATTAAGTCTTGAATAAACTCGTAGGTTTCAAACCTGTTTAGTGAGGCGTCCAATTAGAGACGGATGCACCGCTGACTAAGCGTTCAGTTTACATTTCTTTTGTCAAGTAAAAAAGGTAAATTTATAACCAGCCAGCCACTGTTTTCAATTCCTTTTTGACATCAAATTGTAAATCCCTAGAGAAGAAACTAAAATCATGTTAAAACCTCAAAAGGCCTTCGTGACATTTTAAGAGAAATGCTAGTTTAAAAACTCTTCATGTGTCATTAAGTAAATGGTTGATTTCCCCTCCGCGGTTTCCTGCGTTTGCCACCCGATCAGCGTCTCTTGTCCTTCCTGTCTCTATCTTTATGCTCCCTATCGCTGCGGGACGACCTCCTTCCTTCCTCGCTCCTCTTCTTCTTCTCCTTGGACCCCTTTGAGTCCCTCCCTCCTCTCTTGCGGTGACTTTTCTCTTCTCCTTTCTTCCGGTCCCTGGCCCTGTCAGATGGCCTCCTCTTGCGCTTGCCGCCGTCTCGGCTGCGACTTCGGCTGCTGGACGATGAGGACGACGAGGACGAAGAGGAGTGGCTGGATCCGGAGGATGAGGAGGAGCTTCCGCTGGAGGAGGAGCCAGAGGAGGAAGAGGTGGAGCTCTTGCTATGACTGCGGCCCTTCTTTGGTTGTTTTTCCTTCTTCCTCCCTCTCCTGCCCCCGCCCACCTCCTGTTGTTGCTGCTGCTGCTGCTGCTTGGAGGGTGTGGGGGGGATGCCGACGGCCTCCTGAGAATCGGGCAGTTTTTGGGGTGCTTCGTCCCCCGGTTTCTCGTCCACGGCCTGCTTCTCTGTTGCAGTGTTCTGGACCTCCGGAACAGGGATGATGGTGATATCCTGCCCAGGCGCCGTGGAGGCCATTTGGGGTTCTGGGGTTGGAGAGGATGCCTGGGTCTCAAAGGGCTTCACTGCCGGCTCCCCTGCTGCTTGGCTGAGCTGGGGCTGGTGACTGGCGTTTGGTGCTTCTTGGCTGGCTGCGGTTGGTTCAGAGGACGGGGTGTCCTGGGTCTTCTTAGTTTGGAGGTCTGTGGGCCCCTGTTTACTGTCTGTCTCTTTCTCCTCACCCTTAATCCTGTCCACCTGCTCTGGCCCGCCCTCCACCTCCATCTCCTCTGACTCTGGACTGGCCTCCTTCTCCCCCTTCTCCCCCTTCTCTTCTACTACTTTAACCCCCTCCTCTCCTGCATTCTTCTCCTCAGTCCCCTCAATCAACTCCACCATCTCTACCTCAACCTCCACCTCCTTCTTCCCTTCCTCCCCCTTGTTATCCTTCTCAGTCACCTTTCTATCCCTCTCCTCCTCATCTTCCTCATCCTCTTCCTCCTCTTCCTCCATCTCTGCATCCCCCTTGTTACCTGTCACCTTGACTACCTGACCTGCTGGCTTACCCTCCGCCGGGTGGTCCATCCCTGTTGCTGCCATGTTGCCATCCTGGTCGCGGTTTGGTTGCCGCCGGGGGCGGGACTCCATCTTGCTGAGGTGTAAGGCAAAAGACTCACGCCTCTCCTCAAACACGCCTGTCCAGAAAACAGAATCGAAAATACACCGAAAAGGTTACAAAGTGATAAACACATATACACAAGTTCTCCCCCAGTACAAGAAACGCATGGATAAGATGCTTTCCAAACAAGAAGAATCACACTGACCATTTAGTTTCTTGGTGGAGTCATCGAGGAGTTTCTGTGTGGCAGAGCATATTTTTCCAGGTACGTAGAAGAGATGAGGCTTGGTCTTGGTACGAATGTATTTCACCAGACGATTGTTGTGGCTGGTCCACTCCTCTTGCTGACAATGGGGGAAAGTGAAGGTCAATACAATTCTGTCAAAGTACAAACTTTCTCCATCTCATTTGTTTTTATATGCAATCATAGCATAAACACGGCACCATTTCTCAAGCTATTTATCTCCAAATGCAAACAATCCATCAGTGCTGCCAATAACCAAATTCAATGTCTTTTGTTTCTACTCGTATTTTCTTACCAGCTGAGCCAATTCCACTTTCTGTTCCAGCAGTCTCAGCTCAGTCTGTTTGGCTCTCCTCTCTTCAAACAGCTCCCTTTTATCAGTCTCCACCTTCTTTTTCTCAGTCTCAGCCTTAACCTCGAGCTTCTGCTCGATCTCGGTACGACGCTTTTGCTGCGGGGGCAGAAGATGGACAGAGACGGGATTAGTTCAAGAGGGAGACGAACACAGTTGTAGCGCTCAAGCATCAACGTATTGAATGATTATTGTGCCAGCAGATTGTTTCCCAACATTTTTATGTACGCTATTCTGAACTTAAATTTAAAATGTCGTGATATACAGCGATAACATTATTAAGTGCATTACAAAACACAGACTATACACTAAAACACTATGGCCCTGCATTACCATTACTTTTTAAATCAGAGCACATATATTAACCAAATGGTTTTTGCAGTCTGGTTTCGGTGACAGATTAGATCTTAGTTGTTAGAAGGAGAATTAGATGAAAAAATGTCAGGGGCATATAGTTCTCATTGTGCTGTGGATGAAAATAAGCATACATATTTTGTATTATTTATTTATTTATTTATTTATATATATATATATATATATATATATATATATATATATATATATATAATCCATTTACTATTCAGGAAGTTGGTTTATTTGCTTGGCTGGCCCTCCTTAATAGTCAACAGTTCACTAGTAAATTGGACAGGTTTTCCCTCACCTTCTCTGTGGAGACGTGGGACTCTTGCTTGAATTTTTGCAGGGTCCCCATCAGCAGGCCAAACATACGCCGATTCCTGAACAAGAGAGCACAACCCCACCACACACATTACAGCCAACTTAATATTGCCCCCTACATGTAAAAAAGTTGTCAGCGGGCTTGTAGCTCACGCTGGCCTACCTCTGTTTGCCCCTCTCATCCATGGTCTGATCTTGAATGAGGTCTCTGCGCGTTCTCTCCTTGGAGGTAGCTACTACAGACGACTGCAACGCCGGCTGAGAAAGGAAGAAAACATGTAAACCAATTTGTTAGGTTAGTTTGTCTTTAACAACACTGACTGTCTTAGTCGAGATTCATTATTTCTTTGTACCTTTTTGACATCGTCATCATCCTCGGCGTCACTGTCGTGACGCGAGTCTCTCCTGGCCCGCTGGTCCCCCGCCAGCCTGCAGACACACAAAAAGATAATGTTGATTGATCAAGGAAAAATATGAAAGGAAAAAAGTCTAACTATTATAAATGTATAATCATTTTCTTTTTCAGTATAACCATTGAACATATATACTGTTTGGTTTTTATTTCAATTATAGTTTGTGATTAGACTACATAAAAGGCATAGGATGCTATAAGTTGCTATGTTTTACAATCTTTTCTATATTATGGGTATTGTAAAAAGCTCTCCTGTGTAATAGGATACAGCAGCCAGTGTTAACATATTAGGCAACAAACCCTCAGTGGTTGACCTTAGAGACAGGATCTAGGATTGACCCTTGAAGAAAAGGAGGAGGGGTTAAGTGTGTCTGTGGTGCAAGAGCTGAGGAAAAAAGGAATTTCACCAGATCTCAGTCTGAAAAGGATTTTCACCAGAGCTCAGTCTGAATAGGGATTGCACCAGATTCGGAGAAATCTGGACTTAATATGCATCTTTACTAGAAAAGGAGAAAAATCAGATTGGACCTGTCCCAGCCCTTAAGGGTTGGGACAGGTCTCCAGCTTTAGAGTCTGGAAGAAACTTCTACCATCAGGAGAGGGGTGCCTGGCAATTCTGTGCAGGAGGAGAGAAGAGAGAAGAGGTGTTTATTCACCAGCTCTGGATTTAACCCTTTCTCTTAGTTACTTGTGACTTTTAAACTGTTTGATTTAATTGACATTTTTGTATGCAAGATAATCTTTGAATACAACTCAGCCTTACCATTGGTAAGGGACTGAAACCAAACCAAGGATTCTGGTTCTTTAAAACAATTTAAACCCTCTTTCCCTGTCCATCCACCGTGAGATACAGAAGTGAATCTACCAAAGAAACTTAAGGTAAGTATCTTTGGGTGAAGACTTTTGCAGTGTTTGTCATAATGATGAGATGGTGTCAAAATAGGTAGAGAGTAGGGCTGTCAAAATTGCTAAAAAATGACGTTCGAATATTCCCTTTAAAAAAAACACACATATTCGAATATGTTCGAATATATGTGTAAATACAAAATTCTTCAGTTTAGGTGTTCACTCCCCCCCCCACTGTCGGTCGCGCATAGCGGTTTAAATGAACGGCAACAATAAACACATGCTGAGTGCTGATCAGGGATAAGGTTCCTCGGTTCCAGTGCTTCACAGAACTCCCTGAAGCCCTCATGTCCTTGCATACGAACGAAATAAATGTTTGCGTGCAGGCCTCCTGTCGTGCCGCAGACAACGAACTTGTGGCGTACGGCGCAAAATACGTATCCAGACGGGGCTGTTTCTCTGAAGTTCCACATTTTATGCCATATTCTCTTGGGTGCACATTCTGGAGATGTGGCCTCAAGTCAGGACAGCTACGAGACGTTAGCTGGCTTATAGGGTGTTTATTAAGGGAACATAGAACAGGCTACTGTGGACCGCAGCCTACGCCAACACAACAGCAAAACCCCGTGAAAGCCTCTCAACCAGCTTCACGTCTGCTCCGGGTCAGAGACTCTGCCCCGAACGGCTCGTGTCACACACACACACACACACACACACACACACACACACAAAAAGAGGACACTTCAACGCGGCCGCGGTTGCCAGATTCACGATAATTATCCTCCGAAATACTTTTTTTTTTTTTTTTTTAACATTCGAATATTAATTTTCACATTCGAAATTCTGTTTTTAACAACTATTCGAATATATATTCGAATTTCGATTATTCATTGACAGCCCTAGTAGAGAGAAGGTAAAGATGATATACGTACTCGCTTGATAAGGGTTGAGAGGAGTTACAGCCCACCACAGGGGACCTTGCGCGCAAGCTGTAAAACACCCTCGACAAAACCTATAACTTATTTTGAAAAATAACACAAAAACCTAACGATTTAGCACGGGGCGAGATAAAAGATCGAAGGCGTTATACCAATATCGGATGAGGATTATCATTTCCTCTGGGATCACTAGGATAATAGTCGACGGAGTGCCACCGAGTTAGGTGCGAGGTCTTGCCTTTCCTAACCAACCCCCCCTTCCCCTCCTCTTCCCCTGGCGAGACCACCGTTCACGCTACAATAAGATGCTCAGAAATACTTCAGACATTCTATGCATAAAGCTGTCGGCTAAGACACATCTGTCAGAACACACAGCAGTAAAGCGAATCAATAACTAATGTGGCTGGCATGATCTGAACACACTGGTTAAAGAAAAGGGTGAATGTAGTCATATTCCCTGATTGTCATTTGGCCGGAGGCAGTCTATGAGCTATGCTAAAATGAAAGCAGTTGGATCCCCTCGAGCAATACAAGCAAGCAACCCATTTAATTACCCAATAAACTTATTTAAACGCACAGGGCTCCAGACTGCGACCAAATGGTCGCATTTTGCGCCTAAAATTAGACACAGTGCGACTACATTTTTCATCTACTCGCGCATGCGCGACCAGTATTTTTTTTTTTTTTTTTTTTTAATTAAATATTTTTGTTGCCGACAAACTTGTTCTACACTTCAGCCCACTATAGTTAGCGGCAGGCACGTGCACAGATAGATCCCTAGTGGTGCTCAAGCACCTGCCCTTTTGCATTTATTTGAGTTCTTTGCATTATTGAATTTCGCCCCAACATCCACGTAGTTCTCATGCAGCGCTGAGCGCCAGGCCAGACTGGTGCAGCTACTTCTTCTCTGACCCGCAGCATCAGACAAACGGGTAGTGACGTGTTTGTGCAATCCCCCGACGTTGTTTGGTGATAAATTAACCACAACATTAACGCCGCTGAAAACATTACGTCGCAACTGGTCCGACGTGTTTATAAATGTCACGAGAATTCACAGCTAGAAAAAAAATTACAAAAATGCGATTAACTTGGCATTCATCCTCTGCATGGAAATCAGCACCCAGCATGTGAAGTCACTGCTCTTCATCAAACGCTCTGCAAGAAGAAAACCTGGACCACTCCACAGCCTACAAGCTAATGATGGTGTAATTCACACAATAAGCATTGAGGTCTGAGGAGAAGTTCAGGAGATATTTCAAGGTGCGTCAGAGAAACAGAGGCTCAACATTCCTTTACCTACTGTTGTGCCTCAGGAGAGGACATGGAAAGTTGCCTGTTATTCATTTATTTATTCAATTTGATGATTTTAGTTAGTTTGTTAACAAAAATAAATATATAAGTTGAAAATATCCTACTGTTTTTTATTTATTATTTTTAATTTCATAAATAATTTTGGCAATGGTTGCCCTTTTTTTGGGTTTGAGCACCTGCCCCCAAAATGTTTGTGCACGTGCCTGGTTAGCGGTGATGCCTGGGGTGGGGCTAATGACCACTGTGATAGGCTAATGTGTGAAAAGAGGCGGGTCTTGGGGGTTATCGCGCGAATCCACAGATTTCACATAGCGGTGTCTCCTGTAAACAATGGACAATGGCGAAGCGGACTATCAGTTCGTACTTTCTTCTTAAACCTAATGATCTAGAGAAGACAAATCCCGAGAATGAGTCCGACTCAGATTGTGAGGAAACGGTCGTGGCGAAAAAAGGCAGGAAATTCAGCTTTCGCGATGAGTGGCTGCGCGAGTTCACCTAAGATTGTAGTGTATGCATTTATTGTCAAAGTATTTATCAGTAATACAGTGAAAATGATAGGAAAACTTTGCAAGTCGATTTATAGTGTGCGCCCCTAAATGTTCTGCTTGCGCCCCTAACATTTTAAGTTAGGGGCCACTGTGCTCCTAGTAAAAAAAGTTAGTCTGGAGCCCTGACGCATTACATTGTATTGATAATTGAGTGGAAGTCCATTTGTTTTTCCAATCCACTTAACTTGCTTTCAGCAGGTTTGATTTAATCTACCTGGGATGTTTTTCCAGCATGAGATTGTGCGCAGAGTTGCTGATAGTTAGTTGCGCATTGCATATTGAAAAGAAAATGTTTTCATGTCACCTCAGCAGGGCTCCTTCGATGTCCCTCTGCTTGGCAGGGGGGGCGCTGCTTCCCATGTCTGAGAGACTACGCCTGGGGAAGGACAGAGACAGACGGGTCAGACGTAAGCGGGAACATTAAAACGACCAACTCCGAGTCACACAAGACTTTCAAAGCCAGTAAGAACAAATTGACAGTCTGTGCACATCAGATGTAGTATTTTCTCATTTCTTTTATTGTTCATTTGTTTCACAAACGCATAAGAGAAATAAAAAAAGGATTCCTGTATATAGTTAATTGTAAAAATGCATCACTGTACATATACTTAGAGTACAGTGCCGCGAGACACCCTGCCTTCATGAGGGTTAAGGTTGAACCGTATTACATTAAAAGGTGTTCAGTTTACCGTCTTAATATTTGCATTCATAGACATTATTATAATTGCTCATATATATATATATATATATATATATATATATATTATACATTTGCATGAATATAAACCCACCATTGAAATATACTAGTCCATCAATTAAATTGGCAGTTTACTAATTAGCCGAACTCACAAATGTGGCATGGACCAAAATTCCCCTTAACCAGTCTTCTAATTCGAGCTTTTACCTCAGCATGTTCAGTCCTCTGCCTCTACCTCCACCGGGGCCTGCCATGGGGCCGCCGAGCCGACGGATCTGACCCGGTCTGTAAACACACCAAAACAATGTCAGCGGCAACAACAACAAAAATAAGTCACATTCTCAGCAACGACACAGCTACTTTGTTGGGCAGTTGGCCCGAGAAACGAGACGGGTCTATCTGGAGTGACACACACGCACGGCGCCTGCAGGGGGCCTTGCACAGTTGGCGCACTTGTGATACTCCACTCCCAAGATTGAGAGCATAGTCCCGGGTTAAGTTTGATTAGTTTCGCGTGGCAAATGTATCCGTTTGGACGCAGTTAAAGGCGACAATTGTGTTGCGTTCAATAAACACAGCACAATGTAGGGACACGAGAATGTTTGCTAACGAGCTAACCGACTCATGCTAGCAAACATCGCTACTCGTTTCGATGCTAGCACTTTGGTTAGCGTATCACTAGAAATACGACAAAAGTAACACAACAACAACACTCGGGCTTTTTTTTGTACCTTGATTCATTAGGGTCACGTCCCGTTAATTTACGAATATTATCGTCCACATTTTTCAGGCTTTCCTTCGCTTTTTCGAGCTGGTCTTGCAAGCTCCGCACTACAACCGCCATCTTGCCAGCCAGTTAGTGCGAATCACGTGGTGGTGGTGTTGCATTCTTCTTCTTCTTCTTCTTCTACCGTCGCTCGCTCTTCTTTTTCTTTTCTTCGCTTGTGGCAGCTGACATGCGCGGTCTTGGCGCACTACCGCCACCTGCTGCTCTTTGTGTTGTTGGTGCATAATATAAAAGCATAAACACATAATTTACGACTGTTTGAACTTACCTATAGACAAATGTACCAAATGCATGCAGTATGAGCTTTTAAAACCCAACGTGGATGAGAAGAGGAAACACTTGACTAAAGAAACCAATCAAAATAGCAGTGGCACAAAGTTCTAATGTCTGTAAAATTAGTGTACAATTTTTTTTCTGGAAACTTATCTCTCGTTTGTAGAGTGCATCACAACATGCAACATTCATTGTATATATTAAATGCATTGTTGCAGTGTAGGTGTTACTTTTGTCTTTTTTGGTTGTTACATTTATCATTATTTAATTATTATTATATTATTATTATTTATATATTATTTATCATGATCCTTCGTGCGAGCTCTGAACAAAGCTAAAAAAAGACAATAACAAAAAAAGGCTCAATGCTAATTTCCCCCCATACTAATTGTATTATTAGTTAACACGCATTTCGTGTTTAAAAAACCCCCTGCAGTGTAGGGATGTGTCACGGCTCCTTTTCCAGAGAAGAGCTCACATTTCGGGTGTTTCCTGCTCATCCACTGAACGGTGGCGTTCGTCTTCCGTAACCATGGTGACTTACATGGCGTATGTATTCTGTGTCCAGTGCTGAAAGGTAAATAAGACGCTGGGAGCAAAATGACTTTTTAATGCTTTTATTCACTGACTAAAAGAGAAGCATTCATTCAACATGAATTCAAATCAACATTCGGCATATTGACCCCCCCCCTCCCTCAAGTGTACCCAATATGTCAGTTAAGAGGTCTTACATGGAGGTTTTCTCCCCAACAGAACCATGATCAAATCTGTCCTCTCAGCCAGAGAGGACTCTTTCCCTGCAGACTAAAAAACACAAACAGCTGCAAAGGTTTCAAATCAGAATTTTGTATTATTTTTTTATATTTAGAGCAGTTCCGCAGGCGTAGATGAAGCCAGGTTCTCACGTGCAGACAAACCGAGGGGAGTTCTTGGAAGGGGAGCTTTTCTTGCCCCGGTCGGAAACAAGTCTTGATCCACGCCGCTGCTCGCACTCGGGACGTTTGTAAAACCGTGTACGGGTCAGATTCAACTTATTTTTTTGTGTCTTTTTTTAATTTTTTTTTAAGAAAAACGAATGAACTCCATTTAAAAAGATTCCCCGTGCGATTTGGAAATGGGGTCCAGCTGCGTTTTGGGCTTTTGGTCTGCTTCCGTGCCTACAGAGAGAACCCACTGCTATGTGCTCACTTCAACACGCACAATCACACAGGAACAGAACGCCCAGAATATTCAACATTAAGGATGGTCCAACCATTTTAAAAAAAAGAAAAAGAAAAAAACACCGACGTAGCTTTTTCCCGGATTTACAAAGTCTGCGTGATGTTATTATATACTTCCTGTTCATAAATTGAACCCCCGGACATGTGTTGCATAAAGTATACCACGGTAATGGATTGTTGATACCTAATACAAATATGCACTGTGTGAGTTAGATAGATAGATAGATAGAGAGATATATATATATATATATATATATATATATATATATATCTTCCTCTATGGTTTTCTTAAGACGCAGCCGAGGCGCCGTCAGCACTGCTCGTGCCCCTTTGTGGCCACTAGTAAGACTGCTGTTATTGCAAACTGTCCTGATTTTAAACAAATGCACAACATTCATACCACGATAAAACTGGGGCCGTCTAGCCGGTCTCACAGAGACCAAGAGTGAGCCTCGCCGTCACCAGGCTGGTCACAAAGATCTCAGACCAAAAACAAACAAACAGATAAAACAAGAAGATTTCAGAAATCATCATAAGGCCAAGTATCGTTGTTCTTAATTCTTCTTAATTCTTAATAGCTCGCGTTTCCATTTTTACTGTGTGACAGTGAGAGAAAAGAAAAGGAGGAAAAAAAATAGAGACGAGTGTGGATTATATGCATTCCTCTTGCATAGTTGTGCGGCTGGACTGGGTAGCAGGCCCGCCTGGCTAATTAGGTTTGGCTCCCCAAACTTGACAAGAAAGACATTGTTTCGCGGCCGGAAGCGTCGGGAGCCACGAGATCTAAACGAAGACAGTTGGCGGACACTGAGCACGGGTGTCTATCTGGGAGCCGGGCGCTTCGCGGGCCTCCGAGGGTACGCTCCACGTTACATGCCGCGGACGAGAGTTTGGCCAGGTTATGCGGTCAGTGCCATGTTGTCGGTTCTTCTCTGTGGCAAGTTGCACGGCGATACTCTTTATTTCACCGTTACGCAGAGATCGTGGTCATAAAAATCTGGCTGGGAAAAACAAATGATCAGTTTTTAGTGTCAAGACTGTTGCTGAATTCGTCTATCTGCATGGCTACAGACCCGAGAGCCTCCCCATTCGCTGAGACCACATCTGGCCGTTCAGGACTGATTTTATAAATGCACATCCAGTGTTAGTTTCTTTCCTCTCCCTTCAAGCGTGCTGCTGATATTCTTCACAGTCCAGCCCTGTGTGAGCCTACTCAAAGTATGGTAGTAGTCTGTGGTCTTAGCATTTTGGTAAATAAAAAATAAAACTAAACGGGAAGAGTCTGATAATCTCACATTGTGAAGAGGAAACCCTGTTTCTTAATGGCAATCTTTTCAGAAACAAGTCACGGAACCTCCGTTGGTCTCACTACCCCGCACCTCTACGGCTATTTTCAAGCGTACTTTCCAAAATCATTGCGGATATTTCCCCCGAGAGTCGACGTTACAAACTCTTAAGCGGGAAAACAAAAACTGGTGGGCCCGTTTAGACTGACGCAGATCTGACCCAGCCGGCTGCATTGGTACTAAAACGACACGCGTCTCTTCCGTCCGCGTCGATGGTATAAAGTTTTGTCTGTTACGTACGAGCACAGAGGCGTCAAACCCAACTCTCTGTCAACGGGCCGGGTCGGACAGATGGACCCAGAACCCCGAATATCTACAGTTTTATAAGCCGTCCAGGCCAACGGTGTCAGGTGGACTACATTAGAGGCCAGCTCTGTGCATTCAATTACCCAGCAGGCCACAGGGGGGCCCCTGATATCATCTAGGATTTCTCTATGAATGTATATAATAAGCAGAGAAAAAAACTAAATAAACAAGTCCAAAGGGCAGATTGAACTGGCTGCGACCACATCATTGTACAGTAACTGCTGGTAATGGTCTCCTGAATAACAGACGCCTCACTCCTCTAGAGCCTTCACACCTGGCATTTTAAATGGCATTTTTAAAATAAGGCTCCGCTAGCTGTGCGTCAGTCAGTCACACACAAACCTCTGTGTGCATGCGGGGTATAAATAAGTCCAGCCGGGACTCCAGGTGCCCCTTTGTGTCCACAGGGAATGCGTGCTGAGACTTCTGCGTGCATTTCACGTGTTAAATACGCGCGCTGACTTCCTGTGACTGTTTCTTTGAGCTGGCAGGTTCCATTCCATGGAAAAGGAGAAGCTAGTTCATTTTGCTGTATTGAAGCACACTTGTTGACCTTTTTGTGTACCGGACACAAAGAAAGAAAGAAAAAAAAAAACCACAGTCTCGGGACTCTGAAGCGGAAGCGGAACTTGGCGTTGCAGAAACTCAGGCGATTTTTTACTTTAAATAACCACGTCTAAAAACGGCAACGCACCTCCACTGCGCTCAGACCAGCTGGTGATCCGGTGCGTCCGGTCGGTAATAGCTGCTTCCCAGATCTCTTCCAAAAAAGAAAGAAAAACACACTACTCGTTCAAAGTTACAAAAAATATAGCATATATATATATTTATATATATATATATATATATATATATATATATATATATAAGTCAAATTCAAATCTTCATGCGGACACTTAACTATTATATCCATGTAGTGAACGGTTTGCGAAAGTCAGGCGGCCTGAGCGACCTCCCCCCCATCCCACTGGTGGAATGTGTCCCGATCCCAGCAGCCAATCACGTCACAGGGACTTAAAAACACTTCCTGTCACACTTGACCTTGGTCCATAGGCTTGCTGTGACACCAGAGTACCTTCAGGAAGTACTTAGTCTTAACCTGGCGTGTTCCGAGATCGAACCAATCTCCTCGAACCTCCTCGCCATTTCTTAGCTTTTACATTGGAGGGAGGAATACACGGGCCGGACCGCTCTATAGAGGAACACCGCGCTTTTACTCGGCGAGGTGCCGTTCAATGATAGGGAGTTGGCCGTGCGACAATGCTGCTTACTCTCATTGAGTAACACATGCTGGTTAGAAATATCAAACTGCGCTTTGTATGACACACATTCTATACAGCTGGTGGGAAGTCCCGCTGACTTTTTTTTGCACTTTGGTCTCGTTGTTTAACGCCAACCAGCGAGCGGAACTATTGCCATTTGGTCTGGTCCGGTCCAGCGCTGGCTGGCTGGCTGGCTGTGTGAACACGGTGGAAGCAGTCGGAGCTCAGGGGAAGAACCCCCCCCCCCCCCCCCAAAGTAAAAGGGGGAACCACTAAAAGTGAGGAGAGAGAAACCGGAAAAGAAAGCACTAGAAGGAGGTACGGAGTCGGGAAGAATACTGGACCAGCCTCCCGCCAGCGTGCGTGTAACATGGGCACTTCAGAAAGACTTGTGTCTGGGTTTAGGTCTGGTCTACTGTGGTCTTTGGCAGCTAAAAAACACATCAAGGGAGGAGACCAGATCCAGCGAGTGAGCTAGAGGCCTGAGCTATGGTAACTTCCCCCCCTCCTCCTGAAAACCGATTGTACCCTGAGAACGAACGAGAGTTTTCTGTTTTCTGCTGCAGTAGAAGTGATAAGGACCCCCCCCTCACCGCTTAAATAGACACACACACACACACACGTCGTAACATAGCCACACCAGCGTATTCACACATTTTCTACTAGGTACACTTTTGCAAGATCGCGTGAAAAAAAAAAAATCAAACACAAGCACGCTTTACAGAGAGATTAAAACGCGCATTTCGGGAAGGATCCCTAGACACAGCGGCCTCAGAATGCTGCCTCCCTCAAAAGTGAACTAACAATCACTGCAACAAACAACGATGAAGCTATTAACAGGGGGGGGGGGGGGGGGACTCCGGAAGCTTTCAGGCACAAGACGGCTCAATGTTCAGCTCTAGACATTGTTGATAAGTCGTTGTCCCCCTTCCCCAATAGTACTGTGGCCACGTTTGCAAGCATCAAGACAGTTTTTTCCCTTTTATCTAACAGAGGCAGGAATAATGAAGCCCTACTCTGCGATACTCTTCTGCAAAGACGGTAACTTTTTAGAATCCAGGAGCCTCCACACGGGAGGGTACGTCCTCACGAGTGCATGGGAGGGAAATTCATGACAACACATCGTCTTTGTGCGTTTTTCCAATTGGGAGTATATCCTTTGGGGCAATGTGACGTCGGAGCCATTAACAGTTAAGAAGACGATAACTGGACGAGGAAGCACACGCGGTGGGGATGGTGGAGTTTGTAAAATCAGCTGTTTTTAAAAATAACTTCTATTTGTTCAGCTCAGATGACCATCTAGTGTGACATGACATTCAACTGTAGATTTCTGTCCCCCTCGTATCCAACACAAACAGCTTAAATCTCTCACATAAAAAGGAGCAAAGCTCTAAAATGAAAGAAAAACAACCAAATGAGACGAGAGGCCAAATCAGGAGGCGAGGGAAAAAAGACAAGATAAAACAAACCAAACTGATTTTGGTCTGAATGTGTCACGTTGGCATTGCCATCCCCTCTGAGTGTTGGGAGCGTGCAGCTCGGCATGCAGCCGCAGACGGCCTTTAAAAAGAAACTCCTGGTACCAGAGTGCATTTTATCCTGAGATATGGACCAAGGACGAGAGAGAGATTTATCATGGCTAAACCATCGAGGTCCCTTAACAGACGAGCAAACATTTGGTAACCATAGGCCCCTTCAACTGGGACCAGTTCATTCTGCTGGCACACTGTAACTCAGGATCCATATCAGTCTATGTATTTAAAAAAACAAAAAAAGTATCACTGGTCCACCTTGTAAACTACAGACCTCGATATGGACCTTCACAGTCTGCGATGCCGTTGCCCCGACCCTCTAAAAGCGCCATGGTGTGCAAAACAAGCGAGCCGATTAGGGAGTGACTTTTCCTAATAAAAGGCCAGGTGACAGCATTTGCGTCGGGAAGTTAGGCGCTAGGATATTCCCGACTAGGGTGTCACAGGCTGTCATAGCCACGCAGCAGTCACGATCCTGAAGCAGTAGATAATACTCTCTCTCTCACACACACACACACACACACACACACACACACACGGTTATTCGTCTGGTCATACTCGCAATGGCCCTGTCTTCAGCCCCCCACCCCAATCACGGCACGCTTGTAATTCAGAGCCCGAATGACATTTCTTTAAAGTCTCACCTTCACCCTGGTCAATGGACCCCCGGGGACCGAGCCTGAATGACATATGCCACCGCCGCCTTTCACACCGGAAAATTGACTACATTCACTTCAGAAATTCCCTTCACGCCGCAGCAGCAGCTCTCGGTCCCTCCCTCATAGACTGAGATATAAAACAACTCATGTGCAATGAGCAGACAGCTTTTGCCATTCTTTAGTCTTTATCAACCTTAATCTTTGAAAACAAATGTATGATTAAGTTTACTGCCCCCCCCTCTCCCAACTAACCAACCGAGGTGGAGCGAGGGGTTTATCAGATGGCATAATGAACAACATTATTAATAATAACAACAACAACTGTATCCAGAAATCAAGGGGGCTGTTTCCAAGGCAACTGTGACTCAAGAGGAAATAATAATTAAAAAAAATTATATATATATATATATATAGACAATTTCTCACACTAACTGATTGTTTCACACACCCTACTCGTCATCACCACTTCTCTCCTGGTCATAGTGATGTTAAATGCCTTCAGAAATATGCCAAAGGTTTACACCCAAGACCTTGTTGTGCTGTTGGTGCCACGTTTCCAAAAAAAGAAAAGAAAAAAGAAAAGAAAAATAAACCCAGTCTTGGCCGCCGGTGGCATTTATGACGCCCTAACGCATTTATTCTGCCGCCGTGACTGTTGTGGCGAGATATGCGCCTGCCAGATTTCTGAGGCAAGTATAGCTCTGCAGCAGGCCTTCGATATAAAACTTAAACCCGACTGGCCGACAGAAAGAGACCGGGCGAGAGTATAGTTACATTCAGTGCATCTTTTTTCTTTTACCGGTTCTTTAGCGTGAAATGACAGACTCCAAAACAGGAAATCCATCGTGAGAGAAAGAAACTAATTCCTGCCTACTAGATGGCTGCAAAACATGAGTTTGATATTTGCCACCTGATGGAAGCTGTGCCTACAGAATACTGGGTTGGTTTGCACCAGTCTAGTAAAGTAGTCACAGAGATTTCTCTTGAAGGTTGTTGTTGTTTGTTTGTTTTTTATCTCAGAGCCCTTCATATTATGTCACACACTCCTGTTCTTTTCTTTGACATGATGACTTCACATTTTAGTAGACAGGGCTCTGGAGCCAGTGATATCAGTCAGAAAGTATTGACCTCTAAAAGGCAGCTATATTCATCCTGAATATAGAAAAAAAAAGATGCAACTACGACCTCACCACAGATTGAAACAGAACCGTGTGTCGCATCGTGACGGGCTGAATTCCAGAGTTCGGCTCTGAGCGTCAGTCGGAAGACGAGGCTCCCTGTTTAATCTGCTAGCGAGGTTTTCATGAAAGATCCACAAGTGAGCAGGATGGGAAGTGCGTTGGCTGCAAGCATGTAACAATATTCTCCGTAACACCACCAGCAAGGGGCTCAAACCATTCAAACGGTGACCACAACATCTGAGTCACAGCGCTGACATGGTTGTTGCTGGTGAACAGCATGAAAACTGATTAGCACCCGCCACAGTCAGCCACATTGCACTGGAGATTCCCACCCTGCTGCCGAGCAGGCAAGTGTCCACGCTGCTCTCTTTCAGAGCAACAAAAGAAGCAGCTATAGTTGCGTTTACCCAGGAAGCAATCGATTGGTTAGTTTACAAACTCTGACGTTCGCTGGAGTGGAGCTGACCAACGCGGAGCAAAGGTTTTCAAAAAGGTAAAAGGAGAAATATGTTCACAACTAAAGCAATTCCCCCCACCCATCCCCCACTTAAAACCCACCGGCCGATTATTCAACCTGCCTGGTTGTCCCGTTCTAGCCGTGAGCAGGATAATAATATATCTGTATTTAAATACACACAAAGCCATACAAGCAAGGGAACCACCACACAGGGAAAAAACAAGGTCATACAGAGCAGGTTGAGATGAGAAACAGTCAAAGGAAAAGAAGGAAAAAAAAAAAAAAGGTACATCATACAGAGTTGATTATGGTGAAGGAGAGACATCGAGCTCTGAATACTTGTC
The DNA here is from genome assembly GCA_038501785.1 of Myoxocephalus aenaeus. Classification (NCBI taxonomy): domain Eukaryota; kingdom Metazoa; phylum Chordata; class Actinopteri; order Perciformes; family Cottidae; genus Myoxocephalus; species Myoxocephalus aenaeus. The sequence goes on from JBAMJR010000042.1 coordinate 3,207,141, forward strand.
ACTCAAGACCAGACCAGACTGGGCCGTGCCAGACAAGAGGGCATTTGAAGTAGCGGAGAGACCAATAAAAACATTGGTCATGACTCATGTCAGGCACCACAGATTGGTATGAGTTAAAATTGAATGAATATAGAATTTAAAATGTCTAATTTGATAAGGGATATTCTTAATTGGTAAATGTATTGCAAGTCATTGGCTGACTAGATAATCAGGAGGCAAAGCAAGAAAAACAGGGAATCATTTGGAAAATGACTTGATTGTGTGCTAAAACCCCTGTGAAAGAAAAATAAAAGTAAAAATAAAAACAATCAGCTCACATCAGTTCACATAAATGTAATCCATAGATTGCTTTACGATCCAGTTTAGATTTCTCACTTCGTCTTTGTTTGGCCTGGTTCAGAGGTCCGAGTTGACTTGGGCTTTGGTCGGTCTGGCCTGGTCTGATCTGGTCTAGACGCAGTCTAGGCTGCAACGCGTGGGACTCGCCATCCCCGCCTACATGCCGACGCTGAAGGCTTGCAGCTCGCGGTGGAAGTGCTGGGTGGGCTCGGACAAAACCAGGCTGGAATCCAGGCAGGGGTGCCAGACGCGGCCGAGGCCCAGAGAAACCTCCTTGACTAGGTTGTGCACCGGGTCGCCCTCAATGCCCACCGACTGGTCCGGATCGAAGTCGATGCTCTCCTCGGAGACGGTCAGGACGCGGAGGCTGGAGCCCCGCAGCCGGGAGATGGCCACCAAATTATGGGACCAAACAGTGTAACCTAGAGAGATAGAGAGGCGTGTTCAGGGAGGTCGGACTAATCTCGCGAATATTTAGGCTCAACGACTGTGCTACACAGCTTTACCCTCAACATAACATTTGGGTACAAACCCTGACATGACGTATGATGATATACTGGTTACATATTCATAGTCGTTAAGATTGCAATTGCTTTTCCTCGTCCCACATTAGTTGCCGAGAAGGAACTTTGACCTACTTCTAGACAAACACAATGCCAGTAACTGGCGGTTGAAGGCACTGCCTGAACAGGAATAATAACAACGGCTTCTAGACCAGCTGGTGTGCAGTATTTGAAAACATGCTCTTGGAAATAAGCAAATCTCTTCGTGTGAGAGATTCAGTGTGAAAGTGTAAAAGATTTCTCACATTGACAAACCGACAGATTATAGCCACCAAACTCTGCAATCAGCAGGAAGCGGTTTTCAGTGGAAAATAAACCCACCGTATGCTGCCTGCAAAGCAGCAAACACCAGACTAACAGAGTTAGTGACTAACTCGAGAACATAGCAGCTAACAAGCTAAATGTTCTTCTCTCAGTTGACGGCAAAATTGAGCTAAAAGGAGGGTGAAAATTGGACTTTAATCAATCAGGAGGTCAGAAACAGACTATGCAGCTCTGGAGGGGACATGGATGGAAAACTAAATTGAACTAAAAACTAAATTGAAAAAAAAAGAAGTAATATAATAGATATGCAAATCTCGCAAAAGGGAAAAAAGGGGTCAACCACAACAATGAAGCACGCACACAACCGCGGAAATTGTCATTTTGAGATTGGTCTCAATTATAAAAGACATTAAATCAGTCAACTTAAGACTGCAAACGCGCTGCAACAACGAATTATGAAAATGTAAATAATATATTTCAGTCACTGTGCTTAAAGCCAGAGGGCCTAAATCAGTCTGCGTCGATCTATTAATGAACGTGTGCGATTCTTGCCGTATCTGCTCTCCACAGCTGCTTTACAGGCAACTGTATGAAAAGCTGCGTCAGTTTGTGAAGTCCCTGCTTTTTTTCCCTTCTGCTTTTTTCCTTGCTGATACAGCGGTGTAACATTACCTACTAAACTATGTGACTTTTAAAATTTGATTTCTAGAATTATTATAGGACTAGGAGCTGATGGAAAGTCATCATCCGTCTGTCTTTGGGTGCGGATTTGTGGTTTATGCGTTGAACCCTTGGGGACATGAGGTAAAGCTTTCTGTTTGCCGAGCTGTTGTCATCTCGTTTAACTGTGACTGGCACAGCTGTTTCAGAGCTATGAGAACAGTGATGTAACCTGCTAAGAGTATTCAATAATCATCGGTCGTATACAGTCGGCGTCGTCAATTTATACAATACCTGTAAGCACTACAACCACATGTCTGCTATCACAAAGTTGACCCGGCACACATCAGAATCCTTGAAACAACAAGCTGAACTCACCATGTATCACCAGTACAGCCAGCTGAGTACATCTCCATGACAAGAGGACCAGCGGGTCTTCGTTCCGATTGACGTTGAGGTCAGGGAAGTCGGGGTCGTCCCTCAGGAGCAGGAAGTGAGTCAGCGTTTTGTTGTACTGCTGAGATATGAGCTCCAGTGTGGCGTCGGTCACCAGCGTGCTGTAACTGTCGAGGTGGAGGCGCTCCAGTGGGAGGCTGGGCTTTAGGACCCTGAGGAGCTCCGAGCTGTCGACCTCCAGGGCCATGATGTACACGCGCAGGTTGGCACTCACACGAATCTGTGGGAGTATCGGGTAAACTTAACAAATGGAGCAAGAGGCTGACCTGGAAACATTTGGTTTCTGGCTCAACGGGCCCATAAGACGGAGAAGCGAAGATACGCGTTGCATTACCAGTGCTTTCCAATCGTCCTCGGTAGCGGTCCCTTCCAGGGGTTTGAATTCCAGGGCGGCGCCGTTGAGCAGCAGGGAGAGGCGATGCAGCGGAGTTCGGCGAGGAGATGCCAGCAGACCGCAAAGCTCAGATGTCAAATCAGCGAAATCCACAGCCAAAGAATGAAGATTAGATAGACGATCCAACTCTGACGACGAGATGAGGGGACCTGAGGGAAAACAAAACATAATATACTATTGTTCTGGATTTACACAAATATAATCCAATTGTTGTTTTGTTTAACTGAAGCTGTAACTGCATTTGAACGGTTAAGGACACACAGAAGAATCACACCTACACATACCCAGCTGATGGTCCAGTAAACTGAGGTGCTGCAGGGTCTCCGCTGAAGGATTTGACAGGCTGGCTACGGAGCAGGGGGTCACCAGACCCAGCATGAAGCTACAGGACAGCCACCTCAGCTGCCTGCCGTTAGACAGCAACTCCATGAACAATTGCTGGATTCTGCAGAGAGGGTGGAAGAGAATTAGCTTCAAGTCAATTTTCTAGCATTACGAGAACAACATTTAAGACATCGTGAAAGCGGTGTATACCAGTTCAAATCGAGGACAAACTTTCATCCCAGAAAAATGTGTGAAAAAAAAAAAAAGGCTGAAGATATTTGTTTGTGCTAAGAGAAAGATATGCAAGAAAAACACTGTACGCAAGACTTGTGAAACCTGCAGAACATTTCACCATATTAAACTCTGTGTGATGAGTAAACACAACAACATGCTACACTTGGGTAATCTGGCTTTATATTTCAACACATTGTATGCAGCTAATGAACCTCAAGTTCACGAAAACAATATGACATCATCCAGACCCGTTCTTCAAAACGCAGAGTGTAGAAGATATGAACCAACGACGCATTTTCATGTAATGCCACCCACCTCGGAAGAACCCATGCTGGTTGCCATGAATGAGAAATACTAGGCAATGATCTGGATCAATGAGCTGTGTACATTGAAAATAGTCCCCAAATTGAGTTCACTCACTCACTCACTCACTCACTCACTCACTCACTCACTCACTCACTCACTCACTCACTCACACACACACTCACGTTATTTCCCCAGATTTGGAGAGATTAGCATCAACATAATTTTGGATTTGGCCAAAGATTGGAACATTTTTCGAGTTAAGCGAATTAGAGCTCCAGATTGTTCGAGCCATTGGAATTGTGCGCCATCAATTCCTTTCATCTGCGCTGGCGAAAACTTGTAACAAGAAAGAAAAGAGCCCCAGCGAAGGCAAAGAAGCGGACCAAAGCCCGGCTTCATTTCACAAAGAAAGACGACAGCAGTGTTACTTGCGATGGCCGTAAAATTATTATAAAAAAATTAAATGATGGACACCGACACACCATCAATGTGTGAAACGCAGCATGGGCTAAAATTACAGGAATTCTCTATGCACGAGTGCCACTAACCGAGCAGCGCATCCCGTTACCGAGGCTGAATATCTGACGTTATAAAATCATCAGGCAGGCTCTGCGCATTTTACTGTTGAACCATGATGACATAAATGAAAACAAAAAACGTCCATCCCCGTTGGTAATTAGCATGTTGGCACACAGGATTATTTTAAAATCACGTGATTATTTGCCGTTCTCAGGCAGTGAACAAGCCCTTCCTCCTCAGAGACTGTCCCCAGTCCCCTGCACCTCAGCAGCTACATTATTCATTCCTACATCAGCCTAACAGTCGGTCGACAGAGAGCTGGTCACACACAGCGAGTGCGTTTGATGTTGTGTGCTGATGCTGGAGAGGCTGTGTGTCCGTTGACTGGACAAAGACAAACGGTGTACCCATCTACCTATTTTGGAAAACGAATCATGCTTCTGAAACACCAAACAACATATGCTGTTTTCAAGTCCAAACACGGCGGCCAACAGAGCCATCTTGTGAATAGTACTCTCCCACACAAACATCCACTGAATATCAAAAAAAGACAACAAATGTTCTTTTGTCCATTAGCGGTCAATCATTTACCAGGATGAAGTATATTGTATTTACAATGCAAGTTAGCACTCTATGGGCAGGAACATATACTGAATCCAACCCTTTCTCACTGAACCATAATGTTGCTTTACTCTGACTTACTCATTGATCTTTTTGTCCCCCTGGTGAATTTGGTGTAGGTTGGAGCGGTCCAAAAGTCCCTCCTGCTGGAGAACACAGGTGTCTCCATACATACTCAGCTTCCGCAGGTTTCTAGAGGATGAGAGAGAGAAAGAGAATGTTAGGAAGATGAAAAAGAAACGACCGCAACAGTGTATTTTGTTTTCAACTCGTGAGCTTCAACATATCGTTATCTGGCTTCCATACCCCAACAAACGCAATAACACCAAGTGTTCCATGAGTCCCATGATGACGGTTACCAACTCGGGAAGGGGATCATGCGTTTCTCAATCTAGCTACGAGCTAATATTCTAAAACACATAATCCAGGCTAAAAGCGACACACTTCACAACTACAAGGTTGCGTAGTTCAGATCAAAATTAAGGCAAAGTTTGAGGATGGGTGTAGTCTGAGCAAGGGTGCCGTAAGCAGGAGGTGGGCCCATTGCCTGTGGCCCAATTTAAACATAAGAGTTAAACATAATGCTTTTCATGGTAACCGTTACTTGTTAACCGTTACTTGTTTACTTACTATTTAAAATACAAACAATACAACAAATGGGTTGTTTTTCTTTTGTGGTTAAATCTCAATCAAACCTGGGAAATAAAGTAAAACCTAATATATGACAGTTATGCCTTCATCAAGCGTGGGTTAAGAAATTATGTTGTGTGTTAGTCATTACCGAGACATCTGTATCATAAAGAAAAGTATACACCATTACATTTGTGTTAGCATTCTGAACAAACTGACTTGACAGAGAACCAAACCCTGCCTTGCACTTCGCTGCACTGCCGTCTAGAGCCCTTTATATCCTGCTGCCCAAAATAGATTTCCAACAATCGAGCAGCAAACTATATGCCAAAAGTTGCTGCTTTTAAAAGCAGTCCAAACGGACCGTCTGCATCCGTTTCTGACAACGATGTTCGGAAGATCGACGATGTAGGTTGTGGGAAAAGATAAGCAACCACACATGACGCGTGGCTACCTACTGGGCTCTTTGTCCATTATGTTTGATAAAGCCCACTTCCTGCAAACTAACTAAGGGCTAAGCTATAAAATAAATACATATTGAAACCAAAAGCAGGCTCATGTGCAGATACTTAGTGGGGGAAACCACTAGTTAAGAAACAATGAGTTATCTATACCCATTATGTTTTAACATGTACCAGTGGAGTTGGCCATATGTTGGCTTAATGAAATGTCACCTGATAACATAGGAGCTGAAGTTACATATGACAGTTGACTTTTGTTTTTACCAGGGGTCAACTGTTTTGAATTGATACAAATGGTAAATAGCAATTAAATAATATGACAAGTTGAGTATGGCACATTTTATTATGACAAAATGCTAAAAAATTACTCGTTTAATTTATTGCTGGTTTGCTTAAGGCCGTCTGGAAGTAAGAAGACTGCACAGGGCCTGCAGAAATCCCAGTTCCACACAACTACTACTATGTACTAAACGCCAAGCTTCACCAGCTCGTTTCCATCAGTGGGTTTGCTGAATGGAAACATATTGGAAACTGCTCAATGAGAAGAAGTCAGACAACAGAAGAAAGAAAAATAAGGTTTCAACCCCCTCAGCAAGAACGAAGACAGAAATTGCACAGCAGTGGATGGGAGCTATTTTCAACACTACAAAGCACCGTTGAGAATAAAAGAGAATGTGGGAGAAGGTACAACAGAGGGAGAGAAGTTCTGCACTGAAACTGCACAGGAAGCTGAATGTTCAAAGTCACGTTTTATGAGCTAGAATGGCTAGAATGTATGTATGCAGCACATACACTCACCTAAAGGATTATTAGGAACACCTGTTCAATTTCTCATTAATGCAATTATCTAATCAACCAATCACATGGCAGTTGCTTCAATGCATTTAGGGGTGTGGTCCTGGTCAAGACAATCTCCTGAACTCCAAACTTAATGTCAGAATGGGAAAGAAAGGTGATTTAAGCAATTTTGAGCGTGGCATGGTTGTTGGTGCCAGACGGGCCGGTCTGAGTATTTCACAATCTGCTCAGTTACTGGGATTTTCACGCACAACCATTTCTAGGGTTTACAAAGAATGGTGTGAAAAGGGAAAAACATCCAGTATGCGGCAGTCCTGTGGGCGAAAATGCCTTGTTGATGCTAGAGGTCAGAGGAGAATGGGCCGACTGATTCAAGCTGATAGAAGAGCAACTTTGACTGAAATAACCACTCGTTACAACCGAGGTATGCAGCAAAGCATTTGTGAAGCCACAACGCGCACAACCTTGAGGCGGATGGGCTACAACAGCAGAAGACCCCACCGGGTACCACTCATCTCCACTACAAATAGGAAAAAGAGGCTACAATTTGCAAGAGCTCACCAAAATTGGACAGTTGAAGACTGGAAAAATGTTGCCTGGTCTGATGAGTCTCAATTTCTGTTGAGACATTCAGATGGTAGAGTCAGAATTTGGCGTAAACAGAATGAGAACATGGATCCATCATGCCTTGTTACCACTGTGCAGGCTGGTGGTGGTGGTGTAATGGTGTGGGAGATGTTTTCTTGGCACACTTTAGGCCCCTTAGTGCCAATTGGGCATCATTTAAATGCCACGGCCTACCTGAGCATTGTTTCTGACCATGTCCATCCCTTTATGGCCACCTTGTACCCATCCTCTGATGGCTACTTCCAGCAGGATAATGCACCATGTCACAAAGCTCCAATCATTTCAAATTGGTTTCTTGAACATGACAATGAGTTCACTGTACTACAATGGCCCCCACAGTCACCAGATCTCAACCCAATAGAGCATCTTTGGGATGTGGTGGAACGGGAGCTTCGTGCCCTGGATGTGCATCCCACAAATCTCCATCAACTGCAAGATGCTATCCTATCAATATGGGCCAACATTTCTAAAGAATGCTTTCAGCACCTTGTTGAATCAATGCCACGTAGAATTAAGGCAGTTCTGAAGGCGAAAGGGGGTCAAACACAGTATTAGTATGGTGTTCCTAATAATCCTTTAGGTGAGTGTAGATGGTCACATCTCCCATACCAGAGCTAAATGCATACACACATACACCGAATGTGTGTGTGCGTGTGTGTCAGTGCTGATATCAGCAAGTCAAGGCCAACAAAGCCTCCTGTAGCTGCCGCCGCTGCATTGTATCTACTGGTATGAAGACCCCCAATGTGAACATAGAAAAACAGAACTGGCAACAAAAAAAACGCGCAGACGAGCGTTTAACTCTCCGTTGTCAAAAGGAGCAAACGTCACACATTATTTTAAGTCTGTGTACAAACAAGAAAGCGATACGATACTGATAAATGAACGACGTTTTCAGAGGTATTACGAAAACGTCGGATGCTAAGCGCGCCTGCAAAGACGAGACCCCATTACGTAACTCCTAATGTCGGGGTTTGTTTATAGCTAAGTAAGCTAGCTAGCTAGCTGCTAGCTAAGTGCGACGCACCAAATACTACGAAACAACAAAAATGGAGGAGGAGGAAGGAGTCACGCGAATTCCAGAAACATATTTTTTTTAGGGGGAAAAAGTAACGATACCTGTTGTTGCGGATGCTGGAGAACACACACAGCACCTGTTCCAAGTAGGTGGCCATGGCGTCCCTCCATCGCTCGGAGAGCTGCGGGTCGCTGTCGGGCTGGTCCATCCTGGTGGACGACGGGTCGCTGTTCAGAGGGCTCAGGTAGCCCTCCACCGGCGCGAGCTCCAGCTGCAGCTCCCGCACGAAAGAGCCGAACTTGCGCATGAGGAAGTCCAGCTTCGGAGTCTCCTCGGAGCTGGAGCCGCCGCCGTTGCAGCCGCCACCTATCCGCAGTTTGAGCTCGGTCCACAGCGCCGGGTAGAAGAGGCACTCCCTCCATCGCGAGCACACGGTGGAGGCCCGGAGCTTGTCTCGGTCGGACAGAAAAGAGAATATGTGGACGATGAGCTCGCTGGGCAAAGCCATGGCTCCGACACCCCCGCACAGAGCCATGGCGAGCAGAGGAAGCTGCTGTCCGAAACGCAACCAGCTATAAAATAAATGTTACAACCGTTTTTAAAATAATGGTTGCTGCAGCAGCGAATTACAGCAACGCTTCTTCCTCTCGGTGAAAACAAACCGTTTTTTTTAGCTTTGCCTTCAATACTATCGGACCGTACCATTCTATTTCAATGCACGGGAAACACAACACTCCTCATAAATATTACATAAATGCATGTGACGTAACAAGTGTCATTATTTGCGTTTGGTAAAATGTACGATTTTATTTATTCATGCATGTTAAGGCTTTAGTGGATATTCGCCGTCTTTTTTAGTAACCAGTAATAGCATCGCCTCGTTATCAAGTGAATGGTTTAGTCCTGAAGTTCTGTTATTTTTGCCATACCGCCGTGATCCGCTGGAGGGCGATGTTTCTCAGCAGCAAAACTCAATTTAAACACTTAAATTTAATTAAAGTAAAATACTTAATTAAGGTAAAAGTCAAGTGCTTAATCATCATAATTAGGTTCCTCAGTATTTTGAGAGAGTTGAATTCTCTCTTTAGTAATTGCTTTACGGTCACCGTAACTATGGCCACACATTGATGAGAGAGCCATGAAAAGGTAATTTTCTCACATGAAAGACTCATAAAAAAGACATGCAGTTTATGAATACTTTTATTGGCCAAGGATACTATTGTTCTCTTGGATAAAAAAAAGCAATACACTCTGCTTAGGTGATGTTATTTATGTAAAAGTGGTTGGTATCGGACCGTGAATCGCCACCTTAACGTGGTGGAGGAGTTTGAGTGGCTCAGTGATCCTGGGAGCTATGTTGTCTGGGGCGTCAGCCCCTGGTAGGGTCTCCCAAGGCAAACAGGTCTCGGGGGAGAGCCCAGACTAAGAGCGGTTCAAAAAACCCTGATGATTTACGGCCCACGGATTGCAGCAACCTCGCCCGGACAAGGGAAACCGGGGCACCCTCCCGGAGCCAGACCCAGGAGGGGAGCTCGTCAGCGAGCGTCTGGTGGCCGGGCTTTCGCCCATGGGGCCCGGTCGGGCTCAGCCCGAAAAAAGATCATGGACCAGCAACCCTGTGGACTCACCACCCGCAGGGGGAAGCATCGGGGTCGGGTGCTATGCAGACCGGGCGGCGGGCCAGGCAGGATACCTGGGCGAGCCGATCGCCGGCAGCATAGACTAGCTCTAGGGACGTGGAACGTCACCTTGCTAGCGGGGAAAGAGCCGGAGCTGGTGCGGGAGGTGGAGCGGTACCAGCTAGATATAGTTGGGCTCACCTCCACGCACAGCACGGGCTCTGGAACCAAGCTCCTGGAGAAGGGTTGGACTTTGTTCTTTTCTGGAGTTGCCCAGGGTGAGAGGCGCCGGGCGGGAGTCGGGATACTCACGGGGGATACTCACGACCCCCCAGTTGAGCGCCGCTATGTTGGAGTTATCCCTGGAGAACGAGAAGGTCGCCTCCCTGCGCCTACGGGTTGTGGGGAGTAAGGCTCTGACTGTTGTTTGTGCTTATGCTCCGAACAGCATTTCGGAGTATCCGGCCTTCTTGGAGTCGGTGGGAGGGGTCCTGGAAAGGGCGCCGCCTGCCGACTCCATAGTTCTCCTGGGAGACTTCAACGCTCACGTGGGCAATGACAGAGAAACCTGGCGGGGCGTGATTGGGAGGAACGGCTTGCCCGATCTGAACCCGAACGGTGCTTTGTTGTTGGACTTCTGTGCTAGCCACAGTTTGTCCATAACAAACACCATGTTCGAGCATAAGGTGGCTCATAAGTGTACCTGGTATCAGAACACCTTAGGCCGGAGATCAATGATCGACTTTGTAATCGTATCATCTGATCTGCGGCCGTATGTCTTGGACACTCGGGTGAAGAGAGGAGCAGAGCTGTCAACTGATCACCACCTGGTGGTGAGTTGGATCAGATGGCGGGGGAGTTGGCTAGAAAGACCTGGCAAGCCCAAATGTGTAGTGAGGGTGAACTGGGAACGTCTGGCAGAGGATCCTGTCCAGGAGGTCTTCAACTCCCACCTCCGGAAGAGCTTCTCACAGATCCCGAGGGAGGCTGGGGACATGGAAGCCGAGTGGACCATGTTCAAAGCCTCTATTGTGGACGCGGCCGCTAGGAGCTGTGGTCGGAAGGTCATCGGTGCCTGTGGTGGCGGCAACCCGAGAACCCGGTAGTGGACACCGGGGGCGAGGGAAGCCGTCAAACTGAAGAAGGAGGCCTTTCGGGCCTGGCTGGCCCAGGGGTCTCCTGAAGCAGCTGACAGGTACCGGCAGGCCAGAAGGGCTGCAGCTGCGAAGGTCGCGGATGCTAAAACTCGGGCATGGGAGGAGTTTGGGGAGGCCATGGAGAAGGACTTTCGGTTGGCCTCAAGGAAGTTCTGGCAAACCATCCGACGACTCAGGAAGGGAAAGCAGGGCCTACCCCAGGCTGTTCTCAGCGTGGGGGGGGGGGGGGGGGGGGGGGGGGGGGGACTGCTGACCCGGACTGTGGACATCGTCGGACGGTGGAAAGAGCACTTTGAGGAACTCCTAAACCCGGCCAACATGTCGCCTGAAGTCCTTGGGGTGGTTGCACCCATATCCCTGGCAGAGGTCACTAAAGTAGTCAAAAAGCTCCTTGGTGGCAAGGCGCCGGGGGTGGATGAGATTCGCCCTGAGATGCTGAAGGCGCTGGACATTGTTGGGCTGTCTTGGCTGACACGCCTTTGCAGTGTCGCATGGGGGTCGGGAACAGTGCCCATGGACTGGCAGACCGGGGTGGTGGTTCCCATCTTCAAGAAGGGGGACCGGAGAGTGTGCTCGAACTATCGTGGTATCACACTGCTCAGCCTCCCGGGAAAATCTTATGCCAGGGTGCTGGAAAGGAGGCTCCGACCACTTGTCGAACCTCAGATTCAAGACGAACAGTGTGGATTCCGTCCCGGCCGTGGAACAGTGGACCAGCTCTTTACCCTCGCAAGACTACTGGAGGAGTCCTGGGAGTTTGCCCAACCAGTCTACATGTGCTTTGTGGACTTGGAGAAGGCTTTCGACCGGGTCCCTCGGGGGGTTTTGTGGGGGGTGCTGCGGGAGTATGGGGTGCCGGACCCGTTGGCACGGGCCATCCGGTCTCTGTACGCCTGCAGTAGGAGCTGTGTTCGTATCCTCGGTAGTAAGTCAGACACGTTCCCGGTGGGTGTTGGTCTCCGCCAGGGCTGCCCTTTATCACCGGTCCTGTTCGTGACTTTCACGGACAGGATATCTAGGCGCAGCCAGGGGGCGGAGAAGATCCGGTTCGGGAATCTCGGGATTGCATCTCTGCTGTTCGCGGATGATGTGGTCCTGTTTGCCTCCTCGGACCGTGACCTCCAGCATTCACTGGGGCGTTTTGCAGCCGAGTGTGAAGCGGCAGGGATGAGAGTTAGCACCTCCAAATCTGAGGCCATGGTGCTCTGCAGGAAACCGGTGGACTGCTCCCTCCAGGTGGGGACAAACTGCCTACCCCAAGCGAAGGAGTTCAATTATCTCAGGGTCTTGTTCACGAGTAAGGGTAAGGTGGAGCGTGAGATCGATAGGCGGATCGGTGCGGCTGCAGCAGTAAAACAGGCGCTGTACCGGTCCGTCTTGGTGAAGAGGGAGCTGAACCGGAAGGCGAAGCTCTCCATTTACTGGTCGGTCTATGTTCCAACCCTCACCTATGGTCACGAACTCTGGGTCGTGACCAAAAGAACGAGGTCTCGGATACAAGCGGCCGAAATGAGCTTCCTCTGTAGGGTGGCCGGGCTCAGCCTTAGAGATAGGGTAAGGAGCTCGGACATCAGGAGGGAGCTCGGAGTCGAGTCGCTGCTCCTTCGTGTCGAAAGGAGTCAGCTGAGGTGGTTCGGGCATCTAGTCAGGATGCCCCCTGGACGCCTCCCATTAGAGGTTTTCCAGGCACGTCCAACTGGTAGGAGACCCCGGGGAAGACCGAGGACACGCTGGAGGGATTATATCTCCCGGCTGGCCTTGGAACGCCTCGGGGTCCCCCAGGATGAGCTGGAAAGTGTTGCGGGTGAGAGGGAAGACTGGGTCGGCCTGCTGAACCTGCTGCCACCGCGACCCGACCCCGGATAAGCGGCCGAAAATGGATGGATGGATGGTTGGTATCAAATAAATAAAACATATGAAAAAATAAAATAAAATCATGTGAGTAAATCGTGTTTTGCAAAATGAAAGACCTCATTCAAAACTAGACAATCATTAATTCAAACCAATTTACACGAGGCTGTGCTCAATCTGAAACACTTTTTTAACATTTCTATTTTTGCAATGATATAGTGTTGGTTTGATAAAATAATATCTTGACTATAATATCTATTTCTCTCCACATTGTAAAATAAATAAATTCATCAATGCATTTCCAAAGGTTACATTTTGCACAGAAAACAAGAACAGAGCATATTCTAAAATGAATATAGTACATATAGTATACATATAGTAGCAAAATCATTTGTGGAGACAGAAAAGCTGGCAACTATTGACCAATTGGTCCATGGGTGTTATAAAATGGCAATTACAGTCAGGTCCATAAATATTTGGACACCGTTCACCTGATTTGGATGTAAATACCCTCAAATTAAAGCTGAAAGTCTGCACTTAAAGCACATCTTGATGTTTTCATTTCAACTCCATTGTTGTGGTGTACAGAGCCAAAATAATGAAAAATGTGTCAATGTCCAAATATTTATGGACCTGACTGTATGTCAGATGCCTGTGTCTTATGTAGAGAACTGTGTGCGATGTGTTGTAAAAAGTGTTAAGTGGCAAATTGGTTGCAAAGCAGAAAATGTGTTTGTGGTTTTCGAGACGTGAACTGAGGTTTTGCTCTCAATCTCCATAATTGAGCTTCTGTCATTTTAGTGTGTTAGCGATGGAATAAACTAATACTTTTCATGCCAGTGGTTTTGTCACCACCCTCTGACCTTTCAGCCAATTTACGAGCTTTTGTTTGAGTAGAGACAATGGAATTTTGCTTAGAATTCAGAAGTCTGGAGCTTTTTTGTTAATACATATTTAGAATTGTGCGCATAGTATAATTTTTCCTGAGAGCCTCCTTGCTGTTTGGAGACGTGCAACCCTGGTAACAAGCAAGGATCTGTGAGAATAATAAATTCTGAACAAATACAAAAATATACCACGCCGATAGCGAAGTGGAATCTTTTTGACGTTACAGAGCTGATGTCTGCTGTGTTACCACATTGCATTGTGGGATGCTAAATCTGGCCTGGTATCCAATGATTGAACTTCCTAAATGTTCATGCTAGTATGGAATTTCAGACGCAAACACAGGTTATTTTTCCTGTAATATAGACAGCGACACCCAGTTTGTAATACTGCAAACATATAAATACTGCAATACTTTCAACAGTGGGCCATTGACTCAATCACCATTGTGACTTATTTTATACGCCGATAGTGAGCTGAACAGACATTTGTTGGGATTACAATCTTGGAGATTCACGCTTTAAACAGTGACGTCAAAGTCATTCGGAATCAGGCAACTACAGTCTGCAGCTGTAAATGAACACAGACACCATTAAACCCCTCCTTTATATAGTTTAACTACTTAGCTTGCAAGCTAACTAGCTCGGCTAGTTGGCTTTTTACTCAATATCAGAGACACTGTTAGCTGTGTTAGCTAGCCCCCATTGGCCATATAGCAACCATAGAGAAAGACTGTCTGTGTTGTAGTATATTGTGTGTCAGTGTGCCTTCGGAAAGGGTAAATAAACAACAACATTGTTTTGGCCATGTTTTAAATGAGACTGCAAAGTTATTTTATAGAGATTATCTGGCTTCCCTACTGAAGTGTCCTTGGGTTTAACACGTAGTCCCACTTGCTGGCGGATGCAAAGCTTTAACCAGAGGGCAAACACACACTTTCCCTCCTCAGAAATTAAAAGTACATCCCATTGAGTGAAGCTGAATACCAATGTTCTGGAGGCACGAGCCAAAACTATCAATCTCCCATTATCCAATTGTGAGATAATCTGCGTTTATTTCCACCTGCAGAGTTTGATGGCAGTGCATGCAGGCTCTCTTGTGTCACCCTCTGATGACGAATTTGTGTCCGTAAAAACCAGAACAAAGGAAATGTTGATTGCAGCGGAGTGTAAGTGGTGAAAATTGAGTGACTGCAGAGACCACAACAAACAAAAAAGGAAACCATTCATGATGCGTACCAGTATAGGCATTTCAGCCGGGGTTTCAATTAGAGCTGCCACCGGTCCCTCGTCTTTGTTGCAGCCAGCTAATCAATGACATCCTCTCTGTGCTCTGATTTCGCGCAGATTGCACAACGCTATCACCAGGATGGTTTTCATGCCGTGATGCCAATAAGCCAACATTCTGCCCATGTATGTGTGTGTGGAGCAATTTGCAAATAGAGCATAAAGAAATCTTGTTGAGCTGCAATGTGGTAGATGGCGTTCAGCTCACTCTCGGTCTCTGCGGAGACCAGAGGGCCTTGCAGGCAGACGGAACCATTTACTGCAGTGCTGAATCACCTGGAGTCACAGCCGGCTGCAGGTCTACTGCGCAGCACAGGGTGGTAGTAGAGCTCTATGACCAACTGCTGCTGCTTCACTGTGAGGTAATAAGAGAGAAAAGCAATACCTTGTTTTATGTATTTTCTCTCTATCTATCCTTAGATAGATAGAGAGAAAATACATAAAACAAGGTATTATAAAAAACAAAAACAACTAAAATCTTAACTACAACAAACTAGGACAATACTAATGAAAACCAGTGATATAGCAGGGTGTGTCACTGCACATCATATAGGGATATATACGCATAGGGATGTGAAATGTGTAGAATTATGTAATAAGCCGCTAATTATACTGACAGTAAAATATTAGATGATAATAAAAACACAAAAACGTTAAGTTATTATTAAGACTGAAAAATGCATGCACGTAGTATTGATGATTAAAAATGAATAAGTAATCAAATGAATTTTTTGCGCGTATTTAATTGATCAAAGGTGAACATGTCATTGATTCTCGGCTCGCTTTCATACACTGTGAGTAAAAAATAGATGTAAAATCTGAACTGCGGGTATGCAGATGACAAAGGTGAGTGAGGAGCGGAAGCTCAGGAAGCTCAGGAAGGTCAGGAAGGTCAGGAGGGGGCAGGAAGAGGAGAAGCTGGAGCGGTGAGAACCTTTAAGGGCACCAGGGAGTGCGGTGAGGACTAGAGAGGAAGATGGTCATTTCCAAAGAAGAGAGCGGTCCACAAGCAGCTCCTGAAGAGCTGAAGGATGGAGGAGAGGCTTGATGGGCAGCTTGCCAATTGATGGGCAGCTTGCCAATTGAGCGGAGCCAACATCTAAGGACGACATCCAAAATGCAGCGCTGCTGGTGATTAGACACGATGAGTGTACAATGAGGCCAGATTTCTGAGCAAAAAGGCTGATATCTGAGGATGAATCTGAAACACATTTTTTGTTTTTTACAGGTCAGACAAGGATGCAGACTGGATGAGCCATGTAATGAGCCACCATGTGTTTGTTAGATAGCACCAGCTGAATGATCCTCATGTAACGGAGTTAGAAATACACTCTGTCATTTCTTATTTTCAATGTATTATATCTTATTTTTGTTTATTATTCAACGATCCTGTTGAAGTGTGTGTGAATTTTATTTTGAAGAGTTAAATCTGTTTCCTGTGGAAATTGCGTTTCACCTCTTCTGTGCCTCCTAGGCTCGCGTAGGCCGTTTCTCAATAAGCGTTCTTCTCTGTACTTGTGTTCTCGTGGACTCGTGAAACGTCATCAGTCGCGGCCCAAGTACTGTTCCAATTCAAAAGTCCGCTTCTCGCCAAGCACGGTGAAAATGCCCGGATGTGACTTGATACTCCCATTTTACCGGGGATGCATCAGAGCAGACTTGAGCGTACTTGAGAGAGCCAATATCCCAGAATGCATTTCGGACCAGCAAACGGGGAACAATGGCGGATGAGAAAACTCACAACTGAAAGTTGACATTCTATAAATACTACCGTTGTTGAGTCACAAAATGTAATTTTAGGATGTTTTCAGGCGTTATTACAAGTTATTTGTTTAAGCATCAAATCTGTGGTCGGTTTGTCCAGACTCATCTTATTTAAAAAGATACGCCGACGGGTTGAAGTCCTGCTGAGGGACTGTGAGCCCCGTCAGCACCGGGCCGTCAGCGCTCTGCCGCCCGCCGACAGCAGCTTGATCTCGGCTGGACTTTTTGAAATGATCCGCTGGCTCCGATGTCTCCGTATCGATTAAACATGAGATATAAATTTACTTTGAGGATCTAACAAGCAATCTTTATTATTTATTCAGTCACATTACATCAGTTTGACTGAGGGAAAGGTTACGATTTATAACTTAAGATTTTAATTTAACTTTTACTTTGAACTACAGTCTTATTACTTTTGACCCAATTGTTTGCAATTATATGTGTATCTATATAAATATATAAGTATATAAAATACATATTTATAAACACAATATATATACAAGGATATGTGTATCTGTGTATATATATATAATATATATTTATAAACACAATAATATATATATGTACATACAATGATATGTGTATCTGTGTGTACATTGTATATATATATATATATATTTATGCACACAATAAATATTTATATATATATATATATATATATATATATATACATATATATATATATTTATGCACACAATAAATATATATATATATATATATATATATATATATATATATATATATATATATATATATATATATATATATATATATATATATATATATATACAATGATATGTGTATGTCTGTGAAACCAGTGCAAAAAAAGCAGGGTTGTCATATTTTGTTTGACTGTAAAAATACTTTACAGTGAAGAATCAGAGTAACTCATGACAACGACAGCTGAGGTGGTGACGTCATCAAGTCAGCTGCTGTTCCAATTGCAGAAAGACCGTCCTGTGTCCTCCCGTCCTTGAGAGTCTGGACTCCCAAGTCTAAACTCCCAAGTCCAAACTCCAAAAGTTCACAAGTCTGGACTTAGCGTACTTGGTATTGAGAAACGGCCGTAGTCCCGTTTTTCCTTCACTTATATTTTATACTGTGAAGGTAAGTTGTGGGGAAAACGATGTAGCACTATTTTGTTATATTCTTTTTTTAAAAGTAACCGTTTGTTACACACGGTAATGGTCGCTAATATGATCACGGTGTCCAGCTGTTGTGTCATTATTTTAGACGGTAAAAGTATAGGTTTGTGGCTGTTTCATTTGGCCTATTTGGCGCCGTTTGCATTAGCTACATCCGGTCGCCCTGAAGTATTCCTTTTTATAAATTCTGTTGTTTTGCGTGTCTAGGAAGCTGATGTGCAGCAAAAGAGACCAGAAGGCAATGTCTGTGGTTTATTGTCTTCTGCAGGTATGTGTTTTCTTTTGTTTAATGTTGGAATTTTCGCTGTTTCTTCTCAGTCACTAGCTCACGCAGTTATTTATTTTGTCCACTTTGTCATGATTCATGTTTTTGGAGCACTTTTGTTTTATACTGTGAAGGAAGCTGATGTGCAGCAAAAGAGACCAGAAGGCAATGTCTGTGGTTTATTGTCTTCTGCAGGAATAAATGAATGCTGGAAAATTCATCTGAGTCTACCTCTTCCATGCCCTGAACACATCTGTTACACTCATAAGGCATCTTTCCCGGGGAAGACTGAATTATTACGGAAGTAAACAACATGCATGAAAAAAGAAATGGAAAAAAGAAAAGAAAAATTAGACATTGATACCACCAGGTTTGTGCTCAGGATCAGAGACGTTGCAGGCGTCAGTGCCGAGAGAAACAATGGAGGATATTCATTACATATGAGGGGGCGCGTATAGAAAGAATAACAGAGATGAAACTGCATTAATTTGGAAGCAGAAACGAGGGGGAGTCCCGACCTCCGAGAAGGTTTCCATAATATGCCATCCCACCGGGGTTTGAAAAAAACAAACAGAAAATGTTGGAAGTAAGTTCAGTGGCGTTAAACACAAACTAGAATTACGTTAAATTCACTTGAGCTGAATCCAACTCGACTGTGCTCGTTGTTTGTGTGGTTCACAGTGCAGTCAGTTCGGTGTGTCAGCCTTTTCGAGGCGTCAGTGTTGGTCATTGTATTTTTTACCGCGTGACACACTCTGGGCCCGGTCGTTATGCTCAAAAAGAAAATGTCAAGAAAAACATTGTGAATCCAAAACATCCAGCATGGTTAGTGCAGGGCCTTCTAAGCCTTCTCTGCTGGCCTAAACAGAAGCACAAAGTTATAGCTATTTTATAATTTTTGTATTTATTTTTATAATTAAAAGTTATAGCTATTTTACAATGTAATTGTTTTTCACAAATACACTACATGTATTATATTAGCTTATTTTCTCATTGCACAGCTCCCTGTCTTCATCTGTTCCTCTGCTTCAGGCCTCTGGTATGGCTTGTTTGGGAGCTGCTTAACAGCATCTTATCCAATCACATTTCACCTCTCTTTATGGAAGAGTAGCCTGGTTAAACTACATGAAACAGCCTTCTAGAGTGTCTGGACGTCTGATTCGTCACAGGGCCCGCGTGACCATTAACATGCGCTGTGATTGGTCAATTGGCTACCGTGACTCGTCTAACAGAAAATTATAGCTAGTTAGAACGGTTCATGTTGTTGAAACTGTTGTTCGAGAAATAATTGAATTTTTTGTAATTTAGTTTTTTTCATACTTTTTTTCATACTGGCTGAAGGAGGAGAACCAGACTTGGTGGGGGATTTACTTCATGCCTTTCTCATGGAGGGTTGCATATTTTGGCATTGTAGATCCTCACTGAAGCACACAGATGAACTGAACAACCACGTCATTGAACTGTGTTAACAAAGAGAAGGATGGACTTTGTTTTTATTAAGTGGACAGCATCGGGTGAGTAAACAGTTTTGTTTGCTCTCCCAACAGGAGGTGTTGGGAGAGCGCTCGCTGCCAGACCCTTTGGATAAAAGCGTCAGCTAAATGAAATGTTTTCCAAGCCACCTCGGGTGTGGTGCATCGTAGGTGGGTGCCGGCGGTGTGGCTGGCTGAGAGACGGCGCAGGGAGAACAGCTGAAAGTTGCACTGCTTGTGTTTCAGAGCCGCAGTTTAGTTGGATTGTTTTGTCATGTTTTGTTATAACGCTAAGCTATTATATCGAGTACTTGGACAATTCTCTAGGAAGCAGTGTTCTGATGTAAGTTTCTGGGGGTTTTATTGTGAAGGGAAAAACGGAAGAAGAGGAAATGATCTAGTGAAGTGTGGAACGAGAATAAAAGTGGTTGTTGTCTTGTGCAAACTGCAGCATTGTGTTGTTGTTTTATTAATAAAGTGAAGTATAGGCGCAAGATAAACCCTCGGATACATAACTAAATGTGACTAAAGGTTTTTGTTGATGTGAACTACATGCATTGTCCTTTAATGACGCAGCATCCCGTCATGCGCGTATTTATGTAAATGTGGTGGGGAACGCTCCCCAGAGAAGGGATTTTGAACGCAGCCTTCGGGCTGGCTCCTCCCCTAATCAGTGCCACTATAAAAGGCACCTGTTGAAATGGCCTCATTCCCTCTTGGTCCTGTGATGGCGGTCGCGGTGAGTTTACATTCAGTTGTTTTAAGTAATTAGAATCTTAAATTGTACATTGCAGCATGGTGTTACCCTTTTTAATCTGTTGTTTATCATTTGTAGGTTCACCTGCTGCTGTTTTGTTTGGCTTTTAGATTGTTTTGCTTCCTCCATTTTGTCTGTTTTGCTTCTTATCTGTTTTGTTAAGTTTGTTTTGCGTTTCTGTTTTTGCATGGTTTGGCTGTGATTTAATTTTGCATGTTTTGGCTTTTACTGTAGAATATATATTCTTTTAATTCCTGAAATAAACTTCTGGTTAATTTTATAAAACACGTTTCTGGCCCAATATCAATAATGAATCTGTGTGTCCTTAAAGAATCGTAAAAACTGACTCTTAGGGTTGTTAAACTGATATTTCTTGGGGTGCAAGTCCCCAAGTGGCGTTGTTGGTTCCCTTCCATTCCCCCCTTGCCCTAAGACCCCGTCACATTCTGGCGTTGTCGGCAGGATACTGTGAAGGCGGAGACGTGTAGTTTTTTTAATTTTTTTTTTTACGTATTCCAGGTGGTTTATTCAATTTGTACGGTGTGTGTGTGTGAGCAAAACAGCAGCAGGCCCTGGTCGGATCCCGAAAGACAAGCCAGTACTACTCTTCTCCTCTGCACGGTTCCCTCATGGAGGAGGAACTCTCCCAGCTAAAAGACTTGATCGCCCAGCTGCAAACTGAGAATCGATTGCTGTCAGGAGCGGGAAGTCAACCAGCCTGGGACCAGCGCCGCATCAAGTTCTACTACCCCTGGGCACCCTTCGGTCAATGCTCCAGTAACCGAGAGACTGATATATCTTCCTAGAGACAGGAAGTGCCCCACGTTCCGGGGTAGGACAGGTCTCAGCATTGTTGAATGGGTTGAAGAGGTCCAGTCTTGTATACGTGCTCGTCATCTGTCACCAGCTGAAAATGCACTTTTCATTTATGATAATTTAGAAGGAGAGGCAAGGGAAGAGGATAAATACAGGTCCTGACCAGGTTCTGGCTATACTGCAGGAATTGTATGGGTGTAATGGGTCGTATGTGTCTTTGCAGGAAGAGTTCTTTTCCAGAAAACAACAAGAGGGGGAAACTCTACAAGAATTTTCTCATGCATCTAATGGATAAGGTTGTCAAAAGAGCCCCACCTGGGTCACTGAACAAATATGTTTTACTCAGAGACCAATTTGTTGAACATGTGTCTGATTGTTACCTACGCAGAGAACTCAAGCAGTTTGTCCGGAGCCACCCCACGGCCACCTTGATAGAGGTCCGGAGTGAGGCCATTAGGTGGGAACATGAAGGGATGCCAGGGGTTGGGAGGAGTAGAAGTAACTCTGTCCCTGCAGCATTTGGTTTTCAGCACTCTGCTCAGGGAGGCCATCCTGGTTATGGCAAGGCGGGTAACTCCTCTGTTGGGTCTGAGCTAGCTGAACTAAAGGAAATCCTAAGGAATCAGCAAGAGCAGTTGAGTCAGCTTACCAGAACTCTTGCAGCCCTTAATGTCCCTAGAACTCAGTTGAAGCCTCGCATGAACACTGTCATATGTAGGAGGTGCCAACAGCCTGGTCACTTTGCTAGATAGTGTAAAGGAGAATACGTTGCTGCCTTGCCCCAGCCGAGCTCTGTAGCAGTTCACACCAATTCTATTGATCGGCCCTGCCCTCAAAACCAGGGAAACTTTCACCCTCTGAACCAGTGAGCCAAAGTTCAGATGGGAGCTCACCCGGCTCAGAGTCTGCAGTAGATCCTCAAAATGTGGTGTTAGCTTGCCCAAACATTACCGTGTTAATGGGTGGGGTCTGGGTTCCATGTCTCGTTGACACGGGGTCAATGGTCTCTACCATAACGGAGAGTTTCTTTGTACAGTATTTCGTACCCTGGGGCACAGAAGAACTTCATTCTTGCAGCTGGTTGAGGTTAAGTGCTGCTAATGGGCTAGAAATACCCTATGAAGGCTACTTTGAGTTGGATGTGCAGCTTTGTGATAAAGTTATTGCAAAGCGGGGAGTGTTGGTGGTCAGGGATCCCCCACACAGTATACCAGTGGTTCTGGGTGTACTAGGAATGAACATTCTCAAGGAGTGTTACTGGGAGTTGTTTGTACAGCATGGTCCTGCTCTCTTTAACGTACCCTCTGTGTTGCAGGCTCCAACCCCAATTCAGCAAGCTCTCCAGCAGTGTCACAAAGTCCAGGCTAACGTCCCTCCTGATCGCTCAGGTCGTGTAAAAGTGAAGGGAGGTAGGGTCTGCAGAGTCCCAGGGGGTGCTATGAAATTGGTGGCAGATGATGCTTAGTTTGAGCCCCTTAGCAATGGCTTACCTTCAGGGTTACTAGCATCCCTGTGTAATACGAGGTACTGTTTATATCCCCATTGTAAATGTAGGGACCCAGGATGTTGTACTTTACCCTCGCACTGTTTTGGGTACCTTGAGTCAGGCTCACCTGGTGAGTTTACCCGCAGGTCTTGAAGAGGGAGAGATATCAGCCACAGTTTCCTCCCAGACTGTAACCAGTTTAGTGCAGAAAAAGATTGCGGCATCAGATCTAACAGCACTCAATGATCAGGAGCAATGTCAGGTCCTTACTACACAAGTACAGTGGTGTCTTTTCTGCCCATGAGGGAGACATATGTTGTACTCGTCTTATTTCCCATGAAATTCCGGTAGTGGATGAGGTACCTGTACGTCAGAGGTATAGACTCATTCCTCCGTCAGAGTATGAGGCAGCAAAGACCAGCTCCTTGAGGCACAGGTTATCCGTGAAAGTAGTAGCCCTTTCACCTCTCCCATTGTGCTGGTGAAGAAGGATGGCAGCCTTCGTCTGTGCGTGGACTATCGGCTCTTGAACAGCAAGAATTGCAAGGACGCATTCCCATTGCCCTGTATTGAAGAGTCCCTTGACACCCTGTCAGGGGCCCGCTGGTTCTCGACTCTGGACCTCGCCGCTGGATACAACAAAATACCAGTCGCAGAAAAGGACAAAATGAAGACTGCATTCTGCACTCCCTTTGGGCTGTTGAGTGGAACCTGATGCCATTTCGGTTGTGCAATGCCCCAAGCACCTTCCAGAGATTAATGGAGAGGATCTTTGGAGATCAGCACTGTCAGTCGTTGTTGCTGTACTTGGATGATATTGTTGTTTTCTCTTCCACTGTAGCGCAGCACGTGGAGCATCTAGAAGCCGTGCTGGGCCGTCTGCAGCAAGAGGGCCTCAAAGCCAAGTTGGAAAAGTGCTCCTTCTTCAGACCAGAGGTGAGATACTTGGGTCACATCATATCCAAGGATGGAGTGTCCACAGACCCTTGCAAGATTGAAGCGGTCTCAAAGTGGAAGCGACCTAACCATGTGTCTGAGTTGCGTTCCTTCTTAGGATTACTACCGACATTTTGTTGAAGGGTTTGCCAAGCTTGCTGCCCCACTGCACCGCCTTGTTGATGAACTGACTGGCTCCAAATCACGGAAGTCATCCGGAAAAAGTCTACCTGCTGCATGGACGGAGGAGTGTGAGCAGAGCTTTGAGGGCCTTAAAAGTAGGTTGATGGCTTCTCCAGTCTTGACCTATGCTAACTTCACTTGACCGTTCATCCTAGAGGTTGACGCCAGCTACAGTGGACTGGGTGCTGTGCTCTCACAAGAACAGGATGGTAAGGTTCGACCCATAGCTTATGCAAGCCGTGGCCTTAAGCCTACAGAGCGTAACATGAGCAACTACAGCTCTATGAAATTTGAATTTTTGGCCCTCAAATGGGCCATGACTGAAAAATTCAGAGATTACCTCCTGGGACAAATGTGTGGTGTATACGGACAATAACCCGCTAAGTCATCTCTCCACAGCCAAGCTGGGTGCCACGGAACAGCGTTGGGCTTCACAACTGGCTGCATTTGATTTCACCATCAAGTATAGGCCCGGTCGATGTAATCAGAATGCAGATGCCCTTTCCCGGCAGCACCCAATCAGTGCATCGTATTATGCGGCCTCTGGCATCAAAGTTCCAGAATCGCTCCAGCGGGCTTTTGGAACTAATCAGGCTACACAGGCCACCATCTCAGTTTTCCCCTGCCACACTCGTTCTGACCTATGTGCTTTACAGGAAGCAGACCCAATCATCAAGGAATTCCTGCAGTTTTGGATCAAAAGGAAGGGCCCTGATGCAGCTGAACGACGCCAGGCCTCTAAGGAAGCTCTTGTGCTGGTCAGACAGTGGGACCGGATGGAGGAACAAGATGGGGTGCTTTAATAATAATAATTTCAACTTGTATAGCGCTTTTCAAGATACACAAAGACGCTTTACATTATGGACATTTAGGACATTATGGACATTTAGGACGAAGAAAGGAAAGAAAACTGGAGAAGCTGAGGGTCATAGCGGAGGATAGGTGCAGGGTTTTAGCAGGTGAAAGCGAGTTGGAAGAGGTGGGTTTTGAGGGCTTGCTTGAATGATGGTAGGGTAGGAGCCTGACGGATGTGGATGGGGAGGGCGTTCCAAAGGGGGGGTGCAGCAGCTGAGAGTCTTTATCGCAGAGTCTGCCGCCCCAAGGGAGAAGAGGTCCTCCAGCTGGTACTAACCATGTCGCTCAAGAGTCAGGTCCTGCATCAGCTAAATCATGGACATCAAGGCAGAGAACGGACAACTGATTTAGTCCATCAGCGGTGCTACTGGCCTGGAATGCACCATGACATTAGACCATGGTGTCTGGAGTGTGAGCGTTGTCCGGTAGCTAAAAACACTCAACCGGCTGCCTGCGCTTACATGGGCCATTTGTTAGCTTCTCGCCCAAATCAAATCCTTGCTGTTGACTTTACAATCTAGAGCGTCGAAGAATGGGATGGAAAATATCCTGGTCATGACTGATGTCTTTTCAAATTACACTCAGGCAGTCCCAACACACGACCAATGGGCCTCCACAGTGGCCAAGGTGCTGGTCAATGAGTGGTTCTGCAAGTTTGGAGCGCCAAGTTGTATCCACTCTGACTAGGGCAGGAATTTTGCGAGCCATCTCATCCAACAGCTTTGCAGTATGTACAGCATTGAGAAAAGCCACACCACTCCCTACCATCCAGCTGGTAATGGCCAATGTGAGCGGTTCAACCGCACCCTACATAACCTCCTACGCACCCTGCCAGTTACCAAGAAGAGGGATTGGTCGTGCTACCTACCACAAGTGACTTTCTCCTACAACACCACAGCACATCAGTCCACCGGCGAGTCTCCATTTTTCTTAATGTTTGGGCAAGACCCCTCAGTTACCTGTCTTTTCTTTTGGGCAGAGTTCAGGAACCTGTAGCTGGTAGCACTCATGACTGGATTGTGGAACACCAAACCCGGCTACGACATGCTTTTGAGGGTGCTTCCACGCACCTCGAGGCTGCAGCTGCTCGGCGTAAGAAGCACTATGACCAACATGTGCGAGATATTCCCCTGCAGGAAGGTCAGTTAGTCTATCTCCGGGATGTTGGTGTCAGAGGCAGTCATAAAATCGCGGACATCTGGAGCTCGGACTACAAAGTGCTGAAGGCCCCAGCAGTTGGAGGGTCGGTGTACACATTGCCCTGATGAACGACCCTCAGAAGGTAAAACATGTCCACCGTTCACTAATCAAAAGTAAATTGGCTGGTGTGGTTAACTGTCCTAGTGCGCCTCCCCAAGAGACTGAACCCCCTACCAGGCCCGGGGTGGGTAATCGGGAGAATCGGGAGAGTTCCCGGTGGGCCGCTTCACTTCTGGGCCGGTCGAGAATTTTATTTGTTGACATTTGTCACGTTAGTCCATCTTCTCTTAAAGTGGGCTACACACGTTCCGCATTCTGACACCGCAGCCTCTGCATGGGTTGTACCATGCGAGGAAGTTCACCCCTCCCAAATAGAGTTCGTTCGGTCCATTATGGAACCAACCAACTCTATTTGGGAGGGGAGAACTTCCTCGCATGGTACAACCGGTGTACCATGCGAGGAAGTTCTCCCCTCCCAAATAGAGTTGGTTCGCTCCATGGCCGTCTTTTCCAAAAAGTTTTCTCAGATAGGCTACCGATAGCTGGGCCGGCCCGACCGCAACGATACGCGTCAGGGAGGATGGACGGGAGGAAGAGGGCAGGAGGGGCTGAAAAAGCCAGGTTGAAAAAAAGAAAGTCATTGGAGGAGGATGCTGCCAAATGTGCCAAGCTTACCGATTTATTTTCAAGAGGACAAACACAAGTGGCAACTGGTAAAGAGAGACAAAGGCCTAATGATTAGCAACGTAACTATTCGGCTAACGTTGTAGCCTTGATTCATATCGTTGTAGCGTTGTCAACCTATTCCCAAGCAAAATATTAAATTGAATTAAAATATTAGCCTTTTTTTATCACCCAAAATATGGCCATCCATAGACTTTGCAAATATTATGCAAATATTGATATATAATATTGATATTGAAGTATGCAGTAATATGTTCTTTGTAGCTTCGGGGCAGCAGATAAGAGTCTCCTGCTGAAAATGATGAGCCCGACATTTGCAATGAGGAGGCCATGACTACAGGGACAGGTAGAGAGGATAACAGAGGAAACAATATGAATTAAAGTTATATATTGTAAGAGCAGTATATGACCGTACTTGATGAACCAATATGCATTGTTTGGTCAGAAGTGGGTGTAGTAAAGGAGTAAATCACCACTATATAATACTCAAGCAGAAAAATGTGTTGGAATGCTAAAGAAAAACTTGGAGGCGTTAATGTGCACAGAGAAGGAAATCCTATAAGCAACGACACAGTTATAGATACAGTGTCTGAAACCAGTGCACTGCTTAGGCGGTTACTGATGCTGTTGGTGCAATTCACAATGTAACTGTATACTGTACTGTGAGTTGAACTGTAAACATTAGTTCAATATGCCTCTTTGTTGAAGAGTGGGATACATTTCAAATGTGGAATAGTGGAATATTTTTTATTAACTTCTCATCTTAAGTAGATTATTATTGTTGTATTTAACCTTTACATTATTTGTTGGACCATGGTATTAATAAAAAAAACTACAGGATAGTAAGAGCTGAACTGTTGCTTCATTTATCCAATTTCCACTACCATGGGAAAAAGTGGGCCGGTCTTGATCCTGAAATTCCCAGGCTGAAAAGTGGCCCCACTCCGGCCCTGCCCCCTACCATGGATGAGTCGTTAGATGGTGAGTGGTTTGCGCTGGTCCCTGGACAGACTGCTGCACCAGTCGATGTCCAGACAAATCGACTACCGGGTGCCATCGAGGCTGTTCCAGATAACGTGGAGCCATCCAGAAGGACCACACGCACCAATGCCGGGAAGCATCCTAAACTCAATCGCCTACCACAGACGGGAGTAGGTCAATGGGGGCTACGAACTCAAGGGTACCTGTGCCTAGTGTTTCTGTCCTATTTTAGGCCCTGGCAGTAGGTCCAATTGTCGGGACGACGATTTAAATATTAGGAGGTAGATTGTGGTGGTGAACGCTCCCCAGAGAAGGGATTTTGAACGCAGCCTTCGGGCTGGCTCCTCACCTAATCAGTGCCACTATAAAAGGCACCTGTTGAAATGGCCTCATTCCCTCTTGGTCCTGTGGTGGTGAGTTTACATTCAGTTATTTTAAGTAATTTGAATCTTAAATTGTACATTGCAGCATGGTGTTACCCTTTTTACTCTTTTGTTTATCATTTGTAGGTTCACCTGCTGCTGTTTTTGTTTTGCTCTGTTTTGTTTGGCTTTAGATTGTTTTGCTTCCTCCATTTTGTCTGTTTTAAGTTTGTTTTGCGTTTCTGTTTTTGCATGGTTTGGCTGTGATTTGATTTTGCATGTTTTGGCTTTTACTGTAGAATATATATTCTTTTAATTCCTGAAATAAACTTCTGGTTCATTTTATAAAACACGTCTCTGGCCCAATATCAGTAATGAATCTGTGTGTCCTTAATGAATCCTAAAAACTGACTCTTAGGGTTGTTAAACTGATATTTCTTGGGGTGCAAGTCCCCAAGTGGCGTTGTTGGTTCCCTTCCATTCCCCCCCCTTCCTCTAAGACCCAGTCACATTAACAATATCAGAAGGCCTGGGTTGAAAATGCACGGCCTGCCACTGGGTTAGTGATTATATTTTCAAAACCCAAGAAGTAACCAAAATGTACAAGATGAGTCAGAAGGATCAATGTACTCCTTTGCAGAGTCACAGAGCGGATGGATGATGAAAAGAAACGTCTTGAAGGCTTCATAGAGACTTCAAACGTTCTGTGTTCATCCATTCTGACCGTTTTACAAACAGGCTGGGTGGCAAAACGAGCGCAGAGTTTGTCATGTCTGTGGTGTCCGCGATTGCACACTAACAAATTTATGCAAATTATGACAAATGTGTTCACACTGCATGGTATTTAGATTTCGCATACGCGAGAAATGCCCGGATGTATACTACATTGCGGCGTGAGCTGACTGCACATTCTCAACTGCCCCACAATGCATTGCATCTGGGTTCTTTGAGCATGCAGCGACCTCCGGTTCTGATAAGTAAAGCCAATTACGGAGTCCTCCGCAGTCCAAATACAGTCTCCTCCGTTCACTGGTTGCAAAAAACCCACCAAGATAGCGCCCTCAAAAATTCCAGATGGCAGAGGCTTCAAAATGGGAGTCCACAAACCAATGGGAGACGTAACAATGAGTACGTCCACTTCTCATATACAGTCTTTGTACAGTGAGATGAAAGCTGTTCATATGTGTCCCTTTATGTGAATTTTAACAAGTTTTCATTTGAGAAAGGAACCGTTTAGATTCCTAATATGTGGTCAGTTTATACAAATAACACCTTTTGTTTGGATATTTGCTGCAACATTTTCGGAGATAGTTCAACTACCTCTAGGCATCTAGTAGGAGTGCCAAACTCACAATCATTCAGTTTTAAAATTCACTGGTATTTATATAATTTGTATTAATTTAGTTGGTGCTTTCTGTTGACTTTGTAAGAGTAGTACATTTCTGCAGCAATGGTCACTTTATGTGCAGTCTGACATCGTAGACAATCTTGGGTTAAATTGGTGGTAAAGCACTAATAGTCCCAATATAATGAGTTAATGCAGGTGAAACCCGCTGCCGTCTGTAAACATGTCACTAAACCTGGAGGATGTCATGTGACCTGATGTGTGGATTTAGATCGGTTACACATCGGTGTGTAGGAGGGTACACACTCTTGCTGTATTTTATCCCCTGAAGACAGCTGATGGCCTTTTACATGCTCCGTACTGCAGGAGGAAGCACTGAGCATTCTGGTTTATTCTGAAATATACCTCCTTTCTCTTTGCACACAATTTAATCCCATTTGAAATTTTGACACTTTTTTTTTTTTTTACAAGGTTAACCTTTGGATTTTTTTTTCTTCTCACATTTTTATCAAGTGCTCTGTATTCCACGTTCTTCCAATATGTTTTAAATGTGATACCTTCACCACCAGCATGGCTGTAGTTTTATTACATGTAATGGTTGTCTTTCAAACTCAAAGCAATGCTGAATGAAATATTGATTCACTGGTTTGCAGAACACGGAATCTGCCTTTGAAATTAATTTAAATGAGTGTGTTATGGGATGTGTGCATATGTGTGTTCATCTTCTCAGAACTCATGAATATGTGGGAACGCTTTAAACCTGGATTGATTTAGAAAAAGGTCTGTTCTTTGCTCTACAAGTACTCAGTGTGTCGGTGGAAGAGGTTTGAGCAGCTTTGTAGCCACTGTCAGCATGTTTACGACACCGCAACAGATTCACTGTTTTAAAACCCATTCACCACATTACCTCGACACCACTGAAGCTACAATAAACCTCACAATACAAAAGTGCCACTTTAGTGAGAGTTGAAAGAATGCAACACCAAAGGCTATTTGAATAATTTTGGTGTTATAATAAAGGAAAACCCATGTGAGCTTTTGTTCAGATGTGTAAATATTAGTCTATATGTTACTGGTTAAGAGTAAATAAAGATTGTGTTTAGTACAGAGAGAATTCAGGCGAGGTCTCCAAAATCTGTGCCATTTGAATTTTCTCATGTACCAAACCTTATATTTCACTTGTATATTACTTATGGTGTTCAATACACTTATATCAGTGTAGATTTACTGGGGAAAATGTGTTTTTCTTTTTCTAATCAACAAAGGTAGGCAGCATTTGCTGACTGTAAAGCGATTCATGTTGCTGTGTTCTTTGGTTCATAATTCGGTGATGCTTTGGAGCAGACGGATTGGTGAATAGATTTGGAATCTGTGTGGAATTGTCTTGCTTTTTGCCATCTGTCTTTTTCTGATAGGACCGAGCTACGGGTTGCTAGTTCCGGAAACGTGCCGAGTGGGCTGACTCGTGACACGATTATGATATTTTAATAATAATTTTAGTTGGTGTTTGTGTTGAAATGGCTGACTAATTATTGTAGCCCAGGTTCTCTTGATGTGTAACATCAATATATTTGTTCATGATTATTGTAATGTTTTACACAGTTTAACTATCATGTCTAAAATTCACCCTATATAGTGGGCATGGTGTTAACACTGTTTTGGTTTATTAACTAATTTATCTCAGATTAGCATTACATCGGGAAATAAAAAGACAAAGTAAGTGTAACTGTCAATGCAGTTTTGTTGTATAGACACATTCATTTTAGGAGAACTAAAATGACAGATGACAGATATAATGTCCATTGCATAACGTTAACGTTTGGAAATGAAGGAATTCATCTAGGAATTAATTGTCATCTGGGCCTGATCATCATACATAAAGTCTACTGGTATTCTTCTCCAGATGTTCTTTGTATTTCTAATCTTTACTTTGTTTTTCACCATGTCAGAGAAAATAGATCCACATTTACGGCAATTGTGTGACGGTATGGAATCACTGTGACAACTTTTGAGACGAGTGTGTCCCAGGCCAAGGAGTGTCATCCTAGGTGCAACAACAACGTTGGTCCTAAAGTGGGCTAAAGGTGGATATCTGGAACGGGTCTGCAATGCACCTTGAACGGTTCACACATAGCATTTGGATAAAAGCGTCAGCTAAATGAAATGTAATGTAATGAGTGCTGACTTGCGGGTGCCAACCAATGCTGATTTGCCTCTGATCTAGGGCTTTTTTCGTGGCCATACTAAAACTGTCATTGAGTGGAAAATGAGATCTGTGCGAATTTTTTTTATCACAAGGGAAAAGGCTTTCTCAAATGCAAATTTTGTTACACAGTATGTAAAGGCTTTGAGACATGTTGTAAAGCTTTCCATTCAGCCGTGTTGGTACTGTTTGTCAAGGAACGAACACGCAAACACAAGCAATCAGTGACGTAAAAGCATCATGAATGTGTCAATTTAACCAGAGAAATGATTCATGCCAGTTTTCGTTAGTCAGAATCGATATTTTAACAGCGGACTTGAGTTCAACAGAATTACGAAAGGTGTTTCAGTGACCGTGGGAAGTGGTGACTTTTAGCCAAATGCCTCCGTGGTTGCTCACAATAAAAGGTTGGCGAAGATAACAAACATCGTTTGTTGACAAGGACACTTACATGACCCATTTGTGTTTTCAGCAACTGTGGACGCATCTGTCTGAGACCCACCAGTTAACACGGTCACTCGCTAAACCGAAACAGTGACGGCGCCTGTGGCTGCTATTATGCACTAGTTTGTTGCGCTCATTTTAAAACTAAATAAAGTTAAACCTCTGGGTCTGTGTCATGGTGTTTGACGTGTCCACATATAGCGTAGTTGGAAGCATCTATTGACTCATGTTCGGAATTCTTCGCTGGTGTTACGTTGCACACTAGATCTCTCCGCCAAATACACATGTGTATCTGAACACTAAATATTGGCGCACTCTGAGTGCCATCAGTGAGTGGGTATTCAAATGGGGAGAACAAATGGCCCGCTATGAGAACGAGTGGCTACTTCTGTTGTTGTTGTTGTTCTGTTTTTGAGTGGCAGTTTGCTGAACTTTTTTGTCAATTTGTACGCACTTCATCTGGCCATTATCCAACTCTGTCGGCCAGTGCACAACGGAAAATCCAGGAATGGAAACCAAAACTATCTAGCTGCTTCTAATGGACTCAAATTCAGCTGCCTGTTCGAGCTTCCCCACCAACCAGTAAGTGGACACAAACAAAAAGAGCCCTAAAACAACCGGCCTGCCCTCTCTTACTGGCTTTGAAGGATGTTTTGTACAGCGATTTCAGCAGCAGTTCACATCACTGGTTGTTAAGGTACTGGATGTCTGACGTCTTACCAAGACAAATGATAGACAAGCTATTTCATCGACTTTATATTTTTTATATATTTTTTAAAAATATTTTTTGCATGTATTTAATGTATTTAAAAATGATTATTTTTTTGCTGCTGTTTCAGTGACTCTTAATTAATAAAGGAGTGATCCACGGTGTAAACAATGAATATCTGGGTGTTGCTTCTTCTGCCAGACCGTTGTACTTTTGTTGTAACCGTCTGTGTGTGTGTTTGTGTTATCAGGATTCCAGGCCATGTGCCGCTATGCCCCCTATTTATTTCTCCTGACATGCTGGTCTAGGCCCTCCTGATGGTCTTTGAGCCCACCCACACTGTGATTTCTGGCCATTGCTAGAGGGAAGTTGTTCCCACATTAATCAGCAAAACATATTCCACTTACTACTTAGTTGTATCCCACGAAACGGATCACTGGGCGCAATTTTTATGTTCTCAAGTCCAAGTGTAGTAAATGTTTTGGTAGCATCTGCCAGAAAAACAAAGAGCTTTTGACCTCTTACCATTCAGTGCCTGGCCAACATGCTTGTCATTGAAGCCGGCTTTGAGCGAGCTCTATTGATGTGTGTGCAGATCTGCGAGTGCAGCTGTCAAAGACTTGCTAGTCATGCCAGCTGTGCTGTCTGAGTGCCATGTCCGACAGTCCCCTGGTGTGCTTCAATGTCTTTTCGGCATCAGTCAGTGCGTCTACGTGCCAAACGTGTGTCTGTAACTGACAGTCTGTACAGGTCTCTCCAGGCAATTGAATTCAATTAAAAGCAAAAAATGACACTGCTACATAGCTCTCAGGAAAGGAAACAAACAAGGACTTATGACAAGCAAATCAAATCTTTTAGACATGTGTACAAACAAAAGGTAATTTCTTTGTATTTCACTTTTGTTGTTGACATTACTTTGACTTTTACGTGTCTCTGGAAACAAAACCTCTGCTTTATTGTTTTCTTGCAAAAAACGAGTGCTATGAATCAGGCCTGGACTGGGACAAAAATTCGGCCCTGGACTTTTTGGTCCAGACTGACCCACCGCAATCCGCGCGCAAATACTGTGCCAACTCAGTCCGTTGATGTACATATAATCACACAAGCCCTTAATAACACTACTATACTGAATAATATCCCTTGATATTCTGGAGCATTGAATAAAATAAATGATGACTACACATTATGTTGCTCACTTGCTCTTAAGGATACTGGAGAAAGGATTTAAGATTCAAGAGTGTTTATTCATACAACTACTCATACAAATAGAACTCCCTGTGAAAGGCGTCCCTGACTGTATGAAAGCCACTTTCGAAGTGTGCCATCCTCGCAGCGGAAAGCTTTCTGCCATTTGGGGTTACTTGTTGTTGATTGTTGAGGGTGATGCAAATAGCTGAAGGGTGTCTGGGTTGAGACGGGTGAAATAATCAATGGGTGGGCTTGGGGTCTCTGGTGAGAGAGATGATGTACTGGGCACAAACCTGGACGTGAAAAGGAGAGAAATAGTACGGAATATGTTTGAACACCCCTAATATGTATGCAGATGTTTAATTGTAACAGTAGTTAATCAGTGTTTCATTAGTTTTAACTGTATAATGTGAAATATGTCTCCTTGTCTCTTATTTGATGTAATTTAATCAGAAAATGTCCATAAATAAGTGTTCAAAAAAAGAAAAGCAAGGACAATAAACCATAAACACTGACAGAAAAAAATAGGTAAAGCATATTTGAACAAATTGGACAGTGGGCTTGAAGAAAGTGTATTGATACTTAAAACACTTTAACTCTGGTGACCTGATTTGTAATTATAAAAATTGTGAAAAAGCAGATCTGCATGTTCAAACCACAGCACCATAACATAGTGGTTAATTAATCAGGATAGTATATCATTTTCCAACACTTTAGAACTAGATTTACACCACACGCTATCTATTATGTCAAGTAAAGTTCATAGACAACGTTTCTGAACATTTAGTGAATGAGTGTTTATCCACAACATGTTAGCTAGCACACTCACCTGCTATCACCACCACAACTCTCCTCCTCCCCCTCCTGTCCCACCATGGCAGCGGGAGCCTCACTTTCACTGTCCGACGACGACACCTCCTGGGAGGGACCCGCCGCGCCCGGCGCAGCCAAAGCCCCGGAGCCGGAGGCTACGCCCCCGCCGCCGGCCCCCGCAGCAGCAAACATATTTATTATATTTCTGCTCTTAGCAGCATCTGTTGTGAGAGCTTTTTTTTCTTCTTTTCCCTCAGTTTTTCTGCACCGCCTTTTCGTTTTTTCTCCATTTTTTCTTTCTCTTCTCTCTCACAGATTGCTAATGATGTGTCATTAGCTCATCATTAAAGGTGATTGGACGAGGGGGGGGGGGGGGGGGGGGGTGTCTGGAAAATGCGTGGGCGGGACTACTGGGCCTGTCATAGGGCCACTGGGCCACTTATGCGTCTCTTTACATACAACAACAACAACAAAAAAGGTCAGCCACTGCCGGCCCATTACTGACCGGCCCACCGGGAAAACTCCCGGTACTCCCTATGGCCAATCCACCCCTGCTATGAATGCTAAAAACACCTGAAGACCTACTCATCCAGACAGGTAGATGAAGTACTAGCCTACGTGTTCATCGTTTTATGATTACATTTTGACTAGCTTTTTATTTCTCTGCCTTTTTTATTGGATCTTTCATTCTATACTTGTGAATTTATTTATTCCTTGTATTTTATTTCTGTTGTGTTTTTTTTTTATTCCATACTGTAAAGCACTTTGACCTGCATTTTATATATTAAAGGTACTATACAATTCAAGTGTATTACTAAGTTGAATTATTTTATGACAATTCCCTTACTTGCTTGATACCACTAAACTAAATATGAAGCTGGAGCCAGCGGACGATTAGCTTACCATAGATTGGGAAACAGCTAGCTTGTCTCATTCCAAAGATGAGCACCACTAAAACTCACTAATTAACACGCCATCTTTCGTTTGTCTCGTCTGTGCACAAATGTAAATGTGAAAAGTTGTGGCTTTTTTGAGAATTACGTACTTGCGACGGACATTGGAAGGAAGTCACTAAGCCTAGCTTAGTAATAGCTCGTGCACGTAACTAGCTAACTCTTTCCCCTTGCTTCCAGTGTCCGTGCTAAGCTAAGCTAAATGCCTGCTGTCTGTAGCTTTGTATTTGATGTACAGACAAAAGAGTGACATCTTCTTATGGGGTTATTTCAGTCTCTTTAATGGCAAATGCGCACAGAAAGATTCACAAATGCGCACAGAACAATTCACAAATATATTCAATTCACAAATGCGCACAGAAAGATTCACAAATGCGCACAGAACAATTCACAAATATATTCAATTCACAAATGCGCACAGAAAGATTCACAAATGCGCACAGAACAATTCACAAATATATTCGATTTACAAATGCACACAGAAGGGTTTACAAATACATTCCAATGATTTATATCAGTGTATAAAAAAAAATCACAAATATATTTCTGCATTTGTTTGTGAAAAGCTTCACATTTACGAGTGACTCCCCTGCCGTCCTTTGGATTCGTAAATGCATTTTTTCTACATGGACCTATCCGTAGCCAATCAGATGTCGCCCTCATTTTCAACCAATCACATGAGTGCAGCTCCCCCCTCCCCTACCCACGAGGGCGGTGCCAGCGTACAGTTACGGAATTTGCGGAGGTGATAAGTCAAACAATGGCGCTGGTACACACAACTGAAAGTTGACGTTCTCTGAATACAACAGTTGTTGAGTCACAACATGACATTTTAGGATGTTTTCAGGCGAGAAGTTAATTGTTTAAGCATCAAATCTGTGATCCGTTCATCTAGAAGCCGCCGACTTAAAAAAATACGCCGACGGTTTGAGTTCCTGGTCGCGGGACCATGAGCCCCGTCTGCACCGGGCCGTCAGTGTTCTGTTGCCCGCCGAGAGCAGCCTGATCGCGGCAGGACTTTTTGAAATGATCCGCTGGCTCCGATTTCTCCGTAGCGGTTAAACATGAGATATAATTCAGTTTTGAGGATCTAACGAGCAATCTTTATTAGTTTATTATTTATTCACAGTAAGGTTACATCAGTTTGACGGAGGGAAAGGTTAAGATTCCTATAAAGGAACGATCGCTTCTAATTGGGAAAGAATGCAAAGATTAGAATGGCATAGGTACAGCCCCGGTGCCTGTGTGTCATGCAAAGAAATGATAACTATGTGTCTTTGGCGGGGTATGGCGACTGAACGCCCTGAAAAATTTCCAGCGGCCCTTGATTATAAACTACACGAGGGCATGGCAAGAGAGGGGCTCCCCTCTTGCCGGCTGGTCATATGTGAAGCGTGCTTCACAAATTATTCCCTGAGAATGACTATAGGTAGGTATGATCACCCTGAAGGTTTCAAGGGGCAATGCTCATGCGCGGCCTCGGTGGAGGGAGTTCTTCCCTGCGCAGACGCTACTAAGCTGGGACTCTGTAGCGGACTTTCCATGCGGAGGGGTGAGGGGGACCTGCACCCGTGCGACTCTGAGAAATTGGGGTTCAGGAGGAAGTCAGGGGGGAAAAGGGACTGGGGGATGTACACATCAGCTCAGGACCTGACACCACACCTGTCAACTCTGCAGGTAATGATCATGCGGCAGTTTCCT
Source organism: Myoxocephalus aenaeus (assembly GCA_038501785.1). Classification (NCBI taxonomy): domain Eukaryota; kingdom Metazoa; phylum Chordata; class Actinopteri; order Perciformes; family Cottidae; genus Myoxocephalus; species Myoxocephalus aenaeus. Next base: position 3,244,415 of record JBAMJR010000042.1, read on the forward strand.
GTTTTCCAGGAAGAACGTCCGAGCCTCTCTGTCGGGGTTAAAGGGGATTCCAGGATCACCTTGCACCCACACGCAGGGAGGGTTGCGCTGTTCCCCTTAATGAAATGTAGCAAATCCTACAAGATTGAGTTTCAGAACATTCTTCTCCAAATGCTGGAGGGCGTGTTCGTGAAACACGTTGCTGCTAATCAGGGCAGGAGGCCCAGAGACAAGGAAGCGGACTGGGTGACCCAGATCTCCCGGTGCAGTGACGGTGAGGTCACGTACTGGGCGAACGAAATAACCTTGCCCTGTTCTCTTCCCGCTGACTGCAACTTTAATCCCAGGTTTCAGCTGACTGTGAGACTGACACTGGTGAGAGGGAACGTAGGACAGGTTAGGTCAGCCAGGGTGGCAGTATCCAGCCAGCCTATTGAGCCGGAGAAACCTCAGAGTCCGGAGGAGAAGGGTAGAAGATGGAGAAATCCATTTAACCGTAGAACTCTTAGGAGATACATTGCTTGAGAATGAGACATGAGGAAAGAAAGGGGCTCGCAGGACATCCTCATCCTCTTATTTTCTCTCTCTCCTCTACAGGCGAGAGGGGGGGGAGGAGGGAGGATCGGGATGTCAACAGCCTCAGGACCACCCGAGGGCCCGCCCCAGACCCCCGACGAATTGACTATAGAGCAGTGACCGCTAGAGACTAGACGAAAGAGACTACGCCCACTAACCCAATCATGTTTGTTTTGTGTCTTCTACATGCTCGCCATGAGCGTGACCTTAGCCGTAATCTTCATGAGTTACGCACAGCATACAACCTACTCACTGAGACGGTGGGAGGTGTGGCAGGTAACTGTGGAAACCAAACTGGCCTTCTCCATTTCCCATGTGCGTAACGTGCACAAATTTCCTTGTACAAGCTCCTGGTCCAACTGTTCTAATGTATTTCCCTGTGATGACACTAACGTGGTTGATTACAGGAAACATATGATCAAAGAGATGCATGCTCGAGGAGTGAACGTAACTGTGTTCAACACCTCGCAGTTTTTGGAGACTGGTAAATTCATTAAATCTTCCGTGCCACCGAGGGCAAGAGTATTTGTAAAAATTAACCGCCTGATGGACACCTTGTTGAAAACTAACCATTGCAGCTCTTCCTGGTTTCACATCGCCCGAGACCGGCCCACATTAGAGGATTACTCTGATATGGTGATCCTGAATCCTTTAACTTCTGATAACGACACTCACATAATCTCCACCTACGGGTGGGTCCCTCCAGAGCAGAATAATGTTACCTGTGCAGAAATCCGGGCCAACTGGACAACCTATTTCTCGGCTAGTGACTCATCTGAAGAACGGCCCATTAAATTGATCAGTAATTGCTCTTTTACAGAATTAAATAATCAAACTTTGGTCCGGAAGTTAGATATATTGACACCAATCCGCTTGTTGGAAGACGACATAGTTTCTCGGTTGGTCAATACTTCCCAATCTGTAAAGAAAATAACCTTATCCATGCCACCGGCTTCGAAAATACACATGTACAATCTTTGGGATGAAATATTTCCCCCTAATTTAGCGAGAGACTCGGTTCCGTCAGGAGCCCCAGTTAACTCATCGTCCATAAATCAGGCAAACCAGAAAAGACGACGCAACAAACGTGGGGGTTTTCCCCGTGATGTAATACGCGAACAGTTCCCGGCCCTGTTTGGATTGGCAGATTTTGCTTTAAATGAGGAGAGATTCTTTCCTTGGGGCTTACAGGTGCTCACAGACACATATCCTTTAACCGCCTATCCCAGTGGCCTCGACTGGCTGCATAATAAATCTAGTGGCCACCTGACTATGTATTACATGTGGGTTCCAGATTTTAATAATAAACTAAATAAAGAGTGGTTAAAGAGGGATGGGAAAATAGCAATGGGAAACTTTCTAGGCTGTGTGAATCAAACTCTATATCAAGCCCACATGCTATTTATGAAACGACTGTCTAAACGACGACTGAGCGACCCGGACTTGGCTTACGGACCACAGGTGTTTCCCTATTGTTGGACGGAAGGGGAATACCTAGACGAGAAAAAGACTCGCGTTGACTATACTGATTGCGGCACTAAACACCTGAAATTAATGTGGAGGGAAATGACGGCGACGGGCATTCATCCCAGTAAACCAAAAGGAGGAGTCGACCGTTTTCACGGATTGGGCCTTTTGCCCAATGAAACCAAATTACTCGAGCCCTGTTTCGCAACTAATACATTTCACCCTGTACGAGATCCGGTGGGTTTTCGATTAGAAACCTTCTTGAAGCAGCAGTGGGCTTCTCTTCATACTGGTCATCGTTATGATCTGGTGAACAGGGACCCCCAGCTGGCAGACACCGTGACTCCGTCGTTGGAACTACGAGGATGTGTCGGGTGTTTGGCGCCCCCTCCCGTAGTAGCTCAATACGTGATGGAGGACACGGTACCTTATTTGAAATATGCATTAGGACTATTGGGCACCTTGCCACCCCAAAAGAGGGCGCTGGGGGTAAAATATGGCTACTTTCGGCAAAAACTATGCTCAGAGCTGGATGACTTTGCTTACTGCTTTAAATATGACACATATCCTACCCTGACGACCTCACAGGTACAAGCAATTAACCAAGTCCTTAATTGGGGGAGGAGATATCAAATCTCTGACAAACTTTTCAAAGGACTCACGATTAAAGGTCTGATCCAGGATTGGACCCGGTCCCCACCACGAAATGAAAGTAATCATCTATGGCTCATGGCCCACACGTACTTTGGAATAGCGGTTAGATATAAAATAGACACTTTTGTAAACCCTCTGGCCAATAATGAACATCATTTTAAACAACGACATGACCAGTGGATTGCAAAGAAAGCAGACCCGGACAAACCAGGACGGTCAAATGCATATCCTGAGGCCTGGCCTGAGTTTAATCAGGTTTCCCCGGCGGAACTAAGAATTGCGCGCACCAGTTGGGTTAACCAGATGGTGTGCCACGTAGAGACTGACATCACCAACAGAGGGCCGGTGGAGCTAAATCCAAAGTTAGAATTTGGATGTACCCCTCCCTTGGGGAACATCCGTTAGTTCCTTTAAGTTTGAAAGCTATTCAATGACACATTTTTGGCCCTCGGATCTGATACACGAAATAGACTATGATGCCAGCCCAAATTGTAAACGCGGGTACCTGCCGGGACCACTTGAACAGGGTTATGATGGAGAATTTGGTGCCGGCAGAGTTAACCGACGTCCTCCTGTCACAACAGTGTGGGGAGGAGCGGTGCAGAACATCGTAGGAACAATTAAGAATTGGGGACAACAAACTTTTGGCAGCATAGGCTCGATTTTCACCGGGAATTTTTGGTGGTTTAAATACCTGATTCCTGTGATAATATTAGTAATTCTCGGCACCCTGGTAGGTGTGCTGCATAAATTGGGGTTGTTACCATTATTTAGGTTCATTGTGGGAAAAATATTGAAGGGGGTGTGTCATCTAATTAAATATATCTTAATTGTGCTGTTTAAACTAACAAAGTGGAGCATTGTGATGTTAGTGAAGATATTGACAGTGGGCTTTCGGAGAGAGCGAGGGACGCCCAGGGGGGGGTAATAGGAAATCTAAGAGGGTGAGATTTGCGAAGAACACCTCAGAAGGTGTGGCTCTTGCAAATACTAGGTCCTTATGATCGGGCACACTCTGCTGGACGTGACGGGGTTTTTCTTAGGAAAAACCTCTTCACGCCTGCAGTTTTCTAACAGTTTTCTAACATTTTATGTACATTTTTTTTTTTTTTCCCTTATAGCAATTTTTGTTCCCCTCTGCCATGCAGGTTTTTGAGGTGTGTTGACGTTTCAAGTCAAATATTTTTTGTTGTTGTTGTTTTTTGTTTGAACTTTGACCTCTGAGTAAAGAAGATTGGGTTATAAATACTCCCCAGTTTATTTTTATTTTTTTGTTTTGTCACTAATGACTAAAAGACCGCTTAACTTGCAGGATTGACACTTACACTGCATTAATAGAGAACCCACCAGCAAAACCGTTTACTAAGGGCACCCGAGTAGGCTGTTTACTGGTGAGATGATTTGTGGAAGTTTACTTTTCTTTTTGTTTTAACAGAGGAATCATGACCGAGCATCCCAGAAACTCCACTCCGGAGCCCCGTAATGCCACTGAAGCGGGTTTCCTCGCACAGTTAGACGAACGTTTGATAAGGATCGCGGTAAGACAGACCTTTGCATCCTTATTCTTGCTTTTATGGCTTATCAACAGACGGGGTTGGCCCTTAGCCCGGGGTTTGATTCTAGGCTGTCTGTACATCTCGCTGAACCTTTATCAGGGTTATCACGGGAAGATGGAAGTCTCCGGGTGGATCCTGCCAATCTATTTATCCAGTCTTGATTTTGTAAACCGAACGTTCATCGCGCTGACTGCAGTAGGTGGCGTTGCAGGAATGGTATGCTCGGCCATCTTCCTTCAGCCCATGTTCCGGCCTTATGCCCTACCAATAGTGTGTACAGATGCGGCCGTTATGGCCGGTTGTTTGCTTATAATGTGGAAATGGGTCTTAGTACGTACGGTTGACCCGGGTAGGGACCCCTTGAGGTCCTTATTGATATCCCTGTCAATTTTTTCAATTGGGATCGTAATGATGAAAATTCTTGAGACCGCGTTGGGTTTTTCTAATATCAATATATTCTTGATCTGTGCATTCATATGGCATGCCGAGGGGCGTGGCCAGAGCCATCGCAGGAACATGTTTGTGGGACGACCGAGCCCCGTGCGACGCAGAGCCACCCTTCCGCTCCCGGGTTGAGGGTTGGAGATATGAAAAAAAAAAAAATGAAAAAATATATATATATAATGAAGAAAAAAAAAAAAAAAGAGTGGCACTTTGCTTTATGCTTTTGATTTGATACTTTCCGGGATCTTTTCCTTTTAACTGGTCCCTGGTCCCTCACCTCATGTTGGGTTTAATAACTTCCTCACCTACTCTGTCCAGAGTGCGTACACCATCACTCCTAATGTCCAACGTGACCAAACCCGCTCTCCGGACTCAACCACTGATGTTCACGCTTCCATCCTGGCCCGCGTACTGTGCGAGTCACCTGCACCGGAGGAGGCGGCTGCCCTACTGCTTGGACTGGACGAGGCTGAGTGGAGTCCACCAGTCATGGGGGTAAGCAGACCTCCCCGGCTTTCTAGGATGCCTGAGGGACCTCGGGGCTCCGGGGACCTCTCAGAGGCTGAGCCGCTGTTGCCACTGATGGAGAGAATGCTGCCAATGCCGTCGCCAGAACCACTGTTCCCGGGGGAAGCGTTATCGATGGAGTCTTCCAGCAGCGCCCCTGATACCTCGGGGTACGAGGCAGACACCGAGAACGGGGCGAGAGAGGGTGAAGCCAGGGTCGAGCCCTGGAGGCACGTGAAGCATGGCCGCTACCTGTATGGGCCGCATGTGGCCTTGACCTGGGGCGAGAGCCTCCTCTTCTTCACCTGGTCCCCGAGTGAGGTGTGTGTCCCGATTTCGTTCCAGGCGGTTGGGCATATTCGCAGCTGGGAACTGATGTCCTATGCTCAGATGGGTCCGAATCAGTACCCACTCACTGAGGCATGGGATTGGGCAATCAAGGGAGTGGTAAGAGTCCCATGGATGTGGCATAAAAGTGCAATGTTGAGCTTTTCACCCTACTGGCAAATGCCAATCCGTGAAGGCCTGGCTAGATGCAGTGTGGCCGTGTACAAGATGGGTTGGAGGCACTGGTGCTGGGTGACCTGCATGGACAATGTTGGTGTCTGTGCCGCAGAATATATCATTTGGACTGCCGATTCATATGAAGGACTTGGAGGTAGCTAAAACCTCCTAATGTGGACACTGATGGGTTTTCTGGTCATGACGTAAACAGATCTGTAATGGGAAATGTTGTATTCACACTGGACCGATGTTGGAAGCCATTTTTGGCTGGTGAGTGAGGTAATGGTACGGATTTGATATAGAAATGTTCATGTAAGTGTTGTTGTTTTTTTCTGTCCCAGGGATGTGTTGAGGTGGGGGTCCAAATTTTTTGCTTTTTGAGATTTCATTTTAAACGTTTTCCATGGTATGGGTACATGTGTTATGTGTTTTATGTCATAAAGGTTAAGGTGTAAGGTACATTTTTGTGGGATGATGTTTTAACTGTTCAATTTCAGGTTTTATCTCTGTCACTAATCCGAGAGAGGGTGTGAGGCAGGACGAAGGTACAGATTAGTGCAGATATATAACGAAGATGGAAGGAAGGGCTTATCTGAATTGAATGATCCTCGAGGAGATGTAGGAGCAAGAGAGGGAGGAGGTGAACTGGTCAGGGGTTGGCGTTGATCGAATTCACAAGAGAGGGTGTTGGACAACCTGCAATTTTGATGTGAATTTCTTATCAACGTGGAGCCTTGGCCTGTCAGCTTTAACATAAAGAGTCCTTTCTTATCAAGGTGGAGCCTTGGCCTGTCAGCTTTAACATAAAGAGTCCTTATATGGTGTCAGAGTACATGAACTTAAACTCCGGACGCAGCCATGAGCTGTGAGGCCCTGCGGTGAGCAGGCCTCGGCCTGACACAACAGTAAAGCAGAAGTCGGGTATGGGCCCCTATAGTCCTAAACAGTCGACAGTGTGAAGGTACAGAGGACAGGAAGCAGACCGTTAAAATGTAAAGAACAGAATAGATCTCTTAGTGAATCAGGTGGCTGAGAAGCTGACCTGCAGGATTCTCTCAGGGGTCAAGGTACCATAAATTAGACTTGTAGACGGGGGGTTCTGCCGTGACACAGGGATGTTTGTTCTGTGTGGTTTAATTCTCTTTAACAGGTTAAAAAACAATATGTGTGTGTTTTATTTCCTTTTATTTCTTTAATATAATCTAGTGATGCTCCGGGTCAACGAGAACGTGTCTGCTTGAGACCGTGGGTCCCCGTGCATAAGAGTACGCGCTTATTGGGAAGTTACTCTTGACATATAATCAATGCTTGGCAAGTGTTAAATAGGTAATTAGAAGAAATTAAAACTGTGGTACCTTTTCAAATAACTTTTGTAGTAAAGTGATGATAAAATGTTGATTTGTTCCTTGTATATGTGTGAAGACTGAGAGGATGAGCAGAAACGAGGCTGATGAGACTGCAGATGAAAAAAGGAGAAGTAACACAGGAAAAGAGTGTGGGCTCAAGAACGCCCAGGGCTTCAGCCCCTCAGAGACGAGGGGGGTCCGAGTTGAAATTTGGAACAGAACAATAAGTTTTAGTTGAGTTGCGTTTGAGCGAGTTAGGTGAATAGACGTAGCAATACTTTGGTGTAGTTGAATCTATTAGTTTTTCTCCGCACTTTCAGTAGAGCCTCAGTTCTTCTATCTTCTCAGTTTTCTTCTAAGTACTTTCGAGGTTGCATTTGTAACTTGTACATCCTTTTCTATCTTTGGTGAAATAAATATTGATTGATATCGAAGTTTAAATCAAGTCAGCGCGTCCGTAGCCCATTTTTGATTTTCTTCAATTCTTGGCATCAAGCCAGCAGAGAGCCAGAGGCAGAGCGTCACGCCTTCCGCCCCGACAGCCCCCGAGGTAAGTTTGAGGTTAATCCATCACGGCTACACACACTGATAAATATACAGGACACATTTACATAACAGATTCATATGGGGTGCAATGAAGTAGAGGGAGAGTTACGGTGACTGGTTGACTTCTGACCGTCCGCTGGACATTGCGGGATGTCCGCGGGCTGAGAGCGGGTTCTAATAAATATTAATCCCCCTCGCGAGAGTTTGTCATAGCTTTATTAATTGTCGACGGTGTGGGAACAGCCGAGCCGCAACGCATAAGCAAGTCCCTCTCTCGAGAACCGAGCCGTGGGTGACGGTCGGATCTTGTGTTGTGTGTTGACTTATTTTACCATTCAGTTATTGGTGCGTTGGTTAAGCTTGGTGAACCCATTCCGTGACATTTTAGTTTAGCACCAGATCATAATCCTCCGCGGAGGTTGTTTTTGCTCGAGGCCGGAGAGGTGACACGTGTGCACGAGCCCCGTGCGGTTGGCTGGTGGTCTGAGACGCGGCTGGACCCTTCATTGTGTGTCCCGTGTCCCGCGGGCTCGCCGCGCACCTGTCCCCTGCGAGCTTGAATTCGAGCGTCTCTCCCTCTATCCCTTGTGCGAGTTAAATCCTGACAGCATTTGATTTGTACACTAGAACTAAAATATATAAAATAAATAAACGGTTAAACCTGCAGGACTGACACTTACACTGCATTGATAAAGAGCCCACCAGCCTAGACTGTTTAATATCAGCCTAGACAGAGTCCAAAAGTGGATTCTCTTCTAGAATACTTAGATTCCATGATTTCCTTCAGTTAATGTATCTCAGAACACCAGACTTTCATGTTTCATTATAATGTAAGAGTACCTGATGCTCTCATACCGTTTTACTACCTTAAGCTGCATTTCCAACTTTTTTTGTCAAAAAATGACTTTTCAGATTGGCAGAGTCCAAAGCTGCGTTTCCAACTTTTATGTCAAAAAACGACTTTTCAGCCTGGACAGAGTCCAAAGCTGCGTTTCCAACTTTTATGTCAAAAAACGACTTTTCAGCCTAGACAGAGTTCAAAAGTGGATTCTCTTCTAGAATACTTAGATTCTATGATTTCCTTCAGTTAATGTATCTCAGAACACCAGACTTTCATGTTTCATTATAATGTAAGAGTACCTGATGCTCTCATACCGTTTTACTACCTTAAGCTGCATTTCCAACTTTTTTGTCAAAAAACGACTTTTCAGCCTAGACAGAGTCCAAAAGTGGATTATCTTCTAGAATACTTAGATTCCATGATTTCCTTCAGTTAATGTATCTCAGAACACAGTCTTTCATGTTTCATTATAATGTAAGAGTACCTGATGCTCTCATCACGTTTTACTACCTTAAGCTGCATTTCCAACTTTTTTGTCAAAAAACGACTTTTCAGCCTAGACAGAGTCCAAAGCTGCGTTTCCAACTTTTATGTCAAAAAACGACTTTTCAGCCTAGACAGAGTCCACAAGTGGATTCTCTTCTAGAATACTTAGATTCCATGATTTCCTTCAGTTAATGTATCTCAGAACACAGTCTTTCATGTTTCATTATAATGTAAGAGTACCTGATGCTCTCATACCGTTTTACTACCTTAAGCTGCATTTCTAACTTTTTTGTCAAAAAACGACTTTTCAGCCTAGACAGAGTCCACAAGTAGATTCTCTTCTAGAATACTTAGATTCCATGATTTCCTTCAGTTAAAGTATCTCAGACCACCAGACTTTCATGTTCTATTATAATGTAAGAGTACCTGATGCTCTCATCACGTTTTACTACCTTAAGCTGCATTTCCAACTTTTTTGTCAAAAAACGACTTTTCAGCCTAGACAGAGTCCAAAGCTGCGTTTCCAACTTTTATGTCAAAAAACGACTTTTCAGCCTAGACAGAGTCCACAAGTGGATTCTCTTCTAGAATACTTAGATTCCATGATTTCCTTCAGTTAAAGTATCTCACTACCTTAAGCTAAATTTCCAACTTTTTTGTCAAAAAACGACTTTTCAGCCTAGACAGAGTCCAAAGCTGCGTTTCCAACTTTTATGTCAAAAAACGACTTTTCAGCCTAGACAGAGTCCACAAGTGGATTCTCTTCTAGAATACTTAGATTCCATGATTTCCTTCAGTTAATGTATCTCAGAACACAGTCTTTCATGTTTCATTATAATGTAAGAGTACCTGATGCTCTCATACCGTTTTACTACCTTAAGCTGCATTTCCAACTTTTTTGTCAAAAAACGACTTTTCAGCCTGGACAGAGTCCAAAGCTGCTTTTCCAACTTTTATGTCAAAAAACGACTTTTCAGCCTAGACAGAGTTCAAAAGTGGATTCTCTTCTAGAATACTTAGTTCCATGATTTCCGTCAGTTAATGTATCTCAGAACACCAGACTTTCATGTTTCATTATAATGTAAGAGTACCTGATGCTCTCATACCGTTTTACTACCTTAAGCTGCATTTCCAACTTTTTTGTCAAAAAACGACTTTTCAGCCTGGACAGAGTCCAAAGCTGCTTTTCCAACTTTTATGTCAAAAAACGACTTTTCAGCCTAGACAGAGTTCAAAAGTGGATTCTCGTCTAGAATACTTAGATTCCATGATTTCCTTCAGTTAATGTATCTCAGAACACCAGACTTTCATGTTTCATTATAATGTAAGGGTACCTGATGCTCTCATACCGTTTTACTACCTTAAGCTGCATTTCCAACTTTTTTGTCAAAAAACGACTTTTCAGCCTGGACAGAGTCCAAAGCTGCTTTTCCAACTTTTATGTCAAAAAACGACTTTTCAGCCTAGACAGAGTTCAAAAGTGGATTCTCTTCTAGAATACTTAGATTCCATGATTTCCTTCAGTTAATGTATCTCAGAACACCAGACTTTCATGTTTCATTATAATGTAAGAGTACTTGATGCTCTCATACCGTTTTACTACCTTAAGCTGCATTTCTAACTTTTTTGTCAAAAAACGACTTTTCAGCCTGGACAGAGTCCAAAGCTGCTTTTCCAACTTTTATGTCAAAAAACGACTTTTCAGCCTGGACAGAGTCCAAAAGTGGATTCTCTTCTAGAATACTTAGATTCCATGATTTCCTTCAGTTAATGTATCTCAGAACACAGTCTTTCATGTTTCATTATAATGCAAGAGTACCTGATGCTCTCATACCGTTTTACTACCTTAAGCTGCATTTCCAACTTTTTTTGTCAAAAAAAGACTTTTCAGCCTGGACAGAGTCCAAAGCTGCTTTTCCAACTTTCATGTCAAAAAACGACTTTTCAGCCTAGACAGAGTTCAAAAGTGGATTCTCTTCTAGAATACTTAGATTCCATGATTTCCTTCAGTTAATGTATCTCAGAACACCAGACTTTCATGTTTCATTATAATGTAAGAGTACCTGATGCTCTCATACCGTTTTACTACCTTAAGCTGCATTTCCAACTTTTTTGTCAAAAAACGACTTTTCAGCCTGGACAGAGTCCAAAGCTGCTTTTCCAACTTTTATGTCAAAAAACGACTTTTCAGCCTAGACAGAGTTCAAAAGTGGATTCTCTTCTAGAATACTTAGATTCCATGATTTCCGTCAGTTAATGTATCTCAGAACACCAGACTTTCATGTTTCATTATAATGTAAGAGTACCTGATGCTCTCATACCGTTTTACTACCTTAAGCTGCATTTCCAACTTTTTTGTCAAAAAACGACTTTTCAGCCTGGACAGAGTCCAAAGCTGCTTTTCCAACTTTTATGTCAAAAAACGACTTTTCAGCCTAGACAGAGTTCAAAAGTGGATTCTCTTCTAGAATACTTAGATTCCATGATTTCCTTCAGTTAATGTATCTCAGAACACCAGACTTTCATGTTTCATTATAATGTAAGAGTACCTGATGCTCTCATACCGTTTTACTACCTTAAGCTGCATTTCCAACTTTTTTGTCAAAAAACGACTTTTCAGCCTAGACAGAGTCCAAAGCTGCGTTTCCAACTTTTATGTCAAAAAACGACTTTTCAGCCTAGACAGAGTCCACAAGTGGATTCTCTTCTAGAATACTTAGATTCCATGATTTCCTTCAGTTAAAGTATCTCAGACCACCAGACGTTCATGTTCTATTATAATTTAAGAGTACCTGATGCTCTCATCACGTTTTACTACCTTAAGCTGCATTTCCAACTTTTTTGTCAAAAAACGACTTTTCAGCCTAGACAGAGTCCAAAGCTGCGTTTCCAACTTTTATGTCAAAAAACGACTTTTCAGCCTAGACAGAGTCCACAAGTGGATTCTCTTCTAGAATACTTAGATTCCATGATTTCCTTCAGTTAAAGTATCTCAGACCACCAGACGTTCATGTTCTATTATAATTTAAGAGTACCTGATGCTCTCATCACGTTTTACTACCTTAAGCTGCATTTCCAACTTTTTTGTCAAAAAACGACTTTTCAGCCTAGACAGAGTCCACAAGTGGATTCTCTTCTAGAATACTTAGATTCCATGATTTCCTTCAGTTAATGTATCTCAGAACACAGTCTTTCATGTTTCATTATAATGTAAGAGTACCTGATGCTCTCATCACGTTTTACTACCTTAAGCTGCATTTCCAACTTTTTTGTCAAAAAACGACTTTTCAGCCTAGACAGAGTCCAAAGCTGCGTTTCCAACTTTTATGTCAAAAAACGACTTTTCAGCTTAGACAGAGTCCACAAGTGGATTCTCTTCTAGAATACTTAGATTCCATGATTTCCTTCAGTTAATGTATCTCAGAACACAGTCTTTCATGTTTCATTATAATGTAAGAGTACCTGATGCTCTCATACCGTTTTACTACCTTAAGCTGCATTTCTAACTTTTTTGTCAAAAAACGACTTTTCAGCCTAGACAGAGTCCACAAGTAGATTCTCTTCTAGAATACTTAGATTCCATGATTTCCTTCAGTTAAAGTATCTCAGACCACCAGACTTTCATGTTCTATTATAATGTAAGAGTACCTGATGCTCTCATCACGTTTTACTACCTTAAGCTGCATTTCCAACTTTTTTGTCAAAAAACGACTTTTCAGCCTAGACAGAGTCCAAAGCTGCGTTTCCAACTTTTATGTCAAAAAACGACTTTTCAGCCTAGACAGAGTCCACAAGTGGATTCTCTTCTAGAATACTTAGATTCCATGATTTCCTTCAGTTAAAGTATCTCACTACCTTAAGCTAAATTTCCAACTTTTTTGTCAAAAAACGACTTTTCAGCCTAGACAGAGTCCAAAGCTGCGTTTCCAACTTTTATGTCAAAAAACGACTTTTCAGCCTAGACAGAGTCCACAAGTGGATTCTCTTCTAGAATACTTAGATTCCATGATTTCCTTCAGTTAATGTATCTCAGAACACAGTCTTTCATGTTTCATTATAATGTAAGAGTACCTGATGCTCTCATACCGTTTTACTACCTTAAGCTGCATTTCCAACTTTTTTGTCAAAAAACGACTTTTCAGCCTGGACAGAGTCCAAAGCTGCTTTTCCAACTTTTATGTCAAAAAACGACTTTTCAGCCTAGACAGAGTTCAAAAGTGGATTCTCTTCTAGAATACTTAGTTCCATGATTTCCGTCAGTTAATGTATCTCAGAACACCAGACTTTCATGTTTCATTATAATGTAAGAGTACCTGATGCTCTCATACCGTTTTACTACCTTAAGCTGCATTTCCAACTTTTTTGTCAAAAAACGACTTTTCAGCCTGGACAGAGTCCAAAGCTGCTTTTCCAACTTTTATGTCAAAAAACGACTTTTCAGCCTAGACAGAGTTCAAAAGTGGATTCTCGTCTAGAATACTTAGATTCCATGATTTCCTTCAGTTAATGTATCTCAGAACACCAGACTTTCATGTTTCATTATAATGTAAGGGTACCTGATGCTCTCATACCGTTTTACTACCTTAAGCTGCATTTCCAACTTTTTTGTCAAAAAACGACTTTTCAGCCTGGACAGAGTCCAAAGCTGCTTTTCCAACTTTTATGTCAAAAAACGACTTTTCAGCCTAGACAGAGTTCAAAAGTGGATTCTCTTCTAGAATACTTAGATTCCATGATTTCCTTCAGTTAATGTATCTCAGAACACCAGACTTTCATGTTTCATTATAATGTAAGAGTACCTGATGCTCTCATACCGTTTTACTACCTTAAGCTGCATTTCTAACTTTTTTGTCAAAAAACGACTTTTCAGCCTGGACAGAGTCCAAAGCTGCTTTTCCAACTTTTATGTCAAAAAACGACTTTTCAGCCTGGACAGAGTCCAAAAGTGGATTCTCTTCTAGAATACTTAGATTCCATGATTTCCTTCAGTTAATGTATCTCAGAACACAGTCTTTCATGTTTCATTATAATGCAAGAGTACCTGATGCTCTCATACCGTTTTACTACCTTAAGCTGCATTTCCAACTTTTTTTGTCAAAAAACGACTTTTCAGCCTGGACAGAGTCCAAAGCTGCTTTTCCAACTTTCATGTCAAAAAACGACTTTTCAGCCTAGACAGAGTTCAAAAGTGGATTCTCTTCTAGAATACTTAGATTCCATGATTTCCTTCAGTTAATGTATCTCAGAACACCAGACTTTCATGTTTCATTATAATGTAAGAGTACCTGATGCTCTCATACCGTTTTACTACCTTAAGCTGCATTTCCAACTTTTTTGTCAAAAAACGACTTTTCAGCCTAGACAGAGTCCAAAGCTGCGTTTCCAACTTTTATGTCAAAAAACGACTTTTCAGCCTAGACAGAGTCCACAAGTGGATTCTCTTCTAGAATACTTAGATTCCATGATTTCCTTCAGTTAAAGTATCTCAGACCACCAGACGTTCATGTTCTATTATAATTTAAGAGTACCTGATGCTCTCATCACGTTTTACTACCTTAAGCTGCATTTCCAACTTTTTTGTCAAAAAACGACTTTTCAGCCTAGACAGAGTCCAAAGCTGCGTTTCCAACTTTTATGTCAAAAAACGACTTTTCAGCCTAGACAGAGTCCACAAGTGGATTCTCTTCTAGAATACTTAGATTCCATGATTTCCTTCAGTTAAAGTATCTCAGACCACCAGACGTTCATGTTCTATTATAATTTAAGAGTACCTGATGCTCTCATCACGTTTTACTACCTTAAGCTGCATTTCCAACTTTTTTGTCAAAAAACGACTTTTCAGCCTAGACAGAGTCCACAAGTGGATTCTCTTCTAGAATACTTAGATTCCATGATTTCCTTCAGTTAATGTATCTCAGAACACAGTCTTTCATGTTTCATTATAATGTAAGAGTACCTGATGCTCTCATCACGTTTTACTACCTTAAGCTGCATTTCCAACTTTTTTGTCAAAAAACGACTTTTCAGCCTAGACAGAGTCCAAAGCTGCGTTTCCAACTTTTATGTCAAAAAACGACTTTTCAGCCTAGACAGAGTCCACAAGTGGATTCTCTTCTAGAATACTTAGATTCCATGATTTCCTTCAGTTAATGTATCTCAGAACACAGTCTTTCATGTTTCATTATAATGTAAGAGTACCTGATGCTCTCATACCGTTTTACTACCTTAAGCTGCATTTCTAACTTTTTTGTCAAAAAACGACTTTTCAGCCTAGACAGAGTCCACAAGTAGATTCTCTTCTAGAATACTTAGATTCCATGATTTCCTTCAGTTAAAGTATCTCAGACCACCAGACTTTCATGTTCTATTATAATGTAAGAGTACCTGATGCTCTCATCACGTTTTACTACCTTAAGCTGCATTTCCAACTTTTTTGTCAAAAAACGACTTTTCAGCCTAGACAGAGTCCAAAGCTGCGTTTCCAACTTTTATGTCAAAAAACGACTTTTCAGCCTAGACAGAGTCCACAAGTGGATTCTCTTCTAGAATACTTAGATTCCATGATTTCCTTCAGTTAAAGTATCTCACTACCTTAAGCTAAATTTCCAACTTTTTTGTCAAAAAACGACTTTTCAGCCTAGACAGAGTCCAAAGCTGCGTTTCCAACTTTTATGTCAAAAAACGACTTTTCAGCCTAGACAGAGTCCACAAGTGGATTCTCTTCTAGAATACTTAGATTCCATGATTTCCTTCAGTTAATGTATCTCAGAACACAGTCTTTCATGTTTCATTATAATGTAAGAGTACCTGATGCTCTCATACCGTTTTACTACCTTAAGCTGCATTTCCAACTTTTTTGTCAAAAAACGACTTTTCAGCCTGGACAGAGTCCAAAGCTGCTTTTCCAACTTTTATGTCAAAAAACGACTTTTCAGCCTAGACAGAGTTCAAAAGTGGATTCTCTTCTAGAATACTTAGTTCCATGATTTCCGTCAGTTAATGTATCTCAGAACACCAGACTTTCATGTTTCATTATAATGTAAGAGTACCTGATGCTCTCATACCGTTTTACTACCTTAAGCTGCATTTCCAACTTTTTTGTCAAAAAACGACTTTTCAGCCTGGACAGAGTCCAAAGCTGCTTTTCCAACTTTTATGTCAAAAAACGACTTTTCAGCCTAGACAGAGTTCAAAAGTGGATTCTCGTCTAGAATACTTAGATTC
>JBAMJR010000043.1:0-170000 GCA_038501785.1 Myoxocephalus aenaeus
CCATGTGTCTAATTTCACTGTGCACACAGACCCACACACATACACAAACACTGAGGATGCATTGAAGCCTTGTGTACAAAAAAGACTCAATAATTCAGTTGAGACTTGAGCGCACACCTCCGCACAGACACGCACTGTCAGCTTGGTACAACCTCACTTTCAAGTTCACAGTGAACTGCAGGTGGGCTCGTCTCAACCTCTTCTGGCTTTGAAGCTGTGCTCCACTAAACCTTTTGGTAATTTGAATCAACCATCCTCTGATCTATTTGTTTTCTGCAGCTTCGAGCTAAAAGAAACACAAAGAAATGACAGTGGTGGATGGAGAAGAGTGAATAGTGGTCGGGTCACTGAGCTGTTCATTGAATTATTAAAAAATAGCGAGTGGAAGTAGCTGCAGTCAGACGACCTGAAACACGTGCATCAGGCTCTGCACACCAGTGGCTGCTGGATCGCAAGTAATGATTATTTCAGTTGTCAGTGCGTTAATATTTCGATGTCATATAATCTGTCTAAGTTGAATGACCCTAAGTATTTTTATAAACTTTTTATCAAATAAAAATGATCTGGTTCCAGCTTCTCGAACTTTAGAATTATATTCCTTTTGTTTATTTTAGGGTAGCACTTTATAATAACTACACACTATTTAGCATTAGTAGAGCATGAGTAAACACTTCATTCATAATTTATAAAGCATTGTTCCAACATGAACACTCATTAGTATGCTATTCATATGCTTTACTAATGCTAAATAATGTGCAGCTATTATAAAGTGCTACCTTATAGTTGTGAATTGAATCATCAACAAATTACTATGATTCCATTGAAAGACGATGATTTATCATATTGAATTATCGCACAGCCCTAATTTGTTGTTGATTATCTGTACATTGACTGACAAACAGCTGCCTCCTGTAAATGTGTTTAATCTCTTTCATTAGTTGCTTCCTAATGCATTTTGGGTAACCTCCCTCATCATCTGGTGCTGGCCTGTATCGTCACCATGGACTTGCATCTCATGTTCCCTCGTGGAGCGCCACATGGACCCCCCCGCCCCCAACGCCGCTTACAACCACACTTTAACTTTGTGAATTCTCCATAAAGCCTTTCCAGATTAGAACGGCCCATATGTCGGAGAGGCACATACAGTAACACAATCTCTGCTAAGCTGTTCAAACCATTACAGAGGAAACTCGTCATAACTCATCGACAAGATGTGCTATTCCTAAGGCTGCGTCAAATGTGGTGGAGAAATGTGTTTCTTGCCTGAATTTGGAGGAAAATACAACGTGTTTATCATTTGCAACAGAAAGCATAAAATGCAGGTGAAGGCACTCAGGTGAACCTCATCAACCCATGAAGTCAGAAAATATGAGAGCATGTTGTATTTTCTTGATATCTCAGATCAGGTGGTAATTAATTGAACTGGTCATGATAAAAGCTACAGATGGTATCAGTCCTGGTGATAAACTATGATGTTCTATGATTTAATGAGTTGATGAGGTGGACTACTGTAGTTTTGACGGTGCTCCAATCACCGGCCCGCTGACACATCAGACTTGGAACAAGAACTGATATTATAAGTATTTTTTTTATACTGGGTTTTACTGGAATTATTTTCGTTGGACTATATTGGAATGACTGTTTTATAAACCTCTTGTTGGATAATAATCCAAGTTGTGTAGTGTTACCTGCATCCTGTTGCACTTCATTCCCAGAGTTATTTGAGGTGAAGGGATTCCTTTTTAAGTTTCCTCTCTTGATGTTTCTAACATTTTTTACGTATGTGCTGCAGGGTTTTTGAAGTTGTTTTTGTGATGTCTTTATAGAGTGGTTGGACAGGATCCGTTACTATTGTGGGCCTGTAAAACACAGACATTGTATGTGGAAGTGGGCTGTACAAATAGACTTGACTTGACTTGACTGCAGCATCTGCTCACCAGATCACCTCCAGGGACAGCGACAGACAATAAAGTCTTTTGTATTTTTAGTTGATAGTAATAGAAAAAATAAATAAACACATCCACATAATCTTCCTCTTCTTCAGAGACATCCATATGTCTTGGTTTACATAATTGCCATGGCCTATTCCCAGTGTTTCATACCAGTGTGTAAATCCCACAGGAGAATATGCTCATGTAGGTGTTACGTTGCGTTTGTAACAGCTTTGCCACTAAGTGTTGAAGTGTGTGTGAAGTGTGTCAGGTGTGTCAGCCATGGCCCATGGCCTCTTTCATTCTGTCTGCTGTGCAAAGACAGAGAAGAAATATTTGATGACATTAGGTGGAATGGAGGCACTGTCTGAGTCACTTCTTCTTTTCAGTTAACTCACTGCACTCCTTTTCTTTCCTGCTTTGTAGAGCCCCTGTTATTACTTCTACTGGCCCTTCAGGCCTGTGTGTGTGTGTGTGTGTGTGTGAGTAGAAATGTGTGGAGTGAAACATGAATCACTCTGTTACCTGAGTTGGCCGCACCCTGCCTGCTACTCTAGAGTAAGCTAATCACTTGAGACCTGCAGAGAGAGAGAGAGAGAGAGTGTGTGTGTGTGTGTGTGTGTGTGTGTGTGTGTGTGTGTGTGTGTGTGTGTGTGTGTGTGTGTGTGTGTGTGTGTGTGTGTGTGTAATATGGCTTTAGGCTTTTTTAAAGCACTTCTTACACCCACCAATTCCTGTCGTACCAGTTTTAGATAGATAGATAGATATATACTTGTATTAATCCCCAAGGGGAAATTTGTTGTCGTAGTAGCGCCTTACAACTTGAAGATACAAATAAATACACAAAATAAAAGATAAAAGATATAAAGAAGCAACAGGGATGAAAGATATATACAAAAGAAAAATATAATATAAACATATATATATATATATATATATATACATATATATATATATATATATATATTTAAATATACACAATAAGTGAGTCAAAATATATGTATATCTTCTCCTTATGAAATGGCTGTATGAAAGAATAGTTATTGAAAGAATAGTTAGATTAGGTGAGATTCAACTTTATTATCACTGCACAGAATACAGGCGCTTGGACAAATAAATGCACACTAACATTGAAGCAGAAGTTCAAAAAGCAGTAAAGTATTGTACATAATGTTGAGTGGTAATATATATATATATATATATATATATATATATATATATATATATATATATATATATATATATATATATACGACATACGACATATTATGGACAAAAAAGGGGTGGATATGAATGATGGATATTATCATCAGTAGTATTAACAGACAGTAAGGACAGTGATAATTGAATATTGTAAGATCTGCAGTATGAACATTAGAGCATGAGCAGCGTTTCAATAGGCAGTGCAATTATTAAGTATACAATATGTAGTGCAGAGTGTAATACAAGTTGATAGTAGTTGTACAGACTGGAACTAACGGTTCCCTGTAAATGTTTTGTTCCTTTCAATCAATGCACTCTAAAGCTATATCTTTGTCTTTTTAAGGAAAAAGATAACTAGCTCATTTGAAGAACAATGATTGGCCTAACACATACACATTCAGAGATAACTTATTGAAACATGATTGTTGTGGAACTCAAAATGTTAACTGTGCTGATATTACTTCACATTAGATAAGGAGAGATATTAACTGTGAAATAAGAAACCAAAGTAGATCACTATGCAATTCCTTAACTCTCATATTTACATAATTTTCCACTAATATACACTACGATAGCATAATACAATTCCTGAAATTCAGTTCTGGCTTTGGTGTTGGTCTGCCTCCCCAAGCTTTTTTAGTGGCCCCATCTGATCACCCCTATAAAAAACGTACCTGTGCCACTGCAGGTATAGAGGGGCTGGAGTGTCGTGGCGTGGTGACGTGGTGACGGGGTGACGGGACCTCTCTGTTCATCCACAAACATGTGATCTTGAAGGAAGAGCTGGGATCAGTGTGACATGACTGGAGTTAAGATTAAAACATGGATGCTAAGGGGGTTAATAAATATTTCATCAATTCTAAATGTGGTCAATGACGTCACCCTAAAAGTCACTCACACATGTGTTTGCGTGTTCTTGTTGACGCGCTTACGGTCTCGTATCGACATGTACTTTGAACTGTCGGTTCCTCCCCTGAGATTTTGGCCCGTTCACCAACAGACAGCAGGTTTACACACGCATACACACCCACATGCAAATGATATGAACGGATCCTAAAGCAGTCCAACCACCTTTCACTTCGACTACATGCTACACAATTACCTTAATTGTGAGTACAGTTTGTCATATGGTGCTCGACTCTCTTATAGTTTGTAATAAGTAAATATAAAGCTGGATTTGGTTTTGCCGGCTCAGCAGGAAATCTCTGTCAGAGGACGTAAGATTGAAAACTGGAGAGCATGACATCATCCTCCCTCACAGGGATCATATGTGTATGTATGTGTATGTGAGAGAGATATTATGGATACTTACTCATACAGCATTACGTTGTCGAAGTTCAACAATAGATCCTGTCAGACATGTTCAGGTGTGTGTTGTACGTGTTGTGTGACCAGGGCTGGTTTGTGGTGTGGACACAGTGAGTTGGTGATCTTTGGCTGACGGAGATGCTTGGCCTCCTGGTAGGAGGAACCAGCTGGGAGGACTCAGTAGGGGATTTGTTCTACAGATAAAATGTACCAGCTCTTCATGCTTCATGAAAATAACACACTTGAACTCATATATACACATTCAGAGATGTCCCTGTACCACAGAGAGGCAGCCCTTATGCCATTCTTTGCTCTTAGCCTCTTAGCCTCACATAAATCAAGTTTTAAACTGACTTATTACTTTTGGAAAATCTGATTGTAAATCAATCACACCTTGTTTTCTGTGAGATAACACCTGGAAGTCCCTGGTGTCCGTGCACTATTTTAACGTGACTGATCATTTTCAGCGAGCAGGTGTCGGCACGTGTTTAAAACTGAGTGAGTTGCGATGAGAGAGAGAGAGAGAGAGGGGAAAAGAAACAGGAGAGAGAATAGAGGTCGGTAGCTAATTACTATTCAGACGGAGTGCCTGTGGGGTAGAAGGAGAGAGCAGTCTCGCTGCAATTCAAATAATCCGAGGCTAGCGAGTGTGAGAGCGCACAGGGCTGGGAGGCTTTGATGTTTCTCTCTACACATTTTAGGGAAATAAAACGTATGCTCCGAGGTGAAGGAGTCTTCTTCACCAAAGCGTTTGTTAAACTGAGACAAAAGAGGAGAGCTGTGGCAGCTTCATGCAAAGCCTGAAATGTTTTGATTGTGACCTCCGCCATCAGGACAGACATGCCTGGATCACTGTGAGAAAGTGGGTTAACGAGGCCCTCACCACCTCAGCGGAGCCATGCTTTGCCTTTTAAGCAGATCTCTTTGAATGTTTATTTAAGTGACAACTGTGAGCAGGCAGGAACAGTTTGTCGCCTTAAGTTTTAAATACGTTTCTGCAAAAGAATGTTTTATTTGTAAAGCACTTTTTAATATGTAAGATATAGCACGAACGGATATTATAAAGGCTTCTCTCATTTTCTGATATTCCACTTGCCATGTTTGCCACATTTTCCGGCTTCATGTTAAAGTAACGTAGACCAAGCGCAGCAGTTCATGAGGTGCTTTTTATGTTCTGCAACTGTAGCATGAAATTATGGTTGAATTAGCTAGCTAGCTAGCTAGCGAGCCAGCCCTGAATAGAACAACTCAATGCTTCAACCACACACTGATGGCACAGCTTAGGAAAGCACATTGCTATTGCCGGATACACAGAATCACCAGATTTTATGCTTAATATCTAGTCCACAGAAAAGAGAGAAAGACTTATGCTGTGCGGTGATTGTAATGCTACACTGGTTACGGAAGTGTAGCATTACAATCAAAGTCATCTGCTGCTGGAGCATGGATCTGACGATGCAACCATAAAAAACAGATGAATTTCAAATCATCCAGATGGAAGAGTGATTACTTTGAGATTCATTTAATGCCACGACAGCCCCTCCCCCATCACCAACTCCATCCCCCCCATATCTCTCTCTCTCTCTCTCTCTCTCTCTCTCTCTCTCTCTCTCTCTCTCTCTCTCTCTCTCTGTGTGCATCTCACTGCAGAGAAACTGCCTGTTCACATGAGCTAAAAATAAATCATGTGACTGAGCGAGGCCAACTGTACTGTTCATGCATTACTTATGGAAGTGTTTGCTTTTACTTCCTTTTTAGTCAAAAAAAAGGTCCCAGAGTAGATATTCTGTTGGCGTGGGCTCTCAGGCAATATCCCCCTAACATGAGCACTCTCCTTTTGCGTCAGCTTGTCTTCAGTTTGTCAGCAGTGAGTTGGTTTAACTGTGTAGATGTTTCAGTATAGTGCAGTTTGCTGAAATATTTCTGGGCTGCCTGCTGTGCTGAATACCTGTGACCGACGTAAATATGTTATAATTAAAGATGAGATAATCAATCAAAATATAACGTGTTTCAATCTGGTCAAAACTACGCGAAAGAACGCAGAATTATTCTTTATATTGTGATATATTCTTATCAATATCACAATAAATCCTCATCTTATTTCTAATGTCCAAAGAGTCTCCATTAATGTCTGTCAACCTTTCATCACTGTGCGTCTCAGCAGCCTAATTTTTAAATCAGAGATTACCTCTCAGATCTCCAGGAGATGAGACGACAGAAGAGTCGCTGCTGGTCACAGCATGGGGTCACCTGCGAACATCATACAGAGTGAACGCCACCAGGGTTTTTACTCAGACAGTTCATATTCATTCTGTAAGTCACTGCTTCATGATGACGAGGTTTGAGAGCGGTCGGGCCGGACATACTGAATGAATCATTGCTGCCGAACACAGTTATTAGAAAAGAGAGTGCAGCCTCTCCAGATAGATTTTTAGTATGTGTCTGAAAATCTGCCGGCTTTGCCCACAGAGGAATTTGGCAGAGTGAGTGCATCGCTTCAGGGCCAGCGGAGAAGCGCAGTCGGCCTGTGTTGTGTCTGGTGGGGTGGAGGAAGATGCAGATGGGCTGTCTGCAGGGGGGACAGGCGTGGCGTTTGTTTCTTTTACCGCTTCTTTTACCTCTTCTGTCCTTCGGATGCCCCGTGACTCACCTCTGTCACGTCCTCCTCTGTGCTCTCGCCGTTTTCCCGTCTTTTCTCTGTGTGTCTCCCACATTTCTTACCCTCCGCTTTCAAGCCTTTCTCTCTGCAGCTCTGAATCATCCCATCCCTTGCCCACGCTTCTGTACGTTTCCAAATTTAGCTGTTGTGTTTTTCTCTTCGTGTCATACTTGAGGCTGGAAGAGAGCCACAGCTTTGACGCCCTCAGCCATCTCTGGAGATTACTGCAACAACTGTATGCATCCATCTGCGTTGTGTTACAAAGTTGTGTTTTTTATTTTACCTGTTTCTTTCCTCTCTGTTGCTCTGTCGCCATTGTTGTGTTTGAAGATGTGGGAATAGACCGCATTCAGGCACATCAGAGAACAGAGCTCAGTCCAGGAGTGTTATCAATAAACAAAAGCATTAGAGTTATTTTTTAGATGGTTTAGGTTATTCTTAAAATTATGCATTTTATCAAGCATATAGTTATACTGTTATGTAATGCAGAATGGAAAAAGACTACCACTGAATGTTAGTGCTTCTGACAATACACATGGACTGATGTTGATTCTAATCCTATAAAATAAAAGTTTGCATTGGCCTTAGTCTTTAAGTCACTCATCTTCTCTGTGATCTTTTACAGGTGATATTACACAGAAGGGATATGAGAAGAAAAGGATCAAACTCCTGGCTCCCTACATCATCCATACTCCAGGTAAAAACCCATCACCTCTTATTTTTTCCTGTGTTAGCATAACTGTGTATCCCCTATACTGGTTATACACAAAATAAATACCACTTAAACCTGAGCTCATTTCTCTTTCTCTTCCTTATCTAGTATGACTCTGATTTTAGTTGATCTACAATGTATTATGCTATGATTCAGTTACACAGAGTCTCTGCTCTGCTTACTGTCAGTTAAATTGTCATATCTAATTGTTTTATTTTCACATCCATGTCTTTTGAAAATGTCACTGAAAAGGTTGCATTTCAAAAATATTGCATTGCAGAATAATTTAGGGGAATGTAATTTAGATGTAGATTGCGTAACATGTTCTGTAAATGGCTGTTTTTCACTATTAATGGCACTGGTGTTGTACATTCAGACTTGCTAATGCTCACTGCTGCCTCCTAGTGGTGCCATATCTCTGCTAATCTCCCCGCATCCCCACTGACAGTGCAGCACAAATGATAATATATTTGCTAGCTGTATGCAGAATGTGTCTATCTGCTGGAGGCTCCTTCTCTATTTGAAGAATCAAATGGTTGGTTAATTAGGTATAATCATAATAAAGTTAACATAAGAACAGGAGAGGTACTTAAATTCCATAAAAAAGCATTATCTATTCCCATACACCATATCAGATATCCTGTAAAGGTTAAGTACATTATTGTTCTCTAGAATATTGCAGAAAGTATGCCAAATTGTTTAAAACTCCATTTCTTGTAGCTGTCGTCTTCATTTTTCTGTGAGAAAACTATCCATAGGTTTGCTTCTAAGAGGCTAAAGTTAAATCCAGATTGAAATGGTGATTGATCCCATTTAGGCAGTGACTGAGCTAACACTAGCAGAAACAAGACAATAAGCAAGATCCTCATGTGGTAATATTACAAGTAATGAATGCATGTTTATTGTGTTTATTTTACAGTTGAGCCGCCCCGTCAGAATGACAGGCAGCCCCCCGCTCCCAGCTCCTCCTCCGGCCACGGCCCTCCTCCCTCCAGCTCGTCCCGTTATCGAGAGCGTCGCTCCCGCAAGTCACATCGCAGTGGAGGAACCAGGGACGACCGCTACCGATCAGGTCAGAACTCCAGCATCAAGAAACTAAGCTCAGCTTCACTTTTTTCCCCAAATGTAAAACACCTGTGATGACATATACAGTAGTTTCCTCTCATAACTGTGCAGCGTTCACATTAGCTTCACCAGTTGAGCTGGTTTTAAGCTCAGACACTGGGCTGTTTCAAAGGGACCAATTAAAAAAGTGTGTGTGTGTGTGTGTGTGTGTGTGTGTGTGTGTGTGTGTGTGTGTGTGTGTGTGTGTGTGTGTGTGTGTGTGTGTGTGAGAGAGAGAGAGAGAGAGAGGCACACAGCAGTTCTGCCCTGCAGCTGGGAAGCCCCTCAGTGAGGACCCCCAGTCTGTGAAAGCTTTCTGTGATGTCACCGCCTGGCTATGTGAGAGGAGAACAGGGGGGATACTGAAAAACCTGACGTTGCTAACAGGGATAAAGGAAAACAGAGCAGTTGAGTAGAGGCGAAAGAGCACAGAGCATTATGAAGAGGATGTTAGTGTCCGTTAAACTAAAAGCCTACAGGCTTTGCTTTTTTCCTTAATTCTCTCTTCTCTGAAACACACTCACACTCCAGCATGCTACATACCAGGCAAACAAATCTGAAGTCTGTCAGGCAATGGAGGAATATTGTATTATTTGATTGGAAGATTCAGAAGGAGATTGGAGAAAAGGATTCAACACAGAGAAGATTATAGCTTGAAAAATAGATGCAAAATTGAGATTGGTGCAATATATCAAGACTGGACTGATGGAATTAGTGCGGCCTTGTCTTGGTCTTGCAGTGTAGAAGTAAAGTAGCATGGACGAGAGGGATGATGAGACTTTTGCCACATATGAGCCGTCCATTTGACTAAGTTCACAGTGTAGTACAGTTTTAAGAGCAATACAATTGCTCTAATAAAGCACTCGGCTGCCTTCAAAGGAAGCAGAAAGGCCTGTCATCATCAGCAAAGTGTCTATAAAATAAGATAAGATAAGATCATCTTTTCCCAGTGGGGAAATTACAGGATTACAGTAGCAAGAGACACATAATAAAATAAAATAAAAAAGCAAGTAATATAAATAAACAGTAATAAAGTAAAACAGTAATAAAACAGTAAATAATCTACAATAGCAGTATTATATATACAGATAACCTTTCCCTCACTCATTCATTTACTATCGACGTATGAATAATCTCATTTTGCTGCATCACTCACACGTTTAGTAAATAATAAATACACTTAATTAATGCAGCTCTAACTCCTGAATCACAGCTGCCAGCTGTGTAGTGTTGCATACCTGTTTTTTTACTTCTACTAAAGGGGAGGAATTTCATTGTGTTTTTTTGTGTTATCAGAAAGTAAATGTAGCCTCATGAACACTACAATGTTTCTTCCATTGTGGCCCTTTTTGAAGTGCATCATATTTACATTGAGATTTACACTCACTTTATTACATAGAGGAAGAGGTATTTATATTATTTTGCCTAGCCTAATTTTTTAAATATTGATTTAAATGGGATGGACAAAATAATAGAAACACCTGTCAATACAGCAACAGAAACTACATTCTCAAAACGATCATACAGCTAAATCAACAACTCTCTAAAACAGTTTTGACTATATATCAAAACCACCACTCATACTGTGAGTGCCTAGCGAGTATAAACCAGCAGGCTACAACACAAAAACACAGCCACACTTGGAGCTGAATGCTAACCTCAACCTGCTAACATGTCATACTGATGTTAAGCAGGTGTAATGATTATCATGTGTTCAATCTGAGCTTTAAAAACATACTGTATTTATGCTGAAGCATTTTGGCATGCTAACATGTGCTAGTTAGCACTAAACACAGATTACAGCTCTGGTTGATGGGAATGTCGTTAGTGTTGCAGGTTTTCGTCTATGAACCAATAGAACATTTTTCTTGATGGTGGCGCTAGGGGAAAAGTTAGGGCATCATCAACGTCTAAGATTCATCCTCTGGGAACTATAAATGTGTGTACATGGCAAGACTGATGGGATATTTCAGTCAGACAAACAGAGAACCAAAGCCATCCCGAGACTACACTGCTAGCATGGCAAAAACATTGAAAGTTGTAAAAGAGACCCATCATCAACACATAATAGTGAGACAATGACAAAACACTGTGCCAACAAGAAACTGAAATACTAAAATATGAAAGCAATCATCATTTTACAGCCTTCTCCAGTTATTACTCCTCTCAAACAACAGTATCAGCAGTGTGTTCACCAAAATACAATATAACTGGTGTGAGGCTGCTGCCTCTGCAGTTACACATTCATGTTTCATATGTGTAGTAAACCGAAGAGGTACACATGAAAGATGAAAGGCCTTCAGCTACTCATACATCAGGAGCTGGTGTAACACGCAGCGCTATCCTCCTCACTCCCCACCGTGCTTATCGCCACAGAGACGGCCCTCATCCTCACAAACATGTAAGGAGTCAGCCTCTCCTGACGCCCCTGTGTGATGGTGGACGATGGCACGTTATGAAGAAGGTTTAATCCTGAGCAATCTGTTCAACAGGCCCTTCTGCTGCTGTGTGATGAGCTGCACTTGATGGTTTATTGAAATGTGTTGAATGGAAACTGTCAGGGGACCTGAGTGAATACATGTGTGATTTGTCAGCGAGTGGGCTTTTATTGCACACGTTTTGTTACGTAGTCTGAATGTGTGGCTGGTCACATGGTCCTCTTTAATGTGCCTGTGGGTGTCATCAAGTGAGAGTATCTCTGCACTTATAACAGTGTGTAGGCAAGTGTGTGGGTTAAAACACAGCGTGTCTCTCTCATGGTTTCCTCTCTCAGTGGAAAAACAGTCATCATTTTAGGATTTTATCCTGATGTTTTAATTAACTGCTTCTTCTTCAACAAAATCTCACTAAAACAAACCTTAAATGTTGCTGACAAAAATGGCTGGAAAAGAAGGAGGCAGAGGTGATAAAAATAAATAAATATAAGTAATGGTTCACCTCAAGTCGTTTTTTTGTTCTCGGATTGTTTAATAATACAATATTACCTTTTCTTCTTATCACAACCTGATTTTTTTCTACTGTCCAAAGTACTTATACAAATAGTTCACATTACTGCATTCACTTTTACTCCACCTATGCTGAGCACCTTTTAGTCTTTTTTGTCAGCAGGAACTTTCCCCAAAAAGAGAAACCAGGATCTAAACTTAGTTCTTAGTTAGGCTGTGGTTTGTGTACTTACATAATTTTTCTGGCAAAGGCTTTTGGGGTGGCAGATCCCCTTGGTTTGGACCCCCTGCTCTGGAGGACTCACAATTAAAATTAAATCATAACGCTTTTCATACAGCAGTTTGTCACTTACCACAGACTATGTGTTGTGGGCAAACTGGCTCTTGATGAGCGAGTTGGCTGTTTTCATTATTTTCTTAATTGTTTATTTGCTTTGTATTAGATCCAAAGCTGCCATTCCCAAGTTAAAGTGTGTCTTGTTTCCTGCCTGTGCAGATATCCATACTGAGGCAGTACAGGCTGCCCTGGCTAAACATAAGGAAGAGAAGATGGCACTGCCCATGCCTACCAAGCGGCGCTCCACGTATGTCCAGTCTCCCATCGAAACCCGCACACCACCAGGTAGGACAGGAAGGAGAGTCCTCCTGCTATGTCGTAACAATTATGGACATTGAGCTGGGAAGATACCGTGCTGAATATTCCTACTCTCTCTTTGGCTCTCAGACTCCTCATCAGGATCTGAAGATGAGACGTCTCTGCGCAGGCAGTCATCACTGGTCCCTCCTCCGGCTGTGGTCAATCCCAACATGCAGAGCCCGGACGCTTGGATCAACCGCACCGTCCAGGGCTCCTCCACCTCCTCTTCGGCCTCCTCAACCTTGTCCCACGGAGAGGCCAAGCCGCAGCCTCAGAGCCAGCCTAAGTCTCAGCCTCAGCCTCAGTACAAGCCACAGTACCAACCTCTGTATCAGCCTCACTACCAGCCACCACACCAGCCACAGCACCAGCCTCCGCACCAGCCACAGCACCAGCCTCAGCCCTCAGCCCACACTGCAGCTGTGACGGACATGCTGGCTCACAGTCGCATTGGTGAGACGCTAGTTTATAACTAAGACACCATTTCTGTTATTAGTATGAGTTAATAAAACATGTAGAAAGAATTAGAGATCCAAAAGAACAATATCTTGTTGACTGAAATTAGGTTTTGCTTGGTATTATACCTGTATTTGTTAATATCCAATGCCAGGTATTTTACTTAGAAAGCAAGCTGAAACTTTAGAATGGCTTCGTTCAGACTATTGTCCCTCGCTTCACCTGCAGCCCCATCAGAAAACAGTGCCCCCCCTCCAGATGTGACAGCTGTGGCCCCCCCATCCAGAGGCCCACGGGTCGACCTGCCGAACAACGCCGTGGTCCGAGGGATGAGCCGTGGACAAAGCCGCTCAAGCATGATGGAGACTGCGGACGGTAACGACTACACCACATATCACTTTATATTTGTTTGTGTGTCCTTGCAGGAGTTTGTGACTGATGCCACTTCTATATAAGTGTTGACCTTAAACCATGACATATCATTAATCAGACTGCTGTCTTTTCTTCTTGATCTGTCTTTATTTGACTGCCTGATAGGAAGAGGTAATACGCAGAGTAAGGAAACACCTTAATCTATAATGTCTGTAGCCTTCTGTGTCTGCTGTTTTACCCTTACTCTCCCTCCTTGTTTTTAATGAATGATTATCAAAATAAATGCCACAAAACCGTCATCCACACACAGAATGACTCCTCACGTGTGATCCCAAACCCAAAAGACCACCTTTACCCCAGCTCTCACTGTTTTCCTCGTGTTGTTGCCACCGACGTATGCTGCTTTTCATTCCCACAAGTGGTGGAAATATGTTATTATCAATTCAATCTTATCTAAAGAATACAGTCTTTTGTGTAATGGGATGAAGAGCAGCAGATAATGACATGGTAAGAAGTTTAGACATGTAGTGTTGTGTCACTGGATGTTCAAGCCATCGTGTTTGACCGTGTGTTTGTCTTGCCACTGCCCCTCTCCTTCATCCACCTTGTAGGAGTTCCTGTGAACAGCAGAGTGTCCACTAAGATCCAGCAGCTGCTCAACACCCTGAAGAGGCCCAAGCGGCCGCCGCTCAGGGAGTTCTTCACCGACGACGCTGAGGAGATCGTAGAAGGTACGCGTCTTCAGGAAGCATGTTGTTCATAAGTGGCCCCTTAGATTTTTACTCAAGGGACTTTGAAGGTTGTTTATATATTTCAAAAACTGTACTACATCATATTACAGTCTGGGGTCGAATGACTTGTGCAGACATCTTTATATTTAAAAAAAATATTTTGGGTCCAACTGACTGTTGGACCCAAAATGGCTTTATTATTGTTAATAAATTGTTTACGAATGCTTTATAGATCAATTATAACCCATTGATATGTTAAACGTCTGGGTTGAAGTACAAAGGAAGTACTATGAAACTTGACCTTATCAGTAATTATTGCTATTAGCACATTATAACACATTATAAGTATGTGTATAATGCATTATAGACACGCGTCATAGAGTGTTACCCAAGTTACCACAAATTATCAGTACAGTTTGTTGTGATCTGAAGATTGTCTCAACCATTTATTGTTTTATCTTCAGACAGTTTAAACAACAGAAGAAGATAGATTAGGGAACACAGAGGAAAGAGAAAACCAATCAATAGGCTGAATCAGTATAGGTCAGCAATGATGTATGGACTGCTTTTTATCCTGGTGCCATCTTTGATCAACGTCATTAATCTGCCACATACATGTTCTGTTGTCTCTCTCTCAGTGCCCCAGCCAGACCCCAACACACCCAAGCCGGAGGGCCGTCAGATCATCCCAGTGAAAGGGGAGCCTTTGGGCGTGGTCAGCAACTGGCCCCCAGCCCTGCAGGCAGCGTTGGCCCGTTGGGGGTCCACTCAGGGGAAGAGTCCCGCCCTCACCGCTCTTGACATCACGGGCAAGCCGCTCTATACACTGACATATGGTGAGAAACAAGACTCTTGATCTGCTAATGCTGTGTGGAGAGCTATTTATTATAAGTTCCTGTTAATTAAGAGCTTAATTTTGACAATAGAGTGATGTATGGACTCTGTGACATGAGATTTATTTTGGCAGCGGTAAGACATATAACCCCCCCTCCTAACTAACCTCCTACCTGCTCCACCTTCTGTCTGTTAGGGAAGCTGTGGAGTCGCAGCGTGAAGCTGGCGTACACCCTGCTGAACAAGCTGGGCACCAAGAACGAGCAAATCCTCAAACCTGGAGACAAGGTGAGAGCGGACACACAATACAACAAACAAATGAAGCACAACGGTATTCATAACGTTTTACAGCAATAAGATGCTGAATGCAAAGTGTAATGTCTTGGTAGGTGGCGCTGGTGTATCCAAACAGTGACCCTGGGATGTTCTGGGTGGCCTTCTACGGCTGCCTCCTAGCTGAAGTTATACCTGTACCGATTGAAGTACCACTCTCTCGCAAAGTAAGAAATCCATCAAACATGTACGTTTTTGTGAGTACAGACACATTTCTTTCTGTTTAACTATGAATGTGTTTTTAGGATGCAGGTATCTGCCAGGTGGGGTTTCTGCTCGGTAGCTGTAGTGTTGGTCTGGCTCTGACCAGTGAGATCTGTCTGAAGGGTTTACCCAAAACACCCACCGGGGAAATAATGCAGTTCAAAGGTCAGCACTTTCATTTATCTTGATAAAAAAAAAAACTCTTTTATTAAATGTTGCTGTAAAAATGCAATGGCTAAATCTCAGGTCACCTTCAGATTTTTTTGTGTTTTAATGAAGAAGTGACAAAGAATTTCAGCTATCGATGTTCTCAAATCAGTTGTATAACATTTTGAAATGAATACCTTTCCTATATTCTGAGGTATAATGTAAGTCCCCTTGATTTTACTTCACTGATGCCTTTCTCTGATAGGCTGGCCTCGACTAAAGTGGGTGGTGACAGACTCAAAATACCTGACCAAGCCTTCCAAAGACTGGCAGCCGCACATCCCCACTGCCAACACTGACCCTGCATATATAGAGGTAACAGAGCTGCTCACTGGTGGGTCAGCCGATTGCATAAAGCAGTTACTGCTTTTAAGGAGACGATATTGTATAACTGGCTAACCTGAATGTTGATAAAGGTAAAGCGTGTTGCAGGTTTGCACAAGTATTAACGTGTACTCTTGTGTTTCCTCTCTGCTTAGTACAAGGCGAGTAAAGATGGCACAGTGGTGGGTGTGGCTGTGTCCAAAGTAGCCATGTTGACCCACTGCCAAGCGCTGACCCAGGCCTGCAACTACTGTGAGGGTGAGTGAAGAATCGTCATCGTCCATTATCTGAAGCTTTCCTCAGCAACATATTTGTTATGAGTCTGAAGTCACTTGTGTCTTTCTTCACTTAAAGGGGAAACTTTGGTGAATGTCCTGGACTTTAAAAAAGATATTGGCTTGTGGCATGGAGTTCTCACGGTAAGGGTGTGGGGTGCTTTTTACTCTTTCTGTAATTTTAGAACTACATTTAGTTGAATGAACCAATGTGGGGTTTGTTATGATGAGGAAAAAAAACATATTGTATGTATTAGCTGCTTCATCATGTTTGTTTTGTTTGCAGGCTGTGATGAACAGGATACACACTATCAGCGTTCCCTACGCAGTAATGAAGGCTTGTCCTCTCTCCTGGGTACAGAGGGTCCACATCCACAAAGGTAATACTGCTATCAGCGTGAGTAGTGCCATATAAAAGTATAATATGATAAATGTTAAACATAACATGACATACCGTTATTCTTGTGCAGCTCGTATAGCTTTGGTGAAGTGCCGTGATCTACACTGGGCCATGATGGCTCACCGGGACCAGAGAGACACCAGTCTGGCGTCATTACGGATGCTGATTGTTGCTGATGGTGCTAACCCCTGTGAGTACTTTGTGGCTCTCCAGCTTTGAAAAACTAGGTATTTCCAAACGACACAAATTAGATGTAATGTGTTGAATTCTCTATCTCTTGCTCTCAAGGGTCGGTGTCTTCCTGTGATGCCTTCCTGAACGTGTTTCAGTCCCACGGGCTGAAACCTGAGGTCATCTGTCCCTGTGCCACCTCCCCTGAGGCTATGACAGTAGCTATACGCAGGTATGTAACTGATCCATATATATATATATATATATATATATATATATATATATATATATATATATATATATATTTTATGTAGCATTATATTAGAGGAAAAAGACAAACACAAAAGAAGATAGAAACCCCTTCCTTCTTCTAAGTCCCTAGTCCCACCTACCTCCAATTTCTTCCTTCTTTCCACCCTTCATTTCAATCTAAGGAAAAGCATGCCACACTGCTTCACTCAAGGTTGATTATAATGTGGACTGGAGTAGCAGAGTGGATGGAGATGTTGTATGTGGTGTTGTACATGGGTAGGGGGGCAGATGGCTAACTGTAAGAACAGATGGGATGGATGAACATGCTCATGATAGATCTAATTCTCCCCTGTGTAGACCAGGAGTACCAGGCACGCCCCTCCCAGCCCGTGCCATTCTTTCACTGGGCGGCCTGAGCCACGGTGTCATCAGGGTCAACACAGAGGACAAGAACTCCGCCCTGACTGTACAAGACGTGGGACACGTCATGCCTGGAGGTGAGGGAAGAAGGAAAGATAACTGAGTCAAAAGGAAAGCATCAAAAACAAATGAAAGATGGGTACTTGCGGAAAGAGCTGCTAAAAAAGCATTCTTGAGCTATCGTATGTCAGAGGTTTAAGCCTCAATAAGCAAATATGAATGTCATGGAAAAGATTTATTTTAAATATGTTGGTTGTTTCACGGGAACGAGTGGTGTGTTGCAGCCAACGTAATCAAATCTTGGATCTTTCCACAATCACCTGAACACACCTACACTTACATGATTATCTCAAGCTAAATTTTAATCTCTTGAGTTTGATTTTTATTATATGCTGACATGGATGTAAAAAACAATTAGCAGGAAACATAGCAGGAAAAATGATAGAATGCTTTGTTAACTATTCAAAATGAATGTAAAACAAGATTTCTATGATGTGTTTTATTACTGTGTTTCGTGGTCCGGGTCCTTCTTTCAATAAGTACAGCCATGAAACACAGTTGAGATCAAACAGAAGTTAACGGATGTGATCAAGCCAGACGTAAGACTGCAGCAGGCCAGGCACAGCTGTTACACATGCACACCATTTCATGAAATACTGACGCTTATATTAGTATTAGTAGCATGTGTATACAATACAGAAGAAAATGGGACTCGCTTTCCACCTCTCCAAAGTTACACAGCTCAGACAATACATATGCTCCTCCTGAAACCTCAATAGCAAGAGCAAGAATACCAGTTTTTAATTGTGCAATTAAAGATCTTTGGCTTCTAGGAACAGCAAGATTTACCTTTATTTTCCAGAAAGAAAGGGTCATGTCATCAAAAAACTGAGCTGAAATGTGCAAGGTCAATTTATGAAGTCTATTAGTTATTTGAATGCTACCTTTGTGTGTCTCCAGCGCTGATGTGCATTGTTAAGCCAGATGGGCCTCCTCAGCTGTGCAAAACAGATGAGATTGGTGAGATAATAATCAACTCCCGTGCTGGAGGCAACATGTACTACGGCCTGCCCGGGGTCACCAAAAACACCTTTGAGGTATGAAAGTAAAATTACATTTACAACCCGCCTGTGCTGATACAATCAAAGTATTAATCTGTTTCTTTCTGTGGCTCATATCCATCATTTCTGTACGGTTGTGTTCAGGTGATACCGGTTAATGCAAATGGAGTTCCCATCGGAGAGATACCATTTGTGCGGTCAGGACTCCTGGGGTTTGTTGGCCCAGTAAGTAGGACCATTTCATTACCGTACAACACCTGTGGTAACTTGAGCCGTCCTGGAAACCATCCTTCTCTCTCTGTCTTTCAATGGGTCCGTATACTTGCAATATAACGACCCCGCTGTGTGTCTTCCCGCTCCGTGCAGGGCAGTCTGATCTTTGTGGTGGGGAAGATCGAGGGTCTGCTGATGGTGAGCGGGCGGAGACACAACGCTGATGACCTGGTGGCCACCGCTCTTGCCGTGGAGCCAGTCAAGACTGTGTACCGTGGAAGGTAAGGAGACCACTAAATGCCTCTTTATACAAAGTGTGAGTGGAAAGATGGTGCTCTGTTGGGAAAGTGTGGATTTTAATTTATCACTGCTGACACCTGGTGGTACAAGAGAGGCGCAGCTGCCCAAAACAGGGCATCACTGGATGTAATGGTGGCGTTGTCTACAGATGTCTGACTTACTTTCTGACTCTGAATAGTCTTACACACATGTTTGAGTGTTTTTTTTGTGTGTGTTTCAGGATCACTGTGTTTTCAGTCACAGTGTTTTATGATGAGAGGGTCGTGATTGTGGCGGAGCAGAGGCCAGACGCCAGCGAAGAGGACAGCTTCCAGTGGATGAGTCGAGTGCTTCAGGTAAATCAGCTCATCGTCTTCTTTCGCGTGCTTTTATTGTGAAGCAGCTTTTGTGCAAGTAACAGGAAACAATATACACCGCTTCTTTATTAGTGATAGGTAATAACACTATCATCCAGCTAATTTTGTGTTATTAGTTATTTTGTAAGCAACTGTCCTCTGCAGGCTATCGACAGCATCCACCAGGTTGGCCTCTACTGTTTGGCTCTGGTCCCGGCCAACACCTTACCCAAAACCCCCCTGGGTGGCATCCACATCTCTGACACCAAGCAGTTCTTCTTAGATGGCAACCTGCACCCCTGCAACATCCTAATGTGTCCCCATACGTGTGTCACCAACCTGCCCAAGCCCCGCCAGAAGCAGCCCGGTAAGCAATGCTTATCTGCAGACAGAAACCCCAAAGATGAGAGACATTGTTGATGTTCCGCCTGTGAGAGTCAGTCAGGGTTATGAAGTGTTTTGTGAAATTAGAGCATGGTCAGTAGTGTTACATAACGCACACAGAGCAGTTTCTGAATTTTGGAAGGCAATGTTTCTGCCACGTTGGCCTCTGGTTGTGGCAAAGTTCGACGAATGTCACGCAATCGGCATAGTTGAGCACAGCCACCATTTAACATCTGTGTTTCACAAAATACTAGTGCAGTCTAGAATGTTTACTTTCCAGACACGTAAAAATTAAAGCTATTTTGGATTCTGACAGGATTACAACTGGGATTTCTGGAGTGCTTTATTGTGAAATGTGTGTAATTAACAAAATATATAAGACTGCATAAAATCCAGATAATTAAAACATGTGAAATGTCTTCACAGAGGTCAAGAAGCCTCAGGTTTATACAACAAACCACCCCTTAACTTTTTAGGAGAAAAACAAACAATAACTAAATGAAAAAGACAAAAATAGAAAGCTAACTAAGCACATATACATTAAGAGAAATACAGCATAAAATACTGACAATGAGAAGTATTCAAAATGAGCAGAAAAACAACAACAAAAAATACAAAGGAATACATACAGAGAAAAAGAACAATATATTATTAGACATTATGAATACAATGTGATGACGATTTCCTTTTATCTATCTTTCTGTCTCCCACTAAATCTAAAATGTTGATCTGCTTCACACTTTACACTCTGTTTCTCTCGTAGTTGGCGTTGGTCCTGCATCAGTGATGGTGGGCAACCTGGTGGCAGGGAAGAGGATTGCCCAGGCTACAGGCAGGGACCTCGGCATGAT
Organism: Myoxocephalus aenaeus; assembly: GCA_038501785.1. Classification (NCBI taxonomy): domain Eukaryota; kingdom Metazoa; phylum Chordata; class Actinopteri; order Perciformes; family Cottidae; genus Myoxocephalus; species Myoxocephalus aenaeus. Next base: position 20,623 of record JBAMJR010000043.1, read on the forward strand.
CGAAGACCAGGATCTTGTCCGGAAGGTAGCATGACCATGAATACTGTAGCTCTCACTTTCAACCACCCACTAACTCTTTATCTGATTACTTCACACACATTCCCACTTTCTAAAGAGACACGTGCATGTCTTTCAGCATCAGCAGGAAACGCATGATCAGTACCAATGCTCATACTGTGTTATAATGGTGGATCGTTAGGTTTGAAGACTTTCTACTGGCAGTGTAACTATGGTTCAGGCTCAGACAAAGCTCAGTTTTATAGATGTAAGAAAAAACCTGGACTCTTCTCTCTTTCTGCTCTCGTCATTCTCTGGATGTAGCTCTGTATGTGGCCCACGGTGATGGTAAGAATGAAGACCCCCTTCTGGCATCTTCCCCACGCCTTTGTTTATTCTTGTCACATTCTTGTATTGTGGTTCTATTTTGTGTGCTTGTGTTAAAATGTGACACAAGCACAGCTTTGCATGTTTATTGTTATGATCTGTGTTACAAGATATGCACCTTCTGTAGCTTTTCCTTGTTTTACTGCAAAGGTTCCTTTCACATCCTAAGTTATTGTTCATTATGTTAAGAGCTGTATTGGCTCAGAGTATGTGGTGTAAATTAATTGCACGTTGGCAAAAGTTAATTTATGCCAGACAGCTGTGTACTGAGGTATGCATTCTCTGAGCCCCACCTTATTTTGTTTTATTCAGGTGTATTACATTGTTCCATCAGCACTAAACTCCTCCCTGTATAAGCTCTCCGTGGTTGTGTTTGTAATCATTTCTCAGGACTATTAAAGCTCAACCTCATATATACATCTAATTATTATTTCCTTTTATTTCAGCATCAGTATTTGACAGAGGCTCTACAGTGGAGGGCACAGACAGACGCAGACCACGTCCTCTTTGTTCTTCTTAATGCCAAGGTATCAAACTGATCTGTTTATATGCTGAGAAACACATTATGTATACTTGGACTGCGATGACATTGAAACATTACTACTTGTGTATTTGCGGACGTTGAATGCCTGCCTCTGTGTAATCCTCTTGTCCTTCAGGGTGTCACGGTGAGCACAGCGACCTGCGTCCAGCTTCACAAGCGAGCGGAGAAGATCGCTGCAGCGCTCACTGAGAAAGGCAGCATCAACACCGGAGAGAACGTGGTTCTGCTTTATCCTCCTGGTGGGTTCTGCCTCTTGCTTCCTGTCTGTGTCTCCCTATTAATCCCCTTCCAATTAATTATAGTGAGTTTTCTCTTCCTTTTTTTTACTCTACCATTTGTACCTCTATCTTTCTCTCAGGAATTGATTTGATAGCCGCCTTCTACGGCTGCCTTTACGCCGGATGTGTTCCCGTAAATGTCCGACCACCGCACCCTCAGAACCTGGGAGCCACGCTACCTACTGTCCGCATGATTATTGATGTGAGTGTGTGCTCTTTTGCGCATTCACGTGTCTTATTGCAAGCTCATGGGTTTGTGTGCACTTACATGTGTGTGCAATACTTTAATCCTTGTATTAGGGTCTTTTCAGTTGTGGCTAAAATAGTTGTGTAGATATCATAATAAATAACCTGTAGACATTGGACATTGAGCCACCTGTGATGACCCTGCTACCTAAAATAACATGACTATGATCCGTTATGTAATTGAGCAACCTTGTTTCTGCAAGGTTAGACCTAAATCCCCAAAAACAAACAACACACTTAAGTTCACCAAAAATCTGACGGATGGTCGAGCTTGAAAATTGCATAGACTGAAGTTTGATTTTTTTTCTTTTCTAACTGTCTAAAAGTCTTAAAAAGGTCAAATTACGAGTTTTGTGTTTGTTTTGTGAAATGTTTGTGTTTATTCTTAAAAATCAATATTGTATCCGCCTCAAAAATCCAGTCTCAGTCGGGCTATAGAAAGTGACATAATGTTATGTGCATTGGTGTACAGTATGTGTGCTTATGGATGTTTTAATTAAATTACTAGCCTCTTCTCCAATGCAAATTAATCATGCTTTATGTTGTGTTACCAGGTCAGTAAAGCTGCATGTATCCTCACCACTCAAAGTCTCATGAGGACTCTGCGCTCCAAAGAGGCTGCTGCTTCTGTTAACATCAAAACATGGCCAACAATCATTGACACAGGTAAGAAATCAAAAGATAGGAATTTTGTTTTGGAGTGGACATTTTGACTTGTCAGCAGGAAACGCTCAGGTGTTATATTATTATCCCAGTAAGCCATCATGAAGCATCATGACTACAGCAGCTACATGGAAGTTATCATTAACTTTATTATTTACACCTGTGATTTTTCTACTGTGACATGTCAAAATGTCTTTGGTGAAAATTGTCATGCTCAGGCAAAACTTTACCATATGTGAATACCATGAGGTAACAAGACTTTGTAATACTCCAAAGTAAAGAAACTTCCTTTGAAGTCACCTTCAGTGCATAGTTCAACTTTAACTAATATGTTAACCCTAAACCCACACTAGCTGTGCAGAGTTTCAGGACAGATGTTTCGTGAACAATTCATGTATTTGTAATAAGACATAACTGAACTCCTGAATTAAGAATACATGTTTACGGTAGTTTACTTTCCTATTGGTCAAATTCAAAGTAAAAAAGGCTCATCCGTTTGCTTGTAGTAGTTGTCATAGTGTGAAGGTAGTCGTGTATAAAGGGCACAGTGCTGTCAGAAGTGCTCGTGTCAGTTATTGTGGACCGTTTGCAGTATTAAGACGAACAGGAAGTGGGGCTTTTCTCTGCAGTGATTTCTCCAGTTATCACAAAAATTGTGGGTAGACAAACGTGTGGGTAGATAAGTGCTTGATACATACTACATGTCTAATTTGCTTTCCTTTTAGTACGTGTTATCTTATCTTCTGTTAAACCCTTCCTGACAGCATTTGAATTGGAATGAGTTGATATTTGATTCAAGTATTATTATCTAAGAGCAATAATTGAGAGTATATTTATTTTTGTTGTGTCATTATTGGTCAATATATTAAATATTTATTTTTTCCCCTGTAAAACAGATGACCTTCCTCGCCGCCGGCCTCCCCAGATCTATAAGCCACCCACAGCAGAGATGATTGCTTATCTGGATTTCAGTGTGTCCACGACAGGCATGCTCACTGGGGTCAAGGTGTGACGGATGAGCTTCCCTTTCAAATACTGCAGTGTTTGCTCTTGATCCTAATCCAATAACCTGTTGGTATCACGTATACAGCTGTTGAGCTCCTATAATGAACATTTCCAAACAATGTATATCAATTGCTAATGTATAAAAAAAGCACCACCAGTAGTGATCACCTGAATCTGCAACTCCCCTCAACTCTACAGAGATTTAGACTGAGTTTCAGCTCATTGTTTAGCTGTCCGGCCCACAACTTTACTGTTTTGATTCACTTTCACAGCACACTTTGAGCAGCAGCCGCTCTCTTCAGTGGAAAAGTTCTAAAAACCCACTGTACACTACTTGCTCAGCACCAAACGACAGACAGACACAGTTAGAGACAAGCATGTGAACATAGTGGAGCACTTAGCAGCTAAAGAGACAGATATTCTCTCAGGGGTTGGTAGAGACCAACAATTGAGCTAAAAGAGCATATTAGACTAGACATTTATCAAGGACCAGAAACACAACAAATAAATGCTAATGAGACATACAATTAAACATAATTCTGCAGCTGCATTGTATGTGAGAAGTGATCTGAGCAGGTTTTTCTTCTTAAAACAAATCCGTCAGTCATCTATTGAACAGTGTTCCTGGAACGACCTCTGTCCCGAAGTAATGGCTGTTGACTTTTGCCAAACCACAATGACTGAAATGATAATTATGGGCTGACAAACAGAGTAAAAGAGCGAAAAGTGCGTCTTTATTAACCTGCTAAGAGATACAAAGTCTCCACTTACGTACATATACCTCGATCGAATGTAATAGAATTCCGCCATCTGCTATGTTCCACCGGAAAAGGTGTTCTACTGCAGCGTGTAAATTACTTAACAAAGTAGAGAAGGGCAAACCTGGTTGACAGAAAGAAGTACATTAGAAAATCATTCCTGGATATGCAACGGTGTTGTTGTGACAGTTTACTTTGTCTCTCATGTGTCTTCCTGTTTGTTGCAGATCTCTCATGCAGCGGTCAGTGCGCTTTGTCGCTCGGTAAAGCTGCAGTGTGAACTGTACTCCTCTCGCCAAATAGCCATCTGCCTGGACCCTTACTGTGGTCTGGGCTTTGTCTTGTGGTGCCTCGCAAGGTGCAGTACACCTACAATACATCCATGCAATGTAGTAACGTTCTCTTTGTTGTGTTCCCCCACCATTCATCCACTTTTTCTCCCTCATGTTTTGTCTTTTAGTGTTTACTCAGGTCACCAATCCGTCCTGATTCCTCCCTTCGAGTTGGAGAGCTGCTTGTCTCTGTGGCTGAGTACGCTCACTCAGTATCGGATCAGAGACACCTTCTGCTCCTACTCCGTCATGGAGCTCTGCACGAAAGGACTGGGCACTCAGACTGAGTTACTCAAGGTGAGGAATATATATATATATATATATATATATATATATATATATACATATATATATATATATATATATATATATATATATATATATATATATGTATGTATGTATGTATGAGAGAGAGCGAGAGAGAATATCATGAACGAAAGATATGTAATATGCTTCAAGGATTTGATAATTTTGTGTGGGTGTGTTTTTTCTGTGGGCGGCAAATATGTATTATGATGAATGTTTTTTTCAGGCCCGTGGTGTGAACCTGTCATGTGTGCGGAGCTGCGTGGTGATAGCAGAGGAACGCCCTCGACTCGCCCTTGCACACTCCTTCTCGAAGCTGTTTAAAGACATTGGGCTGTCGTCCAGAGCTGTCAGCACGGCGTTTGGTTCCCGGGTTAACCTGGCCGTCGGCCTGCAGGTACGCCAACCAACTTAACCTGGCTTCACATAGAAGTTCACTTTGAATTATACCTAGATGAGAGCCGGTGTATGTACCTGCTCTTTGTGTGTTACAGGGCACCACTGGTCCGGATCCCTGTACGGTTTATGTAGACATGAAGTCTCTCCGACATGACAGGTAAGAACACATGATCATTTCAACCAAGATGACCGGTTTAAACGAACATGCCTTCAGTGTCCGAAACTGAGCCTTCTGAATTTAAAAAGTATTACGTCCGGCCTGTTTCAGAGATAGCGTGAGGATTGTAAATTGATTGATTATATACCCCTTCTTATGTAGAGTGAGACTGGTGGAGAGAGGAGCGCCTCAGAGTCTTCCACTAATGGAGTCTGGCAAGGTGAGATGCTATACATAATATAAACCCATATGGTATGGTACAGATTCACTCAATTCATTATTATTATTTAGTTAAAAGTTGTACATGTCACCAGTGTATGACTATTTTTTTCATCTACAGATACTGCCAGGTGTTCGGGTGATAATTGTAAATCCAGAGACCAGAGGTCCACTTGGTGACTCTCATCTAGGAGAGGTGAGATGTATATACTACACAACATGACAGCATCTTGACCAAACGGTGGGTAAAGCCTTGTTCCTTCTGAAACCCAGCTCTGACCCAGTGTGTGTCTCTCTCTCTCAGATCTGGGTGAACAGCCCTCACAACGCCAGTGGCTACTACACCATCTACGGAGAGGAGAGTCTTCAGGCCAACCACTTCAACACCAAGCTCAGCTTTGGAGACCCGCAGACCTTATGGGCCAGGACGGGATACTTGGGTTTTGTGAAGAGGACTGAGCTGTTAGAGGCCAACGGGGGTGAGTAGAACCTGATGGACCTCAAGTCTAGATTTAAAACAAAATGGATTGGACTGAGAAAGTCAATCTTGATGAGTTTATTACAAGGTGGATTATTAACACTTTTTAACAGGAAGCACGATCCTGGCTGCTTACACATTTCCTTTCACTTTGTCTGCATACTTTTCTGGGTGGATTATGTTGCCTGCATTTCTGTTCTCAGATCGGCACGATGCTCTCTTCGTGGTGGGCTCACTGGATGAGACCTTGGAGCTCAGAGGGCTGCGCTACCACCCAACTGACATTGAAATCTCAGTGTCCCGGGCTCACCGCAGTATAGCTGAGAGGTGAGAATGGTCTTGATAAACATACCAATCTGACCCACACTTTACTAATGTTACTACAGTATCCACTACTAAAATGCTTATATGGCTCTCACAGTCATTGCATTACACTGTGAAGAAAGCGACCCAAAAGGTCAAACTATTCCTTTAACATCGCTTCTGGGTTCTTGTTCTTCACAGTGCTGTGTTTACGTGGACCAACCTGCTGGTGGTGGTGTCGGAGCTGTGTGGCTCAGAGCAGGATGCGCTGGACCTGGTGCCGCTGATAACCAACGTGGTCCTGGAGGAGCACCACCTCATTGTGGGGGTGGTGGTCATTGTGGACCCCGGCGTTATACCCATCAACTCCAGGGGAGAGAAGCAGCGCATGCACCTTCGTGACTCTTTCCTCGCTGATCAGCTGGATCCCATCTACGTCGCTTACAACATGTAAGGGGTTGTGTTGGTCTGGGCTTGTTTAGACATCTTCCACATCTCGGATGCTTCTGCTTCATCTCCCCAGCGCTCGACTGCGGCTTTGGCAGAGGGTGAAAAGGAAAAAGCATGAACCACATGTATTGCCACCCAGCCCTGTGTGACACCAGCATATCTTGGCCACTGCATGTCTGTGATTGGACCTGCCGTGTTTGGAGTTCTTCACTGTGTTTTATAGATAGAATTTTGCAAATGGGACAGAAGCAACTTGTACTGCATAAGGCAGAGAAAAAACAAAACCCTGTTGCACTTTTTTATAGAAAGGGTGAAACATACAACAGAACCACTTTTGAAATGATTTCTATATATATAAACAAATCAATCGTCTTATTAAGTACCTACCACAAACCTCGTAAAATACTTTCCCTTCTGTTTCCATACAAATACCAGGAGCTATTAAACTTGGATCAACCACTTGAAATATTTTTACACGCACACAAACGCATGCCCTGGGCACTTGTTATTTCTCACTACCACAGATGAACAAAAGAGGGCAGATGAAAACATTAAACTAGTAGTCAGTCTCAGTCTGTGTGCAATATTTAGAAAACTTATTTTATGTCCCATGATAATGAAGCCAAAAATTATTTCACAACTTTCCTGCCCTAAAATATGTCCTGCCTTATAAAACTTTAGCCATACATTCCTACCTTGATTTTTAATGAATCTGTTATTGATGGCTGTTTACTCTCCTTTGGTTTTGACTAGTAGTGGAACTCCTGACCGATATCCAAAGGGATCAAACTAAAAGAGGAAAGTGGCCATATTCTGTACTGTACCTATAAAGGCCTGTTGTATTTTAGATACTATGTTACTGTATATATATATTTTACTTGTATAAATGTATAAATGCTAGACTTGTCTCTCTCATTTGATGGTTTATGGATAGTTAACCCAGATGTTGGATTACAATTGTAGAAGCGAGAGGATTGTAAATAAGATTTAACAGTTTTGACAGTACTTTTGAAATGGAATATTAGTTGTATAATGGAGGTTAAAGATAATTAACTTTAAAGCATTGTTAATCAGGATAGATAGAACATTGCACTTTCTCAAAAATGATCTATTTTATTATAACAATGAGGCATTATAACAAAAGGTATATATTAGCATATTATTCTGAGGATTCTTGCTTTGAGAGCTTTGAGAGTTTACTAGGAGGGCTATCACTGTTAATACCAGGGAACTTTCCTGTCAGCCATTGGGAAAAACTAAAAACACTTTTCAGGCTACCGGGTTATTTTGTAAAAATGTTCAAAAATATTTAAAAAAATAGGCCCACCACCCTTTATCTAATATGCATTGCCATTGTACTTTGTATCAGTAGACAGTCACATCTCTCATTTTCTATTGCAAAATAGAGCATTGGAGAGTTTGTCTATTCCCTTTTCCTTTTCACACTCAGAGTTAATTCAAACTGTATTTTGTATTTGTGTAACTTTGTTAAGAATTACTTTGAATGCTAACAGGATTGTTGTCGGTACTTAAGAGTCTGTAGTCAATAGATGCAAGTCATCGTGTATCTGGATAATTTTCTTTGTTCTGTCACTGGATTTAAAAGCACTTGTGAATGCAGCTGCAAAGCTGAGCCACATCTGAAACATCCTTGATTGGCAAGTAAAGTAATTGTATGAAAAAGGGTGAAAAAAAGAATATTTGCATCAATATGTATTTGCAAAATGTGTTTGATTTCCTGTTATCTCATGCTTTCCTTGTGCTCCTTGCCATAATTTATAGGTTATTTGTACTGGATTATACTATATTTCAGTGATGAACAGTTAATGTAAACATGTACATATTTTTTGTTAATTTTAGACTTTTGGAATCGGCCTATTATAAGATACAATCATGCCAAACACAATATTAGACAGATGTTTAATCATCTAAAGGTAAACAGGAAAATAATCCATTGAATTACTGCACTTTGCACTGGTGGTACTTACAGCAGGTGTCTACTGTGTGGACTAACTATCCCCATTTCATGTTACATTAAATGTGTTACTAATTTTAGATGTATAATGCTTGGCATTTGCTTTTGCCCAGTTTAAGTCCACCTAGAGTAAAAACTAATAGCACTTAATCTTAGCTTTTACATTGCATCCTTCGTTTGCAGCAGAATGTTTGCATGATTCAGCCGAGCACAAGAAGAAGTCAGCTTGAGGCACATCTCATCTTGAGGCACAGGTGGAGGAGATATATATATGTATGAAATTGTATATTCAGGGAACAAAACTCATAACACAGGGATGGACCAGGTGGTCCCTTGGTGCAATCTGTGAATAATACCCATAAAATGTAGACATTTATCAAAACAAATCTCCTTGTTATTAAGGCAGACCTAATGAGTAAAAAGAGGGGTTACTGATGACCAGTGTTCATATACCATCTACCTGCTTCGCCGGGAAGTCTACAAGGGCTTCCTTTGGTTTCCACTCTTTTTCTCCGTAAGAGTTCTCACACACTATGCAATCCCAATGACAGTGCAATTTAATTTCAAAGCTTGCACCGTCTGGTGAAATAAACATGATGTTTAAACATTTTGTAATAACTAAGAACAGAGGACTGATTACATTTAACCGGTTACTTAAGACTGGATTAACCTCTCTTGAGCTGTTCTATCAATATTTTGTGTATGCACTCTTGGTATGTTGTATATTAATTATTTGGTGAATTCTATACTGCTCCATGAGGGTGTGATCCACTGATGTATCTGTAATGTTAGGGAGGTGTTTTAACTCGTATAGTTAAGAAATCAAGGTGGTACCCCCCTTTCCATTTTCTCACTTATTTTCTATTTTGGTTTGTTGTACTTTGTTTTATACTTTATGTGAAAGTAATACAGAATAAACAAAACCATTTAATCATTTCAGATGTCCTGATATTTTGAGATATATATCCTGAGTTTAATAATGATATGACTGATGTGATTGAAATTAATCTTGAAGCATAGACTTTTTGAACAACTTGCATCTTTACAGTGAAAGCATTTGGAGAATTTGAGAAGATATTTTTTGTCGCAAAACCCCTGTTTATGGCCTGCTGAAAAAGGCTGACAGCTACTTGTAAAATGGGAAATATTAGTCTGAATTTTAAAACAGTCACATCATGCGTTGTTAAAAGATTGGTCATGTTTCAAGATGACCAAACACAAGAGGGCAAAATATGTGATACAATAATACATGGTGATACAACCACAATATATGGTTTAATACATAATTTTAATAACGTAGATGTTTAAGAATTACTAGCAACATTAACTTAAAATATTCAAAGTAAAAGTATCCACTATGCAGAATGGCCCCCAGCATTATATGATACTATTATTTGATTATTATTGCAGATGCATCAGTTGAAGCAGCATTTTTTATATTCTAGCAGCTGAAATGAATACATAATTACGTAACGTTATATTCTAAATATAAAGTAGCATAACATAAATAACGTCTTTTGGGCAATGCACTGTGTATTTTATGTAACAAGTGGGACTTTTCCACCCTGTCCTTGTACATCTACCAGTTGCTCAAACTCTTCACCAATCACAAAGCCTAAATAAACTATTACGTAATGCGTCTTTGCCAAGCGGCACCGCCCATTTCCTTTGGGAAAAAAAGTGGTCAGCTATTTTTTTTTTAGCTGACATCTTTGTATTTTTAGCTGTTAGCCACTTCTGCTAAGTAACTTTTCAAGGCATTTCTTACGTCAAAGTATACACACGAATTGCACGAAGTCCACGTTGAGAACAACAGCAGTTACGCGGTCCTTGAAAAGGTAAATTGTGGCTCTCTGAGCGGTAATTTGGTGCTCGTCTGGCTGTCTGCTTCGCTGTGGCGGTAATGGCGGCTGTTGCTTCGTCAACTCCTAGCCGTTTTACGAAAAGGGAAGGTGTAGTTAGCTTAATGGCTCCCCGTCTCGCTGACGTCTATTGACGCGGTAACTTGCGTGCCAGTGACAGAGTTACACATATTTGCTCAATGAGACTAAAGCTCATCCTTCCTGTGAACTAGAGGAACGTAACGTGCCCCGTTCTTAGTTCTAAAAGTGTTATTTTTTCACGGTTTTCATTGGTTAACGTCCGTTTAACTGAACGTTAGCTCCCGTTAACTAGCAACGGGGATGTTAGCGAGGTCGATCATTCGAGCGCGAGGGACTGAAAGCACAACTTTACATGTCGGCTGGAGAGATCTTTGCGATGAAGTCAGCCCGCTTAAAAACGTAAAATTCAGTATTTAACTCACGAGGAGGGTGAAAATGTAATAGTATTGACTGTTGGGCCTAGCTAATTTCCTTAACTCCATGTTTAGCTACGTTAGTTGCATTGGCTAACATGATTGAACCAGAGAGGAAGTCGATTTTTTTTAGTTAGCTTAAAGTAACTTGTTCAACTTGAGAAGAAAGGGTTAACCAAAGTATGGACCACTGATTTGATATCGCTCTGATCTGTTGCTCCTGGTCGGGAAGAGTTGTTTATTATATCAACAAATGGCGCGCAGGCCACAGCGGAGCACAGCATCTTATAGGCAGGAAAACCCCGCCACACACGGTTGTTTTGTTCTATTAGGGCCATTGTAAAACCGTAATATTGATTTATTTGTTTCCAGTTACTATGGAAGAAGTCCAGCAGGGCAGCAATGGCACCGAGTTACAGACTGCCACCATCACACCCGCTCAGTTCTCACAGATAGCCCAACAGGTAACTAATAGATCCCTTTCAAAAATACAGTACCTTTTTGAAAAGCTTGCCATTCTTTATAGTCACTGAACCTCTTTTGTTTTTGTTTATGAAAGCACACTTAAGGGTCTTAAAGTTAGCTCATTGGTACAGCTATATATTTGGTTTAATTCGCTATCATACAGATGAATGTGTAAGATGGATCCATGAAGACAGTCGTATTGATCATAAAGAGACTTCCACATAGCTCTTTTTTTTTCAACCTTTATTGCTTTTTCTCACTATCAAGTACAAATTAGGCCTTTAACTAAATGTATTATCTGCACAATTTCATACAAATTGTGTAATAAAGGCAAGGATTACTGAATCCAGGTCTTGGTGTGCTTGGAGTCTCACTCTGTTGCTGTTTCACTTGTTCATGTATCAGAGGATGTTCCAATTTCTATCTTGACAGCAGAAAACCAAACACAGTGTTTCTTCATTTTTTTGTTTTTTAAGTGTGCTTATAAATGAGGGTTTATTAACAGATAATATAATTATATAGTGAGTAGGTTTGTTAAAGGAGATTTGAAATGATCAGTTCACCCAAATTACAACTTTTCCACTGTCATGCACTATCATGCATTTTGATTTGGTTTTATGAGATATGCCTCTTGAATATTTTAGCCCACTACACTCTTACACTCTTACACATTCTGTGTGTGTGTGTGTGTGTGTGTGTGTGTGTGTATATATATATATATATATATATATATATATATATATATATATATATATATATATATATATATATATATATATATATTTAAAAAAACGTTATATTATCTTGTCTTTGCAGAAACAGTGTTTTAGTTAAGATAATCTTCAGACATCAATGACAGTTTTCATTTAGGTTGTTTATTTAGTTGAATTGAGATCCAGATGAAACCATTCACAGTGTGGTCCGTAGATCATCTGGTGTTACTGAGGAATATAAGCAAAATTCAAATATTGTTCATTGTAATAGAGTGGTCGCAGAAGCATCAGTGGTACAGCTCAATCTTAGCCGTATAAAACCAAAATCCTCTCTATGGCTTGATTCCACAAGAGGTAACTGTAATTTGGGTGAAATGATGACTCTTTAAGCATTTCTTTTATACAAGTGAGTTTCAATGAGCTTCTGAACTCAGTTTTTTGTGCACAGAAAATGGTGGTAATTGGCACAATAACTATGTTTTGTAGATTTTAAACTGTCTTTGGGTTTTTGTAGATGTCACTGGGTGGTGGTTCTGTGGCCGTTGTTCAGCTGCCAGGGGGTCAGTTTCAGGTTCAAGGGGTGATTCAGTCTGCACAGTCGTCAGTCATTCAGTCCCCTCAGATGCAAACTGTACAGGTGAGACCACTTGCTTTTCTTGACCCTGTAATAATTGTTTCTCATTGACAGCCTATGATTAATTTATTTCCTTAATTTCCTTTTGACAAACCTTCAATATGCCTTTTTATCAAATTACGCATTTGCACTTTGTTAATCCATCTCTTTCAAGGCCCTGGAATCAGATAGTGACGATTCACAGGACTCATCAGACAGTGGAGCTGTAGCCCATAATACCAGAGAAATACTGGCAAGACGGCCTTCATACAGGTATAAAAAAACAAAAAACTTAAGCAAGACACATTACAAAAACTTATTCAGAGAGGAATTCCATCTCTATTGACCTTTCTTCTCTCACCTTGCAGAAAAATCCTAAATGAACTGTCATCTGAGGAAGTAACGGAGAACCAGGTATCCACAGGTGTTGCAGCATCCACCACCCAAATCTACCAGACCAGCACCGGACAGTACAGTATGCTCTTCTCCGTTCAATAGTACTTGCATAAGAAATTTCAAATTTGTTATTAGATGTTATTCATCTCTAGGCCACAGAATAATCAACATTGTTGGATTTCTGCAAAGGGAACTTTGGGATAAATGCAATTGTTATGTAATATGCTCACAAGAAAATGTTTATATCAGAAACCACATTTCCAGTAAAATGGGAAAAATTCCCCTATGAAAAAAAAGAGCTGTCTGCAGATCTCAGAATTTACATAACTAGCTAAAATGTGAATTGTACTTGTGCTTTACCTAATTCTGATGCCATTTGTGTGATTATTCTAGTTACAATAAACGCTAATGGAACAATCCAGCTTGCTGAAGGCATCCAGGGGGTCCAGGCTGTCACCATGGCCAACGCTGGAGCCCAGCAAACCATACTGCAGTATGCCCAGACACCTGACGGCCAGCAGATACTAGTGCCTAGTAACCAGGTCGTTGTACAAGGTAAGCAAAATATGTCATATTTTAAGATAATGTATCTGCTTTCTTAGCCAATTTTATCGGCTAATTTAGAGATCTTTCGTAAAGAGATTCTAGGCAGATTGCTAATTTGACTGCTACGCAGATTATAGCACTTTGTCAAAAAATACAGTGACACAATTATTTTATTTAGAGTAAAGGGAGGAAAAAAGCTCATCCAGCAAAGACATTTTGCCTGGTAGTTTACCCTTTTAGTATCTTTCCCAAATCAACACAGCTCCTTGATTTTCAATTGGAATGTGGCTTCACTTCAAGGTGCCTTACTTTCAATGAGATGATTTGATTAAGGTTTAATTAATACCAAGGTTCAGCATTTTTAGAAGCATGTTTGGTAAACTAGTTAATGGATTTCCATTCACACTGGTTTAAGAATGTCTCAGTATTGGCACTAGAAAAGTAGTTACTGAAAAAATGTCCCAAAAACTGTGTGTGTGTGTGAGTGTTTCTTTTTTCATGGGAAATCACTTTTCTTGTGATGGGCTTTTTTGTTATGTTTGTTTATGGTTAAACAATAATTGTGAAACTTCTCATGTAATGTATGCTGTGTGGAAATGCTGTTATGACTCCTGCTGTAAACGTTTGACTGTCATGTGACCCGCAGGTGCAGGAGGAGAGATGCAAACATACCAGATCCGCACAGCGGCAGCATCCAGCTCGCTGCCTCAGACTGTAGTCATGACATCTCCTATGGGACATTCTCAGGGCAATGAAAAGGACCCAACAATGAAAAGGGAAATCAGGCTGGCAAAAAACAGGTACGTGTACAGTTTATTTCTGGGTCAATCACAGTCACGGATGCACACGGACACAATAGATTAAATACCCCTGGTGAAGATTACAAACTGGGCAGGGAGAAAAAAAGTTTTTGTGATGCCTTCATTACTGGAATTATGTAGACCTCAGAAACAGGCTAATGTTTCCTAATTAATTGGAGACCTGCATAGCACCATTTTGGTCCTTTTTATGGGGGGGGGGGGACAGGGAATCTTTCGGGGAGATTTCAAGTCAGCCGTATATGCCACATAAAAGTGATACACATCCTCTTAAAGCTGAGAGGCAGCTCATGCTTTTGTCAAGTTCTATTCATAAATCATAAGTTAAAATTAATGAATGAGTTAATAAATTAAATAAATTGTGAAAGTGTAAAGGGCTTAGAATATTCTGATGAAATTATATGAAATGCTCATTTATGTCTCATAAATCGTTACAGCTATTTTGGGGTTTATGCTATTTGTTACATAGATTCAGTGCTAAATGTAATATGTTTTTACCACTCGAGTGGTGAAATGAAATGATCAAAATTCCCTCAAATACCTGATTTAGTATCCAAGACCTTGAGGAACACCATAGAAAAATCCACGCTGTGATTTGTAATCTAATGACATTTGGAGATTTTTCAGCGATTGTGATTGTCTGTTCTGTAAACTGTTCTGTACTTTGGAAGGCCATGCATCCTCTGATCACCCTAGGTATCTACAGGTCATTTTATAGTGAAGTCAAATTTACAAAAATGGTCTCACTACAATTAAATGGTTACTATGTCCATATGGCATCTTTTTAAGTTTTTATCACAACAAGATATCACCACTCGAACCACCGTTGTATGATCTGACGAGCTTTGCCCCTTTGCTTTGTATTACAGGGTACCCGCGAGGTCTTAAAAACTTGAAAAAGTCTTAAATTTAGTATTCATAATTTAAGGCCTTAAAAAGGTATTAAATTTTGTCAACAGGTCTTAAATTTCGTTCATCAAGTCTTAATTTTTACCCCCTTCCTTATTTGATACGGCGCCACAACATTTGTTTATTGTTCGTTGTTACAACGAATCTTAGTACACCCAAACGTCGCATCCAAAATATCAGGCAACCTGTATATGGCTCTGAACTGGCTGAGACGCTGTAGAGTTTAACAGCTGATCGCGCGCTGATCGCGCGCTGATCGCGCGCCGCCCCCCTCCCCAAGCGCGAGCGCGCTGTCTCACAAGCAGGGTCAGATGCACTTGCCAGTAGTGTTACAGAGTCCACAGTCCTCCAGCTAAAGATTTTTCTTCTCTGTAAATTAAAGGGTTCTTCTTCTACACGTTATGGAAGGGGACCAACTTGAATAGGTGCATACAGCGCCAACCTAAAGTACCAGAGTGTGTGGTGCAGGGTATTGCCTGTCTGTGAGTAGGACAGAACCAGTCCCGCCCAGGGGCGTCTCTAGGATTTTGACACATCTGGGGCTTAGCCCAGAAGAGTGAAGCAGCGACATTTTTAGACATAGAAACACTCTCCACATACACTACAGGTACCTGCTCTTCTGGACTGAATTGAATTGAGGCATTTCATGGTTACCAGTTAATACCAAATAGGCTAGCAATTTTCACAAACTTCCCTCAATAGCCCAGGCACAGAAATGCCCCATTCATCATGTTGAACATCCCAACAGCAACCATTCAGCAGCAGTAAACATTGAGATGTTTAATGAACCATGCATCTTGTCATGTACAGTGTTTACATTGTACATGTAATGCTCTTTACATACTCATATGTATTTATTCTTTACATATTCTTTAACATTATTTAACATAACATACTCTTTAACATAATATTTAGACATAAGATGCTAATAATGCTAATAGTGCTCCACCAACACAAACACTTAAAGTAGTGGTTCTCAAACTTTTTCTGTAAATAACATTTTGTGATTCCATCTGTGCTTTTATAAATAACAGAATAAAGAAAATTGCAATCACTTAAAGTTTCAAGTAAATCAGATTGCTCCATCAGAATTTTTTTTTTATGTTTTAATTGCAATCACTTAGATCAATGAACAGGAAGTTGTATCTGTGCAAAAAAAAAAATACTAATATTTAGTTACTACTAAATAGCTCATTGTGGAAAACAATAAGCTATTTATTTTGTTGCCAAACAAAACAGAATGAGTGCAGATATGTGAGCATCAGGTTGCATCAGTATTAGTGGAGCAGTGAGCTGCTTTCCTCTACACATCTTTATAAAACAGGGTTGTAGATTTGATACAATTCATGTTCAACGTTGAGATCTGTTTTCTGTTTTGAGACACGCAGCAGCAGAAAGGACGTCAGGGAGACTTCTGGCAAAACGCCAAAAAATAAGCGAGCGAGTCGCGCATGCGCAAGCGTAACCTGTTAACGGCGTAACCATTTACCCGAAAGTGAGCTGCTGTTGCCATCTTCACCCTGGGAGCGTTTAAAACTCCGATATAGCGATCTGCTTTTCACGCGACATATTTTTCGACGCTCTCTGTCCGCTGTTGTGTGCTCAGTGCTCACCTGTGTGTGCGCGCGCACGTGTCTGTGCGCATCGCAGAGCAGAGGAGAAGTGTTAACGCGACCATTTAGAGACAGAAATGACGGATAAGATCAATAAAATACGTCCGTTTAGTTTGTTTAATAACAGAACAAGGTGTAGACCTGTTCTATAGGAAAGAGAAACTTAAATGACGACTTGTGTAATAGGGGGGCGCACACTGCAAGTGCGCCTGCTGCCTGACGCCGCTGTTTTGGGTGAATGACGTATTTTTTTTTTTTTTTTTAATTAATATTCGGGGCTAATTAAAAAACATCCGGGGCTTTAGCCCCGGATGTTTTAGCCTAGGGACGCCACTGGTCCCGCCTGTCCCGTATTCTAATCACAGCCTTTTTTATTTGTATCCGTGAAAAGAGAAAAATATAACAGTTAATTAATTAATTAATTAACAGTTGATTGATTTCGTATTTTTTTCATTCATACGCATATCAGGAAAAGTGCAATGTTGGTCTTAAATTTAATTTAAAGTGGTCTTGAAAAGGTCTTAAAAAGTCTTAAATTTGAGATGAAAAATCCTGGGGGTACCCTGTATTATCTATTTGGGCTACAATCAGTTTTACATTGTTTTTTTTTTTAACCACAAGCACCAACCGAAGAACCTTACAGTCGTAACATTAGAGAGCGAGAAGGACGATCCGTTGGTACAATGTTTACGACAATAAAAGCCCAACATTCAACAGCAACGTTCGGTGTCTTTGTTATGATCGTGTCTGTCTGACATAAGCTCAGGATAGACAGACACAACTAAAACAAGCTCCATTTTCTCCAGTGACATCACCAGTGCTTTTTGGAAATGATTTCTCAAAGCTCTCTTCTCATTGGGAACAATTTAAAAAAGAAAAAGAAAATGGTGCTCAGAAAAGAACGCAATAGAGACACAACATCCTCATACATCAATGCAATAGAATTAATTGAATAAAGTGGGCATGTCTGTGAAGGGGAGACTTGTAAGTACCCATATTCGTTCACATATCTTGAGGTGGCCCCTTTGAAAATTGTCATGCTAGTTTTGCCTCGCCAACATTTTGTGTAATTTTGGAGCGCTATTCTGCCCACAACAAGCATGACAGGGTTGGTACCAATGTTCCCTCTAATTTTTTTCAGCACTGAGCAAATGTTTTTTTTTTTTCTGAGCACACATTTCAGCACTGTGAGCAAATCGCAACCACGCGACCTGCCGAAAATGACCACAAGCCTGCGTTAGCCATAGGGGATTCAAAGAGATGACAGCAAATGCATCAATATGTATACAATATGAAGGATATTTATTCAATATCCTTTATAATGGCTGGACTTTGGGAACATTTTAATGATGGTGCTTTAGTTGAACTTAAAGGATCTTTGTTGAACTTCAATAAGGGGAGGTTATGACTGGTTCACTGGTTATGACTGATAATGATATATATAAAAAATAAAAGTATCAAAGGTGTTTAGTCATTTCTCAGCAGGTACAACATTTAAGTGGAACTGCATTGAAAGAAAAATGCTAATGCAGTGCTTAACAATAATTATAGGCCGATTAAATTGACATGGTGTCATTTTTCCTAAAGGTAGCCTATATAAACAATTTAATAACTGGAGTGGTTTGCAACAAACTAGGCTACAAAACATGTCATTTGAATGTCATTGAGGCCTATCTGGTGGCTATGTGGCTAATCTTGTCTGCAGGCCTATGGAAGACACATGTCTCTGAAGAACAGCATCTGAAAAACAGGTTAACCAAAAGAGAAACACGTTTTCCCACGTGCGAACTCTCCTTTCGCTTTTGCCTCCGAGCAGAATTTGCAGATCACGCCACTCCTTTCTTCATATTTAAATATGTCTGAAAGTTTCATCCTACCTGTGTCAGTTTGGACTATTTCATCTAGCCACTCGTGTTTAAACGTTAGGCAGACCTTTTTCTGGGGCACCTGCTCTGCCTTTCTTTTCACCATGGTATCTATAACTGCTGGAGCAGGGCCCACCAAGAGTAGCCTAAACAGCGCCGGCCCTAGCTCATGTGGCGCTCTAGGTGAGCTTCACTCCTGGCGGCCGGAGGAGGACAGCGGGGGTGGGGGGTGCCTACGGAGGCAGAGCGCTAGCAGAGGTACAGAGCGCTAGCGGATGTACAGAGAGCGCATGTCGAGAAACGGGACGCTGATTGGCCAAGAAGACGCGACACGTCACATCAAAGATCTTCTATTGCGGTGATGGCTCACTCCTATCTCAGAAACACTGGTGCAAAAAGATTTTTAACCCCTGAAAAAAAATCTATTGTGCGGTCTGAAAAATCTATTGCGCGGCCACTTCCACTGGCCTGCGCGGCCCGCGCACGCGCGCAGCTTAGAGGGAACACTGGTTGGTACCCCTGCTAGTTTCATACCAGTGCCTTCCCTCATGGTTTATTGTAAAGTAGTACATTTTTTTACTTGCACATATTTGACTGTTAAGCTGGAACTTTGATATATGTATTTTTATGTCAAAGTAGGAAAATACTGTACATTGTGACGTACTGCGAGTTAATTAATTGCATAATCTTTCAGTCAGACTAACCTTTTTCTCCTCCTTTCAGAGAGGCAGCACGTGAATGTCGACGGAAGAAAAAGGAGTATGTTAAATGCCTTGAAAACCGCGTAGCTGTTCTTGAAAACCAAAACAAGACCCTAATTGAAGAACTGAAAACATTAAAGGACCTTTATTGTGTCAAAACAGGATAACCTGTTTGAATAGAGGCTGCGGATTGGGACATAATTTGTGAGCGACACAGCTCAGCCATTTGGACATGAACAGGGTTTCTGGAAACACTTAATTTCAGGCTCCTCACATTTTTTTACTCTGTTTGATATAAAAGTGACAATTCATGGCAGTAAGATATACTCAACGAATATTTTTTTTTCCACATGCTGTTTTTTTTATTTGCTAACACTATAACATTTATAGTTGTGTACATTTTAATACTGGGAGGTTTGAAAGGGTGAGCTTTAACTTTGAGTCTCAGTTTGTAAATGTATCCCGTGTTTTTTAATGTTTAAAAATGTTGCTGTTGTTTTTTTTATCCTCGAACAGCATCAGCAGAATGTCGACTGTATAATTCCCACACAGACATAATTCCTGTTTATATTGTGGACCAGCAATTCCCCTCATTTCTCTACAAGAAGATGTTACAATTGTCATTCCTTCTTTTTGTGCAATGGAATATAAAGGGTAACAAATGCTTACGTTGAGTGTGGTTTGTTTGGTTGTTTTTTGGCAGTTACTTAGACAATCAGGGAAAAAACGAGCAGTGTCCAGGTAATATTTATTATGTACATCTTGGGAGGGGTTTGGAAAGAACAAACTGTATGAAATGTTGCTGATTCTGTAAATAAAAAAATATATTTTCACTCAATAAATGCAGTGGCTAGTGTATTTTTGTTCAGTGGAAATGAAAATGGATTGACTGCTTTTGGTGATGTGAAACATGAAGACTTAATTTTAACCCAGTGTTGTCTAATGAATGTTAGTAGTGGACAATGGAAATGTTGGTACATGATGAGAGAAAGGGTCTCGAGAGAAAACAAATAATCAAAAAATGTTCTCATCGTGACTGGGCTAAACTTTCTCATTGACAAATGAGAAATGTCTCCCCTGCAGTCACTTAATGGAATATCCCATGATATGTGGTCTTATCATCCTCGTGACCTCTGGAGCCTCAACATGTTTTAGATGAAGTTCAGAAAAACCAGCTGCCTCTAGATCTTTCCACGTTGCTCTGGTAGTCATGCATCCATCTCCAAGATAGTACCACAGAGGCTCAAACACCTGCTGTAAGAAGTATGTACAGGTCGAAGGATCTGAGACAACATGCTCCAAAAAGTAGAAGGCTCCACCCTGAAAGAGAACCAACAACAAAATAACCAGATTTTGCAGTGGCTGTTACTCGTTAGGAATGTAAAACAGAAAAAGAGGCGTATGTGTGGGGATTCAGAAGTGAATACTTAAGATATCAGACCTATATAATGACAATAAGTAGCCAAATTTGAGTTCCCTCAGGACCCCAACAATGCTTCAGATGTTTTTTTGGATCCTGAATTATCCAAAAAAACATCAACAAAAGTGGTTGTATTTCAGCATAAGAGTACTGGTTGGTTTCTGGGCCTCCGGGGCAAAATATAAAAAAAGAAACTGTTGCGTGTGTGTACCAGAACAGTAAATACACTGCACAGAGAGCGTGAGGAACTTGTTGGTTTAGTTTTGTGGCCGGGCCCTGCTCTACCAGTCACGTAACCTATTAATAGGTCATTAATATTCAGAAAGCCAATGCCGAACTACATATTTCCCACAGCAATTGAAAGCCTGAAACTCACTGTTCTGAGGATGCGTCGGACTTCTCGCAGCACGCGCTGCACGTTGGCGACCGAGCAGAGAACCAAGGTGCAGACAACAACGTCCACTGACTCGTCCTCCACCTCCGCCATGTCTTCCCCAGAGACGACTATGAACCTGCCATAGGTCAAATGCGTGTTCGTGTCCATGCTCATCCGCAAGTACTTCTCGAAATGCGGGTTGGGGTCGGTGCAGACCACCGTGCAGCCGCAGGGGTAAAACTTGAAGTTTGCCCCGCTGCCACAGCCGACCTCCAGCAGACGGAGAGCACCGTCTCCATTTGCAAATTTTCCCACGTTTCGGAAAAGGTCCCTCTTCGTTTCGTGCATTTTATCGTTGTATGAAAATGTTATATTGTAGGCAAGCAAGGGAAACAAGCGTTTGTACATACCGAACAGGCCCGTGATTTCCATCAGATATAAGGGCAAAGTCAACATCAAACAAAGCAGTCTGCATAATTTCATGAGACAATACTTCATTCTATGCTGAGGTAACCAAAGCCTTTCTAGGGGCATCTTGAGCTCCTGATTTACAAGATTAAACTCTTAATACCTCAGAGATAATGTGTTGTGCCCTTTCGCCATACGATGGAGCAAGTACACCGTAGTGTGCATGAGGAGCAACAAGTTGCCCCTCATTTTTGGACTCCTCTGTCGATATCATATCAATACTCATTTAAAAAGAAAACATTGATCATGCAGCAGGATCAAACTCTTTAATCGTAAACATTAAGACAGAATACAATTAGTTTGATAACAGCAAAAACATATTTTTAGCAGTAGCACACATAAACAGTGAAGGACAGATATTCTTTATGGCTGTATCATATTGATGTATCACTTTTGGAGATGGGAAATGACAAATAGAAAATCAAACAAACACATTTTTCACAAACTGCATATGAAATGAGAACTGTATGCTGTCTATTTAATGTTTAATGTGTGAAAATAATGTGTATTTACAAAACACAAAGACTGAAGATTTTTTGTATTTCCAATACAAAAATAAAGTATTTTATTAGACTGACTGGCGTTATTTCTCACTGGTTCTGATCAATCATATCACAAAATAGAGGAGAGGCTCTAAGTGCTTATTCTTATTCTTATGCAAGAATAATTTATTTGACCGCATAACCAACAATGTGGGGTTTGATGAGGAACAACAATGGTGCTTCGATGTGTCTCAGCTTGAGTTCGGAGAATCCAGCTCCCTCCAGATGTTTCCATGTTTCCCGGATGACCTCACATCCATCCCCAAAGTAGTACCAAAAAGGCTGAATTACATGCTGGAAGAAGTAGGACCAAGTTGAGGGATCGGCGACAACATGCTCCATGAAAAAGAAGGCTCCACCCTGCACAAGAACATGTTAATGAGTTTATTGTGCAACATTCAAAATCAATACATACCTGATGCATGACGGTTACTTTTATGGGTGTCCATACTTTTCTCATGTTTTATAATGAATACATTTAGTTACATTTCATGTTTCCTGTTAGACTGTTTGAAACAAAGGATCCTCAACAACACATGTTATAGTTACTGGGGACTAACGGGTATTTCAGGAGTCACAGATGACTTACTGGTCTCAGCATGCGGCGAACCTCTCGCAGAGTTTGCGGGATATTGTTGACGGAGCATAACACCAGGGTGCAGACAACAACGTCTACCGATTCGCTCTCAACTGACCTCATGTCCTCTCCCGAGGACACCACGAATTTCTCATATGAGACCTGGTTGTTCTCGCCCATGCTTTTTTCTAGATATTTCTGGAAATGAGGATTCGGGTCAGTGCAGATCACCTTGCAACCGGGCGGATAAAACTCAAAGTTTGTGCCGGTGCCACAGCCGATCTCCAAAATTGTGAGGGGCCCGCCAGGCTTGTTGAACTCGGAGAGACTACGAAATAGCTCCTTCTTCTTGTCGTACATCTTCTTGTTGTACGTTATAGCACACCGGTACAAACACATTGGGAAGAAACGTTTGTATATCTCATACAGGCCCACGGCCTGGATCAGATGAAGAGGCAGGCACAAGACGTTGACGACCAAAGTGCAACTTGCCTGAAGGAAAGCCATTGCTGATTCCCCAGCCCTTCGTGGTCGTGCGTATGAAGCACTGACTTGTTTATGGTCAAATTATTTGAGACGAGGTAAAGCAGGAAGTCCGGTTTGAGTCTTCAAAATAAAACTCGACAAGTAAAGACGTAACAGTAGTTTGAAATATGTTACATAACTTTGTATCGTGAATACGTTACTGGACACACGTATTCTTTTTTTGTATTTAAGGATAATTTATATAGTTTGAATAACTGTTTAACGCGAGCCAACTCGCGTTAAACAGTTATTTAACTAACTAAGCTAAGCTAACATTAGCTCCCTGGATTTAATGTGCAGGTTGTAACGTTCATGTTGAGTGAGCTGACGCTCGTGATAAACACGTTGTTGTGTTATCTCTCTAGTCCAGTCATTGAGTTTTAGGTTCAACAGTAAGTATCTTTCAAGTCATCAATGTTTTAAGAGTAACTGCAGACTTACACAGTTTATTGTAAAGCTATACACCAAATGAAATGACTGTGATGAAACACAATGCTGGTGTTAATATTTACCTCCATTTCTTTCCAACTTGATACAAATTGGCATTTCATGATTGAAAATGGCTCAAAACGCCACCTGTAGTTGTAGATATATCAGCTCTAATTTTGCCAGGCCAATTGGACAGTTTGGGATGAATGTCATGAAATAAAATACTATGGGGTCCTGTAGTCAGACCCCCCTCCTCACCTTTCTCCACAGCATTCATTCTAGGTTACATTTTCTTCGGACACCACTTTGTAGCATCACAACCACAGCACATCACAGGCCAGTTTTCTCTTTTTCCATGTTCTGGAAATCAAGCTATCAGCACGTTGCAAAATGTGGTGAATCAGTGTTTGACAAGAGTGTGTAGAAGCATTAAATGAAGCAATTGTTTAAATATTCTTGTTTAGCAGCTGGCTAGTTAGCTCGCTAAAGTTAGCGTGCTAATGCCACCATGTTTTCATGCTAATGTTACACTTGTTACAGATACTGAGCAGTGGGCTAGTGGCCAGCGGAGACTAAAGCTGGGAGGAGAGCAGATGGCTACTCTGGACATGGTAGTCCTTGGGTTTGTGCTGGCTGAATTCACACTGCTACAGCGGCTAACTAATTTATTTAGAACATGTACCAAATAAGTAAAACATACTAAGTAAGAAATAGAATGAACATTACATATACCAAACTGTCAGTAAACAAATTCTCATAAAAATTGTAAATTAATGAATAGGCTCGTTTGAGATGAGCCAGTTCTGCGCAGAATCGATCGCCGGCGCGATTTGTGTCCGACTTGGTCCCGACTGGTTATTAATACAAAATCGTATTTATACAACACATATCAAAACCAGTAGTAATGTATTTTACAGGCAGACATAAGTATTTCACAGGCAGACATAAAAAGAACAAAGGATGCAGCTACGCGCACATTTCTACATATATTATATATTTATAAAAACATGAATAAATCCAAACGTGATCTGTAAACTACAAGTAGCCTAAAGATCGGAACTAACAGGAAGTCATTTTTTTCTGTGACTCTCTGTGTATACTTTGAAAGCAGCTGAAAACTTTCCGACTTGATCGCAGTTTTGTGTGAACGCCTCCTGCTGCTCCCGCCTGCTCTTGTCTGGCTCTTACGAACGAGACTAATATTACATGTCAGGATAGCAGTGAGGATAACACACACACACACACACACACACACACACACACACACACACACACACACACACACACACACACACACACACACACACACACACACACACACACACACACACACACATATGTATAACTCAATATCTATCATATAAACCTTTGTGACTGGTAGCCTATATTACTTTTTTCATATTCACTTCCAACCATGTAATGAGGTAATATCTCCCCCATGTGTCCACATTTAATACTTTAATCCAGTTGCAGTGTTTGAGCAGGAAAGGTTATAGTGCAACAACGACAAGCATCAGTTAAAAAGGCCAAGATAGGTCTGCAATCACTAATTAAACAATAAAAAAACATATATAACTGAACAGTTGAATTCACATTATGCCCAAAAGAAATATTGATATTGAACAGTTTAAACAATATTTCACATGAATGAATTGTCCGTTTTTGGTTTGTGTGATCTAATGGGAGCAGTGTTGAATGTAAAGTGTGACAGCAGCAGGAAGGAAAGACTTGCGCCATCTCTCCTTTACACACCGCGGATGGAACAGGTTTCACTGAGGGAGTTTTTTAAATAACCTCCATTATAGATTTTGTTAAAATGGACAGGGTGAAGTGTAAGATGCACTTGTTGTAATCCATTTATAACGTAATTCGACCATGCCAAGCAAGTCAGTAACGTCTGTAGTCGCACCAAAATTATGTAACATAGTAAAAGTGGAGTCTTTTCTGAAATCCTTATGAATTCTTCCTGACATCTTTCCTTGACCTCATGACGTTTTCCATCGAGGTCAAGAAAAAGTGGTTAGGAATAAACGTTAAGAGGTCCTTTTTGGACTTTTCGACCGTAGCCCTTGTCTAATTTGTGATCTGTTCAGCTGTAACTGTAAATTCATCAGATTCCAAGTTCCCCATTCAGTGCCTCATGCCTCATGCCATATCAATATTTTTCAATTTACTGTGGCTGTCATATTTGTTGATGCTGTGTTAAACTTTTTGTCACACGGACGTAGCTGTGTTCTCATCTCTCAGCCACTTGCTCACTTTTTAGTATTTTTTTAAATGATGCAGTGGGTGGACTTAGCCCCAGACCTGTAGGCCGAAGTTAAACTTTAAGCTGCACGAACTGTGTTTTTTGCCATTCGCAGGGTTTAATGTTAAAGGCACAATGCGTAAGATCTGGCCACATTTTTTGTTTAAAACATTAAAAAAATTAACATCAATAGAATGTGAAGAGTATGCTGTGTCTACACTATATCAAAGATGTCTATGTATATTGTTGCAGAGATATTTACTTAAATTAGCATGCCAGCTA
Source organism: Myoxocephalus aenaeus (assembly GCA_038501785.1). Lineage (NCBI taxonomy): Eukaryota > Metazoa > Chordata > Actinopteri > Perciformes > Cottidae > Myoxocephalus > Myoxocephalus aenaeus. Next base: position 46,922 of record JBAMJR010000043.1, read on the forward strand.
GACTCGGTCTGTCCTGTCTTTTTACACCACTTGTACTTTGAGACAGCAGTGGGTGGACACTGGAGGACAGCCAATAGCAGACACTCAGCTGTGGGCACCTTACATTTTGGATTTGCCATAACGTTTTCTAAAACTATTTAAAATCCACACAGTTTATGTCTTTGCCTCAAACATTCTCAGATGTCTATGGCTGTAGTCTGATTGAAGTCTGATGTCTCTTTGTCCGTTCTACAGTACATTAGGCAATGATTTAATGGGGATGGGGTTATAAGATACTGTTAATTATGTCCATTGCTTTCTATATTAAAATGCACTGAAATGCTGAAATGAAAAAGTAGCTGAATGAATGAAAATGCATGCCAGCCTTTTGATTTCCTGTAGCGCTTAAGCTGCAGTTCTTAAAGATTCCACCAGATAGAGACATTGTTAGGTCAAATTCATAACACCTCCTTTATAAAACCCTTCAACCCTTTATTTTGAAGGGTGAAGGCTGTCTGTTCATGATTTGAAATCTAAGTCGTGTAAAAGATGTGTTTGTGGCACTGGGCTCACAGGATCCATAGTCATTATTTTTTGCTTACATCAGAGATCTTATGCTTCAGGGAAAAACCAGAATATGGACACAGGATTTAGTATGTTGTCAGCAGGGGTTTAGTTAGACAGTTATACGGTGATTTGAATATGCATGCAGAATAATTTTAATTTTGGACCCTGGCTCTATGCAATGTGGATTTCAGTGACAGTATTCAGCCCTTTTCCACAGGAGATATTTTTACATGTCATAGCAAAGCAGAGGTTTAAATATTTAAATTAATGATGAGTGAATCCCATTTAGCTGCTTCAGTCTGAGGGTCCTGTTATTGTTCATGCTGGCTCGCTGTCACACTGGCAGGGTTTATGAATTGAACGCAGCCATCATTAATGTTATCACTAACACCTTTGTTTTTTGCACGTCAGCATGTCTGCTGGACAAGGTGTATATTCAATTTACTTAAAACCAGGTGTACACAGTTCACACTTGTCATACCTTAAATGCCACACATTCGTAAGTGATTGATTTTTAGGTCCACCTCACATGACTGGTTTTAATCAAGGATAAACAATGCAACATGACTAAACGTTCTCACTGGTTTATATGAGAGATTAAACTAACTTTTGAATTCATTACTTTGAACAAGCACCAATAGAGCTCTGAAGTCAAATTATTATTATTGATGACACACATGAAGTGTCAGGAACGTCATTTGTTATGGTATAGGCTACCATCGACTTAGTTGGGTCATTAATAAGCTCAGAGTCGTCTTAAATGTGTAAACACATCTATTTCAGGTTCTAAAAATAATATGTAGGCTAATTACACTCTAAAGTTATTTCCATAGAAGATCAAGATGAAAACAAATATATTGCCAATCGCAATTCAAATCCCAACCAGAATATCATTGACTGTTGTTATATGAACAGGTTTTTTATTTTTTCTGCTTACGATGCTGCAGTCTCTTGTCCGTTATTGAAACTAAAGGCATTTACCGACACTCCCTAACAATTTGCTGAGAGTCATCAATTATGCAGGGTAGCCGCACGCACTGGGAAGGAAGATAGCAGCAACAATATGGCGACAGCCGCAGTTACTCTCGACTCTTTCCTACATCTGCAGTTCATTGACAGCTGTCTGGATTTCTGTTAATGCGAGAAAAAGTAAGTAGACAATCTGTTTTCTGCTTTGTCTGGTTTTTCGTGTCGTGGGATGGATCGCAGTCCCACTTTGTCGACTGACTGCATCCCAGTGCCGCAGAGCGGTCCCTCTCTCAGCATCTTTTCCTACCGTCTGTGCAGGGCTCCTCGCCAGTGGGCTACATGGACAAACATGTAAGCGATGTACCAGTTAGAAGAAGGGAATGCGGGTTCGGAGAGAAAAACGCGGATTGGCGATGCGACGCGGCAGAAAAACGGGGGAGACAGCCGGTTATTTGGGGTGTTGGCCTGCCGCTGGATGGAAAGGCATTTTACTGTGTCAGAATGTGAATCATACGCATATGTGCGGGATATATAGAAGTGAGATCACGTCAAACTTATCTGAGATGGTGACACCTATAGCCTGAATATGCCCCCGAGTGCACGAATAATGCGTCGCTTGCAAAACATTTCAGGGAGCAATTTTCTCGCTTCCATTATTTTATAACTATGATAGTTTCACCCCCCACCTCGGCGCCCCCTCCCTCTTGCAATTCCGTTGGAGACTGTATTGCGTGAGGAGGTAGGTGCGTCTTTAGTTTGGCAGTCCTCAAAGGGGCCGCGGCACCCTTTTCTGCTATTTACACGCAATCTTAGCCATTACAAACACGTTTCCCCATCCCGGTGTTAGTCTGTAAACCTGCACCACAGGAGTCCCCGGGTCTCTGTCGCCTAGATATCTATACGGGTGTGGTATAGCCTCAAGGCCGTTTTAGTTTCTCTCTTTTTTTTTTGCTGGATACAATTTCACTTTTTTAGGTGTGAAATTGGGATGTGCTGATGTGTTATGTATGGGTTGCTTTGCGTTGAGGCTAGGGATGTTTTGTCAGGACATGGGCTGTGCATTCAACTGACCTACTATGAGTTTGTTAGTTAGAGCATATAGCAGCAATAAACCACACTGCAGTATTTTAGGCTTTGGCCCTATAGGACAACGGCGCGCCTCGGTATTAAACAGTGGACGTTCCTGGGGACTACAGAGGGAACACATCCCTCTCAGGGGATGAATGGGGCTGGCATTATAAGACACACAATGTGAAGGGGAGCGGGTGGTCTAGATCCAGCACGAGGAGAAAGTTCTCCGAGAAATATAGGAGGAGGTCTTCTTTATGGGTGTTTATCTCTACAGTGGCCTGATGTCACATGGTTCATCATTTCCACCTTTCTGTCCTTTGAGGGGAAAATAACGTTTTAAACTCAATTATCATAACTCATCAAAGTCAGGACGTCATAACTTTACCTTAATTTATCTTTAATCAGGTATAAAGATGCACCCACCCGTATAGGATATGAAAGGCCTCTTTAATATATTGACTGCCAAGTTATTCTCTCAGTAATGTTGGACTTGGGCCTGCCTGCACCTTTACGCTCAGCGACGAGGGGGTTTCGGACTGAGATGGCATCTAGTGACAGGCAGCATTAAAACATCACTGCAGGAAATGAAAGATGTGCAAGTTATTTACCGACCCATGTGACTCAGACGCGAGTGCCCTACACACATCCTCCTCTCCGCGGTGTCCGGTTAGCTCCATCAGATGGCAGGTTATCATCAGCACAGTGCATACATAGAGAGCACAGGAGAAGCTTCTTCCAGGTAGCGGGACGGAGGCCGTGGTGCGTTTGGATGTCTTTCCTCCGCACAGAGGACGCATAGAGAAGCATTTTTTTTTTTTGCTCAACGCTGTTGAACAATTTTGATCCTGGTCGTGTATTTTCCCTCGGCGGCAAATTAGGCTTCCGGAGTTGTTAGTTTTCACGGTCATCAATCCGTTTTTATTTCCGGACTCACTTGACTCGTAACGGATTTCACAGAACCGAGACCGGTTTAAGGGGCTGCGGGCATTTTGGTGCCGATTATGTGCAGCAACAGAATTCGCTGTCGGCACATTTTTTGTAAGAGTGAACCGAGTAGTCTTTCAAAATTAAAAGGTGTCGGTCGGATTGTTGCATTTTATGTCGTGTTGCTCATATGACCGAGTGAATTAGTGGACGCCGACAGCATTGAGTAACATCTGCAACATTCTGGAGCAGTTCCCTCTGGTCGCCTTGTAGTGTTGCTGCCTGTCTGTTAGGGTTGTCCCAGTGTGAGCTACATGCACTGCCGGGCATGCTATTGCATCCTGCTTTGAATCACCTTGACGGTAGATCAATTGGTGTGCATTGGTGGAAGGAGACTTGGAGGTTGTGCCGAGGTTGGGTTACTTGAATCGGACTTCGTCCCTCTTCTGGTTGGCTGTGCTTTTTTTCTCTGAAGATACCGGTCTGTTGGAGCTATATCTCCCTGTGGATTTCTTCTGATTTCTTTTTGATACCTCTCCAGGTGTGTACCCTTGTCTTTGTCTCCATCTATGTTGCACACAATGCCTAATTTGTGATATTACTTGACTGTCAAATATCTTCAGCATCAAACCGCATGGTCATCCGCCAATTGAGAAATCCATCTGTTGTACAAGCCTAGAGATATGCAGTTGATGATGTTATGACAACCTTCTTGTTTATGCAATGAGTCAGAGCCCCAGAGGTTGAATCATTTCCAGTCTTTATTTGTGGACTATCTTTTGATCCACTTTCACAGTTTAGAATGCTTAGTTATCAGTCAAGTACAACAGGATGTAAGATACCAAAATGCACACAGCGTGGCCTGTGAGGGGCGTGCTGTCATATATGATTAACATGGGCCGGGTGACATCTGTTTTAATAGGTTTAACTGTTTCTCAAGCTAAAAAAAAGGAGCAAGTGAATGGGTTTGTCATAGAACAACAAAACCAATTTTGCATAATGTGATGCAACAAACCTTCCCCACCCACTCTTTTCTTGACCACAAATCCCAGTTACATTATCTTCATCTGTGATTTAGATCAGTGGGTATGATAAGTAGTGGCCTTCAACATCAGCTCATTAGGTTGTTATGGTGAACATGTAGCACTATACATTTTGCTAATTTATACATAGCTGTCTGTTTTACTTGCTTGGCTTAATATTGTGCGGCACCGTGTCATTTTTCCCCTGGACAGATAGCATTTAATAGCCGTGCTGGGAGCCACTTTCTTACTTATTTTATATCTATTGTCAGTCTTGTAGAATAGCTATAGATTTAAGTATGCAGATATCTATTCTACCAGTTTGAGCTTTTTTGATACTTCCAGCACCTTATTTAAGATAAAGCCGGGTGAAGCGGTTGTTATCCTGCATATCTATTGTCATTGAAAGCTGTTTAGACAAAACCAGCGAAACCTCCATTCTAAAACAATGAGCTTATCTGTATAGTGCAGCAGACTTTGATGTCTATTCTCAGTGAGACCAGTAGGGCTACCAACACATTCACATGTATTCATTGTTAGTAACAACACCATAGAAGTTTATAGATAAACAAAACTTTAAATGCCGCATGTTTGATAAAAAGGAAAGTCCTGAGAAAGAAACTTGTGTAGGAGAGAGTCAGACATATGAGTTTGTTGTGGGATAAAGATCCATCATTAAGGTTGATGAAGAGAGCAGAAATAGTGCCTACTGGCCCATGTTCCAAATGTTTGGACGTTTTCAGCATTATTTTGCTTTGTTAGCGTTCCCTGCCAGAACTAGAAAATGTAATGTGTGAGCTTTGTAGCAATGCTGACACTGAAAAGGGATGCAAAACAACTAGTCTAACATAGAAATATATAAACCAATTTAATCGTAACCCTTTGTTGACCAGTCAGTGTTATTCATATGACTGACAATTAAATTAAATTAAATGATATTTGTTTTATCGAGAATTTGTGTCTCTCGGTCACTACCATATTCTCACAGTTTCTCACTCTGTGTCCCTCTTGTCCTCTCAGAGCTGGATGTCTGGGATGGAAAACAAATAAAGAGGTAATAGCTGCAGGATGAAAAGATGGCCGCAAACATTCCAACCCCAGGCCCTCACAGCTTCAAGTATTTCACCGCGGAGTCGCTTGCTAACATCGAGAAGCGCATCACCGAAGAGAAGAACAAGAAGCCACCCAAGCCCAGGTCGGACAGTAGTCACCGGGACACTTCTGACGAGAATGAAGTCAAGCCCAACAGGGACCTGGAGGCGGGGAAGAGCCTGCCGTTCATCTACGGCGATGTTCCGAGGGGGATGTCGGGCACACCGCTGGAGGATTTGGATCCATACTATGTGAACATGAAAGTGAGTTGTCACAAAGGCCTAATGCACCACCCAGTTTTCCACACTGTAGTGAACAGGCGCTTGCTTAATGTAGTTGAGAGGTTTATGGCTGTTGAGAACTTTCACCGATGTATTATTCAGCTGCTATGCTGAGCCATCAAATGTTCTTAGTCTTTACCTTCTACTCATGGGAATTGCAAGCATTGCAAACTAACCACACCATACATGTAAGATGAAATTCAATGTCATAACAGATTCAGGTTTCACGTCAGTTATTTCCAATGATTGTGAAGTTATTGTGTTCAGTACAGAGATAGGGTTATAATAATGCAAATATGACCTTGAGACGTTTAAGAGCTTTTGAGTACTTTGGAGTCTCTGCTACAGGGGCTAAGAGACTGTCAGTGCATTATTAGATCATATAAGGCCTGTGAGTTTTTTTTAGTACACGACGTGTACAACCAACGAGCAGATGCAGAGGGATGTAGTGGCTCTGCTCCTGCAACACTGCAGGGTTTCTGTGGAATGCAGTTCTCAGGCAGTGGTACTTCTCATAAAGGTTTCTGCAGTGTTGATTAATTATCCTTGTTAATGCATGGTAAAGATGATGTAACATTTATGTTAATGTGCCATCATTTACTATAGCTAATTCAATTCTTTTGTGTCAAAACACACATACAGATGGCAAGTGCTATGTCCAACAGTAGGCGTGACTCATGGCTTCCCAGCATGCTCTGGGACAGTGGAGTTATTATTATAATAATGTTATCGATGTTGCCGCACTGCTACTGGTCTTATTTTGATCTACATTATGTTTTGTACGGTTTCCATTGTTGTTCACATTTCCACATTGTTGTACAAATAATCAATACGAGTAAATGTGATTACACCGCAAATGAGTATTTAGATTTTCACCTCTGACCAATTTTACTTTGGAATTATAATAAGTGAGAAACTGAGACATGTATAAAACATTTATTATGATTAGCTTCTGTGACTTAACATTAATAACTGTTATGTTGTTCAGATAATCACTATCCCTGTATCTAGTTTAAAAAACGGAGGAAGAGGTGACACCTTTTAATTGTAATTACACAGTTGTATAAGTTTGCCACTTGTTATCGTGTTGCCTCCAAAAGAACAGACATGGTTTGACATTTTTTTGACTGGATCGGATAAGATGATCTGAGGTGTATCAATCTGTCCTGAATGTTATGACTTCAGACCGCAGTTAAATTATGTCTGCAATAGGTTTAAGTAATCCTCAGACACAGTGACACAAACAGGGTTCAGACTAAACCACAGAAGCAGTTTGAACTGCGGCCTCTGAGGTGATCATGTGACTTTGACCCTGACAACTCGGTTTAAACCCATCCTAAACCCTTAAATCACAGCTAAACTAATGACAACATTCCCATGTGTGCATGTTGACAAATTTCTTGCAACATGTGCATCTGTATTATTTCTCTCTTCTGCTGCAACCATGTTTTCATTAGTAGGTACAGGTAATTGCCTTTAAACTGCATTTTCTTTTCTTTATCCATTAGACTTTTTGATTTTGGTGTTGCACAGTACTTTTGGGGGATTTAAAACAGATAAGCACATCCACAAATCCCATCTGTGAATGTTATTGCATAATAGCTTTAAAGACTATCAGTGTTTCTATTATTTTAGATCATAATGTGATTTTTCACCTCAGACATGCCACACATTCAAATAATGTATTTATCTCAGGTGACTTCTGAATTAATGATATAGATGCAGATGACACAACCCCCAATCTCCCTATTTTCTCGCAGAATTATGTATTGTTTATTAATCAGACCTTGAGGCATTTAAGCTTCGGTCCCGTACCACTCAAACAAGCTTGGCTGTGCTCTTACTGCTCTGCATTAGCAAAGAGTAATGATGAAGGCAGAAGATGGCAGGAGAGGACAAGACTTGTAGAGAAAAGGGCAAGAGCATGCTATAGTGCCCTCAGCTGTGTAAACGTGTGGAGGAGGCAGTCTCCTGTGTGGTGGCCGGGATAATGTGTCCAAGAATCTGCAGCCTGTATAGCAGCAAGGAGCCCAGTCAGCTGGACTGGCAATCTCAGCCAACAGCACTCCCTCGTAGGGCGGATGCAACTATCAAGTGCATGTGCCTTTTGTGATCTATTGATCCATATCCCTAGTTCAGTGGTGGCCACAGGAAGGGTTGCATTCTTGTCTTATTATCCTTCCCCACTTTGCGTATATTGTCCAGTGCATACTTCTGACCTCTCCTTACTTTCCTCTGTGGTGTCTCACAAGGAAAGTTGCAGCGGAGTTGTTTATCATGGCCTCCACTCACAGGCCTCCGTTACTGTAGCAAGAGACCCTTTTGCCTTAGCCCAAGACACGTTTTTGATAGTTGATTAGGGTTAGGGAAATTCTTCTCACACTTAAAGTACAGTATGTTACTTTAAAAAGCCTTTGTGCATAAAAGACTGTCTTTTATAGTTGGTTGAAGAAACAATTCAATGAACATAAATGAGACATGAAAATCGTAAATATGTATAAAATTCCAGACCCCTTGACATTCCCAATGTGCCTCTTTTCCCCATTTTTTTTTGGTATGATGGTTCTTTTATATTGTTTGTTTTTATATATATATATTCATTTATACATTCATATGTCCTAGCTGGCCAGAACCTCGAAAATACATGGCATATAGACTGCAATTTCATCTTTTTCTTAAATTGTCTTGCAAGAGTTGTTAATTGTGATAACACCTTCATTTCACTTCACTCACAGCTTGTGAATACTTTGTTAGCTGGTGCAAAATACAACAAAATAATTGTGTTATAATGGTTAGTTACTGCAGGAACCAGCAGGGATGTTGTCCCAACAATGCTTACATAATGAGTGTTAAGGTGAGATCCATTGGTATAGATGTGTGTTTTTGACTGTTTACCCAATAGTTATCCAATAGTTATCTTAAATAAATAAATCCATGACCTGGGAAGGTAGTTGCAGTATACACCCATCACAGCATCGCCCTTTTATTTTCTGGCTTCTGAACAGCTCCACTAGTGTAGTCATGGCTCCTTAAGGGAACACTTTTAGGGAATTTCAAAAGGGAGCGATGGGGTACTGCTTATCAGATATGTGCATCAACACAGGTTCTGACTCATCATTCATTCTGCTAAGTCAAGATCCGCTCATCTCATCATACCCATCCATGAGTTCAATAAGACTCACAGGTTAGGACCTCATCACCCCTCTCCATCTTACTATCATTCATGTCAATCATCTCCCTAATCCACTAATGTGTTTGTCCTTCATCAAACCTGAGGAAATTCCTTCAAAGTATATTCACGGTTAGCGCCCATTCCTCCTCCACTGTGCTCATCTTTATGGTCTGCTCGTCTCCTCTACTCGACCGACAGTCATCCTATCGCTCACCATTGCACTGTATGTCAATGAGTGTGTCAGCTGCTGGAAACCTGATCACAGCACTCATGCATCAAAGAGAGGAAGAGGGGGCAGTGGTGAGGAAGAGAAATGCAGCGTTGCAGTTCTTGTTTTCCCCTGTGATGGGGAGAGGACTGCCTGGGCTTTTCAAATGTCTGATGTTATTAGGCAATGTTAAAGCTGCTGTGGTCATACAGGAAGAGCAGGACGGGATGGATGGAGGGCATACTAGTGTTTTAGCTGCACTGTGCACGTTGACACATGTGTGCTTAGTTTGTGTGTGGAAATACAGTTAAGATGAGTCTGCTTGAATTGGCTGCTATGGACAAAAAGCCCTATGAACAGCTTTCAGGTTTTGTTGATGCAGAGGCTTTATTCTCCTCCTGAATGTAGCTTTGTGGTGACTGTCTCATTACAGGAGTGTGCAGCAGACCAGTCATTTCTGCTCAGACTACTGCAGGGCCACAGCTACTAGTGAGCGCACAAAGGGAGCTCACGGCTCAAGCAGCAGCAGCAGCAGCAGCCTCAGAATATCAGCATGTAGCACTGTACACACCATTACATTATGTTCCTGTCCCACCATCTTTGTCTCTGTGTGCGTCTCCGTCCATTACTCTCCTTTTTCCTCTTCCATCCGACGCCTCCTCTCCGGCCTTCTTTTTTTTCAGGGTGTAGTAAATTAGAGGGAGGGCCCGGCTTTAGTGCTCTGTCTGAGTCCTCAGTCTCTGATGACACAGCATCCTCCTGTACAGGGTTGAGTGAGGAAGGGATGAGGTGGGGGTGGAGGGGTTGAGTGTGCTTCCACTGCTAGCCAGGTTGGTGTAAAGAAGCAGGGTGGGGTAAAGCTGGGATAGTGGGTTTTTTGTAACACAGCATACAGGTAAAGAAGTGGGATGACGCATTTTTTTATATAATATGCTGGGAAATTAGATTGCAGTCATACATATTTGGGTGAGACATTAGTGGCTGGGTCCTCACTGCAGTGAGCTTAGTCAGGAGTACATGAGTGATGTTTCAGGCTATAATGCTAATAGATATTCAGTTAAAGATCCTCATGAGAGCTGTGCTGTTTTGTCACAAAGCATCAAAGTTCCACGGTAAACATTGTGGGAGCTGTTGATATTTTTGCTGCTCTGTAAATTGAATCAAGGTGCACTTATTCAATACAGGTGCTCCTTACAGAATGGGCTAAAATCCAGTTCATTGTGTATGTGTCTCATGTTTTCTCTTTCCAATTGGCAAAGAGGCTTTTGAATCCAGATATGTCCTTAAAGGATCTTTTAACTTCTGATTTGCAGTGTGTTTCTGTTTTTGAAGGTTATTTGGGGCTCCAACTGCAATAAATTGATGAATTGTTTAGTGTATTAAGTATCATATATAAGTGATTATTATAGTTTCCCTGAGCCCGTAATATTTTGAAACGAAAAAGCCCCAAGGTACTTGATTTGCCATAATATATTAAAGATAGAAATGAAGCAAATCCATAAACCTACCTGCAAACACCAAATGTTAGGCCTTTTTTTTTCCTTCTTAATCATTCAAATATCCAAACTGTTGGCGATCTAATCTAATTTAATCAATTATAATTTAGTCGCAAAACTATTGCCATCTCTTATGATACGTTTACAGTCAAAATCTGCAGTCAGTTTTGTGGAGTGATAGACCGTTCTCAGTGTGTCTCTCTGCTGCATGCCTACCCAGTCCTCCTCCTCCCTCCGTCTAACCATCCATCTCAGGTTTGGCTCTCTCCCCTTTGCAGCTCTCTGGCTCTCTGTTCTGCATCACTCCCGCTCCACCCCCTCATCTCTCTCTCTCTCTCTCTCTCTCTCTCCTTGGCTTTCGTTGCTGCTGTCCCATACCCCTGCAAGCCGCTCTCCATGTCCCTGCTCCACTATTCCTCCTCCTCCTCACACACACACACACACACACACACACACGCACGCACGCACGCACGCACGCACGCACGCACGCACGCACACACACACACACACACACACACACACACACACACACACACACACACACACACACACACACACACCATCCTTGCAGCTGCATTCTGCCTCCTGATTCTAGCATATGTGCCTTGTTCTTTAACGCTCTATGGAGAATTAGGAACATTTCACCAGCTTTGCAGAAAATACGTCTTTCTTACACTTCTGCTGAGTTGTGCATTTATGAATGTGCATGCCCAACTTTGTATGTTTGTATATTTAACTATGTAATTACATAGGCAGATCAGTGTTACATGATATGTGTGTGACTTCAACAAGCATTGTGTTACATATTGTTTTGTGATCCATTGTACTTATCCACTACCATAGTCGCTCCATGTTTATCCATGTGAATAGATGCAATTCATCCTCAGTTTCCTTAAGCTTACTATTGCACGACATGGTTGATCCCATTTAAATGTGCTGTGGAAAGCAAAACCTCTAATATAGTCACAATAGGTTCAAGGTGTCTCATTCCCTGTCTTGGAAATTAATTAAACTAGAGAAATAAGTGATTAATCAATTAATGAATCAACAATACAAAAACATAATTTTAACATTTAAACACCAACCATATATCATCCAACGGTATGGTGTATGCATTCTTTTCAGTGGTTAGACTACATCTCCGCACAGTTGGGATAACAGTGCCATTTCTACCACAATTAACCTCATCAGAGCCCATCATGCGTGCACAGTGGTTTTCTATTTAGTCAAAACTATACAATAAGGGATATGATATAGAACGTTATATATTTTAATTTATCCCGTTCACTGTAAGCTTCTTCTTCTTCTTCTTCTTCTTCTTCTTCTTCTTCTTCTTCTTCTTCTTCTTCTTCTTCTTCTTCTTCTTCTTCTTCTTCTTCTTCTTATATTGTTTCTCTCGGGCAGAAGTTTGCCTCAAAAAAAGGTTACCGTTACTATTACCAGTGATTTCCAGTTGAGACGGCTTACACAATTCATCTCTGACCGCATAGTTTTGCTCATATTCTTAAATTGAAAAAAGTAAGACACAAGTGTGTTCAGGAGATCAAAACAACCCATTTTATTGTTCTACTTTTAATACTACATGAGCACGGTTCAGTATTTACTTTGTAGTTTCATCCTCTTGATGTCCTCTAGTAAACCTTGGTAGATTATTCAGTTTATTTAAGTACATTTTGGCATTATTTCATTTTAGTCCATTAATGATTTAAATAATGAACTTGTCTTTATTTAGTTTATGATTTAAATTGTGCCGTGAGAACAGCTCATCAAAATTAAGTATTCATTAAGAAAATCAAAGATTTAGTATTTTACAAACTCTAATGATTGATCAGTTATCGATTAATGTGGCACAATCAATTACGGAAATTACCTGAAATTTGCATCCCTTATTGTAATTGTGCCAGGTTGCCAAGTTTGCATCAACAGCAGATTTTTCTGTCTCCAAATCGACACAGTACCTTGAGTAAATAAAGCCTCTTCATAGTTGAATTGTGAATTGTTATGACATTTGTTGTCATAAAAAGCGTTGAAGACTCAATAAGGACAAAGCTGACTTATTTTTTGTCTATAACATGTTTGTGTCTTCAAATCAGATGTTTTTAAAAAACCTCTACAAAGCTGAAGGATTTATCCATGGCGTGATTCGTCACATTGATTAACATATGGAACATATTTATGAATGCTGGGGATCTGTAAAGCGCTAATGAGATAGCGCTCATTTTACAACCCCCTCTTCCATCCACATACTGGATGTGCTCGGTCAGCAAAACACTTGACCTCTAAGAGGAAGATTTACCCTTTGGACATGACTGTAGGTCGCGTGTGTTCCTGTATTCATTGTGTTGATTAAGTAGAGCTCATTCTTTCTCCATGTGGCAGGGAAAAATACTGAGAGGATTTTGAAGTATTGCAGCTGCTCTATAGACAAAAAAGAAAAGGAGCGGGGAAGGGAGGGAGAGGAGTCCTCTGATGCAGAGAATACATTTTGTCTTTCCCCAGACTGCAGACGCTATTTTTAATTTAATTAGATTTCAGGACACCACTTGTCTCAGGACACTTGTCGTCGCATCCCCATTTCTTTCTAGTGTTTCCCGTGATCCGAACCAACATGGTGTGTGTATTCTGCTAGTTGCTTTTGCCAATACTAAATTATTCTATTATACATGCTCTTCACTAGTGGGTGTTCATCATATTCTAATAATTTTCATTGCGAGTGCAGTGATCATTATACCTGAACGTTAAGAGCAAGCAATATAGAGTTGGCTTTATGATCTGGTGACCAGTATTGTATCTAGTTTACAGAAACTGAAAAAGATATTGAAAAAAAATATAGAAGACTTGTTTATCGTTTACTATTGAATGTGAAGGATCAAAGTGATGGAAATTGTTAAAGTTTCTGATATTATTTGATATCTTCATCATTGTTCTTCATCACTGGTTACTAAGAGGCCATGTTATGTCTTTATGTAACCTGTAAATACTGGCCGGCAGCCCTATCAGTGGTGTCGTAAATACACATGAGGGGATGTGGTGAAGAAGGAAAAACACCCGAGCAGTGTAGGCATTCATAACAAACGTGTGGTGTGGATGCCAGTGGTTCATTTGTTTGTAAATAATGCTCATACTTCTCACTCAGACCCCGCATTGTCTTTGTCCAAAATTGGGCACACACATCCACAAACCGCACACACAAACAAACACACAGTGCTGAAGCACACACTGCTGCCTCACCCCAGTGCACAGACCCACGTGGCCCAGTGCTGTTTATGGGTGGGGAGTGGTTGTTGAGAGCCTGGAGTCAGCAGATCTGCCCCTGATCGATGACAGCATTTGCGGTTCTCTTCCAGTAAGAGCTTTAAACTCGGGCCGAAGAGAAGCATTTGGCCACGACGAGGGGAGGGCTTCCCATTCACCTGTCTGCTGCTCAAAGAGCTACCGTCATGGTGAAAAGCTTGCCAGGACAGAGACTCGGTCGGATGCAACCAGAACAGAGGTGTTCACTGTATTCCCGGCTCTCGGAGGACTGGCCACAAAGGAAGTGATGTCAGCAGAGTAAACACAGCCTGGTGTCCTTGTCCTCTTCTTGACTATGTTCCCTTTTCTATACGTTTTACTCTCCTGGTTAATCTTGTGTGCTTTGGATAGTGGAAGGCCATTCGCTGTTGTCTCACTGCTCATAGGGTACAGATTTCAACACGGGTGAACTCTTTAATCAAAATGCTATGTTGAGATGGATTAGAGTATCACCTGCATTGTTAGAATTAGCCCTGTAGAGCGCCCTGTGACTGAGAGGTGAGCTCAGGACTCACATGAGCTGCTCCGCCACCTATAGGCATCATCAGCAGTAATGCAGAGGTTTTCAGACCAGGTATGGAAAAGTGTGTGCCATATAAATATGTCTGGAAATATTCTAACTGTCATGTTATCTCTCTCTCTCTCTCTCTCTCTCTCTCTCTCTCTCTCTCTCTCTCTCTCTCTCTCTCTCTCTCTCTCTTTATCTCTCTCTCCACAGACATTTATAGTCATCAACAAAGGGAAAACACTCTTCCGCTTCAGTGCCACGCCCTCCGTGTACATCTTAAGCCCTTTTAATCTACTTAGGCGACTAGCCATTAAGATTTTGATACACTCATATCCTTTCATGTGATTAATTTCTTTGTCTTTAAAGTGAATGAAAACAGCATTTTAAACATCTTTCTGCTTATGTCACAAGTCGTCGGTAATAAGTAAGGAAAGCCACTGTGAGCTCTAAAGCACTGTCTTCTCCTTGCTCTGCCCTCTTCTTTAAGCTTTTACTAAAGTTTGATTTCAGTTGTTGGTGTATTAAAGTGTTTGGGGTGTTATGGGTAGCGCTGTTCAAACTTTCCTTAACTTATGTCCTCTCACGTTATTCAGCATGATCATCATGGCTACGATTTTGACCAACTGTATATTCATGACATTTAGTGACCCCCCAGAGTGGTCCAAACAAGTAGAGTAAGTACACGTCCATACTTCTCCTCAGCATTCATATCCTCGATGTATGTGCCTTTCAGCATTTTACTCTCTCGTCTCTTTGTTTCAAGGTACACCTTCACAGGTATCTATACGTTTGAGTCGCTCACAAAGATTGTTGCCCGAGGCTTTGCTATAGATGGGTTCACCTTTCTCAGAGACCCATGGAACTGGCTGGATTTCATGGTCATCTCAATGGCGTAAGTATTTTAACTCATAATTGTGAACAATAAAAGCCTTGATTCTTTTTTTATACACTAGTTGAAGGCTATGTGACAACTATGGTCAAACGTAAAGCAAGAAAAAGCACCAAAAAGTTGATTTTAACTTGAAAAATATAAAGATAATTTATGCATTTGGATAGAATAAAGTTGTTAGATGCTATTTCTTTATAAGAGATACTAGTTCCAACAAAACAAGTGTAACTAATCACATGAATAACGCCTTTCCGTTCAGGCGTGTAATACCAGGGTAATAGTGTGCATACTGGCTCACTGGTATGACTTATGAGACATATCAGTGGAAGCAATCATTATTTAAGTTATTGTTAACACCTGTTTTTGTACTTTTATGACATTCATGTTTTCTGTCAGAAAATTAATTTTCAGATGTCAGTCATTTCAAGTGCAAACATTTTTTATGTACATTTTACTATTCATTAGAATTTGATCATTAATTTACAGATTATATCATGCATAGGTATCACAACATGTCCATCAAATGTTTAATCTTAATAAACTTGTTTTTGCAGTCTGCTGGAGTTCTTTTTAAAATGATCAATATAGTGCTATTTGTATTAATGACGGACAAAGACAGTAGTTTTATATCTAAAAGCTGCAGTGGGCAAAATCGGCATGAGCAAAACCTGAAAATAATAATAATTTCCTTAACTTCTGAAAACACTGATCAGACATTTTGTTGTGTGTGTTTTTAATAATTTGTGATTGGATGTAAGATGAATTTGACAAAATGATTAAAAATATGTTCTAAAGAGAATTGCCCACAGCACCTTCAGTCCACATTAGTCCATCATACAATGTTTGTAATGCTTATTGAACTATTTTGTAACAATCCATTATTTCTTTCCTCTGTTTGGGATGGCTGCTGAATAATTTTATCTGATCCACCTTGCAGGTATATAACAGAGTTTGTAAACCTAGGCAATGTGTCAGCTCTGCGTACGTTCAGGGTTCTGAGGGCTTTGAAAACAATTTCAGTTATCCCAGGTAAGACAGTCCAGGTGTTTGTGTTTGCGGGTGGGCGAGTCACGGGGTTGATGTTAGGTGTGGTTTCGTTCCAGTCCCTCTCCTCTCCTCTTCCTCCTTTGTTCTCTTCCCACTGGTCGGACAGGCGTTCTCTCTCTCACCGTGGTGTCCCCTCCTGGTCTTCGATGGTGGTGCTGGTGTCGTGCTCTTGCGCGTACATGCGTGTGTGTTGTTATCGTGTGTGTTGTGTGTCATGGGGTTCTGTTCTGTGTGTCATCCTACCTTGTTACAGATATGTTACAGAGTTTGTGGACCTTGGGAATGTCTCGGCGCTGAGAACGTTCAGGGTTCTCCGAGCATTGAAAACAATTTCTGTCATTCCAGGTGAGACTCCCATTTAAACACTAAGGCTGAGCCTACTTTATATATTTCAATTACTTTGTTTTTGTTCTTTTTTTTTAAGAGAGGATGTTTTAGAATTTCTTCATTTTTTTCTTATACTTTTGTTTTTTTTATGACAATCAAAAATGGTAGCAATACATTTTTGATAGGCTTAGCAGTCTACTGGCAGTCTTATGGGCTCACATGTCCCGTATGGACAGCCGAGCTTATGCAGCACATCTGGATATGCAAGAGCTATCTGTCTGTTCATTTCTACCCCGAGTTAAAGAGAAAAGAATGTCCAAAACAACGTGATAAAATGGGGGTAAAATTAAGATTCTATTTCCAAGGAGACTTTCAGGATGCTGTTATGAGGGGTTAGATAAACAAACACGACCATAAGTAGTTTACATGTGTCATTCTTTAAATCTGGTTTTGTGTACAGTATAATTTCACACATTGATCCAAATTCTCATAGTCTAGGACCTTGCCTTCTTGTTTCTAAAGACTTTTTGATTCCCTAAGACTGCCAAGCCTAATTTGACAACACATCAACGCTGCATGAAGCTTTGAGACACATGCTTTTACGAGTTTGGCTTTAAGGGGCTTTTCTTTTGGATTTTATCTTTTGGTTCAAAGGACTTATTTCAGGCTTCAGATTTTTTTCTTTTTTCAGAAGATCTTTGTCCATCCTGGGAGTTAAGGGGAATTAATAAATATCAGAAATAAGCAAAATTCTGTAAATATTTGTCAGATTCCACACAATACTTTTCTGGGGAACAAACAGTTCCACAAGTTTACATTTGCTTATACATGATATCCACTCAAAAACAATATGACACCATGAAGTCACTGTATCTCAGCAGACACACACACACACACACACACACACACACACACACACACACACACACACACACACACACACACACACACACACACACACAGTTGTGCTCTGGGCTCCACCAGCCTGAGGGCCCAGCGCTGCCAGAGTGGGAGAAAGGTGCCTGGGATGGGAACGGTTCTTCAGTTAAGGCAAGGTCACCATCCCGGTTTACAGACAGGTGATGCTGACACCGAGTCAATTCCTTCAGCCTTGGCGTTTAAATGACCTGCATGCCACCTCTCATTGCCTCCCCCCCTCCCCCAGCCACCAACTCTTCCTCGCCTGTCCTTTCTTTCTCCTCTTCACTTCCTGCTTCCTTGACTGAGCACGGTTCTGTGCGCTGTGTGTGGTGCTGCTGTGTTCAGTTGATTTGTTGGATGCAGAATAATAACTAACTGCAGCTGGTCAGGAATGTTCTCATAGATGGACACAAGGAGCGAAGGGAAAAAGTAATCCCGTGGTACAATTTCTCTTCTAAATCCAGTTGCACTCTTAGAAATAAAGCTCCCAAAAGGGTTATTCCTGGAGGGCTGGAGTTCTACCTGCACCCTTTACTTCTAAATAAGAAAGGGCTTTGAAGGGTTCTTTGAAAGACTAAAGCTTCAATTAAGAACCATTTTTAACCACAGAACCCTTTTTGGAAGAAAGAGTTCTCCATAGATTGTTACAATCATGGGAATTAAAAGATCCTCTCAGCTCACATCCCTATAAAACTATTGTGAACCATGATTGTTGTGGGTTGAGCCAATTAGGAGCCTTATCAGCCCACGTTACTGGACGTGGCTCCCTAAAGGAAAACGTTGGTTATGGTGGAGAAAGATCTCTGCGATATAACAGGAAATGTTGTATAAGGGTTCTCGGTAGATTGGGTTTTCTAAGAAATTATAAATTGATATTGTATTCACAGGGAGATTCATTACTTTCTAATGCCACCTTAGAAGGTGTACCATTTCTGATAGAGCCTCCAGAGAGGTTGAACACCACTGAAGGGTTCTCTGTTGAACTTTTCATTGTGGTTTCTGGGTGGAACCTCTCACTGATGGTTCTATGTATAACCCCTCATGTTGCGTTCAAGTTTCAACCCTCAGAAAGGGTTCCGGGTGCAAACTTTATAAAAGTTTCTGCTGGAAACCAAAAAGGGTTTTCCTACGAGGACAAGCGGAAGAACCCTTTATGGTTCTAGTTATCGCCTTTATTTCTAAGAGTGTCATGCTGTCTGTTCTTCCTCAGTGGAACAGCTTTTATATAGAAGTATTTTCTCACATGAAGTAAAGGTACTGAAAACATGTGGAATGAAAGTGTGTCTTTCTGATGGAAACATCCCATACAGCTGTAGTGTTTGTTGTGTTGTTATGTGTTTTATGGAGAGAACAAACTGAATGTGACCTCTATATCTGTGGTTAGACTTGAATGTATCCTGAATCATAGTCAAGTCAGTGTGCTGTTATTACATACTAGACAATCATGTCTTTGGTTTTATTGAATGCTTCTAGAAGTATCTCTTTTATTGCAAGAAATCTGCTTTCAAGACATACATTCACCAAAGTTGGAATTTGAGAGCGACTGCACAACTCAGGTGATAGCTATTGCTATTATATTTTGGATAACGTTTTGGAGTCAGTGTGAATGTACTATCTATGCACAGCATTTACCCCAGCTACTTTTTATAGCAGACTTTTGTTGTGAAATATGGTTCTTCTAAAATACATTGCTCAGATGTTTGTAGTTTGGTCATACTGTACAGTATTGTAGGCACACGTGCTTTATATTTTCTAAAGCCTCTGTAAACTTGGCTTTAAATCCCAACTATTCCTCTATAACATTAAATACATGACTTAATAAGTGAAAATCAAATTTAAGGCGATATATCATGCTACTTTTCAAGTTCTTACTGACATGCTTTTAATGTAAAAAAAATCCCAAAGATTACTCAAATCCGAATGGCTTGTTGAATCACATGTTTTCTTAACTAGGCAGGCCACAAAAACTGGCCGTGTTCACAGGGAGATTCATTACTTTCTAATGCCACAAACGTTTCCTAAATTATATCACACTGCTTATTAAAACTTTATAACAGAAGAGTAATCGAGTTACATGATATGGGATTATTCTCTTTATCTGAAATAAGTAGTCCTCATGATAAGTAATGGTAGCCTGAAGCCTATTCAGATGAACAAGAAAAGGATCAAGTGAGAAAATTAGCAGAGGAAGGACGACGGGGTTTCTCCTCCCAGGAGATGTGGAGATGCAGGACAACATGTTCTTCTGTCTTTGAGCTGTAGAGTTCTGTCCGCAGACATTATTTGTATTCCCTTACAGGAATACATGTGCAGTTACTGCAAAATAAAGAGCTACTTTTCACAGTTGAACATTACATGTATTGATCTCAACATAGTCAACATCCACGTGGTTCCCTCAACCATTTTACTTACATATCAGCAAATATAACAATATCTGTAAGAACCCACTTTAATTTTGAGTGAAACGATTGGCAAATCACAATTGGCAAACGGGGGGTTTGCCAATTGTGATGGATTTTCACAATTGGCAGTGTTAAAATTACAGTCTTTGGATGTGCTTAATTCATACATCAAGTACATTAATACCCACAACAACAACATGGCCAGCAACTATCTAATCATTTGATAATTTAATTCAGAGAGGAAAATTAAGATTTCTATCTAGGCAGGAATGACAAGAAGAACATGTCTGTTTTATTCTCTAAAGGAATGCACGTGACATACTGAGACAATTTCTGATGTTGAGGATTGGCAACGTAGGTGTAGGTGCTTGAGAACAATCCTAATGCTTGCCAAGTTTAGATTTATATAACAATACAGGATTAGATATAAGTTACCTAACTTAACTTTTTCCATGCTTGACTTGAGTCAGCTCTGAACTGCAGCTATACAACCAGCTTGTGCACTCATGTAGCTTTTATTTTGTCTATCTGTGTGTTTGTGTGTGCCTGTGTGCATTTTAATTTGGGTGATGGTGTGTGTGTGTGTGTGTGTGTGTGTGTGTGTGTGTGTGTGTGTGTGAATTTGTCTGTGTGAATTTGTCTGTTTTCATGTTTGTGCATACATGCACATTTGTGTGTTTGTGTGTGTGTGTGTGTGTGTGTGTGTGTGTGTGTGTGTGTTATTGTATATTAATTGACAGGCCTGAAGACCATTGTGGGTGCTCTGATCCAGTCTGTGAAGAAGCTGTCGGATGTGATGATCCTGACCGTCTTCTGTCTCAGCGTCTTTGCTCTGATTGGACTGCAGCTTTTTATGGGGAACCTGCGGCAGAAGTGTGTAATCTGGCCGATCAACATGACTGAGCAGTACCCGATTAATGGCAGCAGGCCCTTTGACTGGAGCGAATACATCATGAATGAAAGTGAGTGATTACCTTGACACTGGATTAAACTAGTTGCACATGGTTATGTAAATGGAACTAGACAGAAAGTGTGGGCATCCTGGTGATTATTTTCTCTTTGTATTGTTTTGAATTTTGAGAAAGATTGCATTTGTTTTACCTTGCTTGATATGAATAAATAACAGACACAGTGACTGCTCAAGGTAACACAAATTTTTCCCTAGTGGCTAACACAAGTGACTGTTTTTTGTTGTGTTCTTTTTTATAGCTAATTTCTACATCCTCCCTAATCAGCTTGATGCTTTACTATGTGGAAATAGTAGTGACTCAGGGTAAGTTAGTCCGTCTCTCACTAGGTGCGTACCTCCACATTTATATTTGAATGTTTTCAGCAAGTGTCTCCCATTTTTCTGTTGTACTTTCGCACATCTTATGATGTACTTGGACACATCATCAGTGATGTAATCAGGCATTTGTGTCCCCCTCAAGCATCTAAATGATCTTTCGGACCACATTAGCTTTTGCAAACTTTACAGCGCACAGCAAAACATGTTAATAACATTTAACCAATAAATTGGGGTTAATGATCCGAACAAAAGCTAATTTGTATTATGGGGGCAACTATTTAGGAACAAAATACATTCACAATTTACACACATACACACATACACATACAAAAAATATATATATAATATAATTCCCCGTTCTTATTTTGTTTTGAGATAAAATGCTCTTAAAATATGTAGGATCCTCAATAGTTTTTTTGGGGGTGTTAAATCTGAGCATGGCGGGCAGAGTGACACTGTGCGCAGGAAGTCAATTTGGCGCTAGTAAGGTAAGACAAACATGGAGAGCCAGAGGCACACAGACAAAAGGCTTTTCATTGAAGGAAACTTGGGGTCCCAATACCATTTTGCATCTTAACAATGCAATGCAATACAATCATCGTTTGGTTTGGGCCCGTGGCCACCCTTGATTTAGACATTCAAACACGTGTTCATGAGCCAGACTTGCTTGGGTGATGAAATATTAAGGTAGATCATATCAATGTCCTACTCCGAACAGTGAACATATAAGCATGCCTGCACAAGCAAACAACAACAACAAAACACAATTATCAAAATACAAATTTCAGGCCCATTTTCATGGTGCTGTTATATCTTTGACTGCCAGTCTCTTCGCCTGTATCTGTAATCCCAACTGTTTTGATGCTTAAGTGGCACATCTCCGTCACTTGTTAAGATAACATTTTGTATTTCTTTCAGACGCTGTCCGGAGGGCTTTACATGTATGAAAGCTGGAAGGAACCCCAACTATGGTTACACCAGCTTTGACAGCTTTGGATGGGCTTTCCTCACTCTATTTCGCCTCATGACCCAAGATTTCTGGGAAAATCTATACATGCTGGTAAAGGAGTGTTTTCTAAATTATTCTCTCTTCTCCTTTGTCTCAAATTGGTATGATGTATATGTAGAACCCTTCTTTCAGACAGTAGACATATGTAATATATAATGTAACCTTAACCACTGATTATTTTTCATTGCTTTTTACAAATTATATTTTCTGTCTGTCATGGTGGCAGTTTATCTTTTACCTGCCACAGCCAGTATTGATCCTGTATTTAGCGGGTGGAAGGTGCTAACTTCATTCTCCGGATGAAGTTTTGGCCCCATCTTGCAGCTGTTTTAGAGACCTATATAAAGCATCTCTAGTCCTACCAATAGAAGTAAAACACCCACTATAGTACGAATGATTTTGTCCTCACTCCCTCACAAATATATATACATCATCATCATCCTAATAACTGGATGAATCAGCAAAGGTGCCTCTCAGCAGCTCTCCCCCATCAGCTAATTTGCCCTCTGGATAAAAGGGAAGGAGGGTCAGCTGATTATCAGAAATACTGTGGCTAGGAGTGTGTGACTAGCCACTACACTTGTGTTTGTCTTTCATGCAGGAAGAAAAATATTTAATTATTTACATTTGTTATGAAGCAATAAACAAAAGTGAATTCATTTTTTTGTTGAATGACCTTTAGAACGGTCATGATCTCTGCCAAATATATTTTTTAAGCGATTATTAAACCAGTAGTACGCCTTCTTTAGTCCTCTCACTTTTTGTTGCTCTTTGGGACACACACGCATGTACAAAATATAAAACATACGCTCAGATATCTGTGATGTTAAACTGCACTACCATGACATTGTATTCACATTTCTTTTCCTCCTCCTCCTCCAGACCTGCACCTTTGCAGCATAATAGATTAGGCCAGTCATTGTTTTTTTTCATGTGTGTTTGAAACTGGGAATACTGGCACTCTACTGGCTTCTTTCTTGTCTGGAGGTTTTTGGAGAAAGCCAGGCTATATAGAAGCATGAGCAAGGCAGACTTAACACACATATACATACAGTACCTTTGACAGAGTAAGAAAGCCCTCCTGTAACAAAATCATGGACATAAGACAACTGTTTTAGTAACTGTTGTTTAAAAACATGATTTTTTTGTGTTCAATCGCTCTAAATCTCACTGTCTGTTTGTGTTTGTCTGTCAGACTCTGCGAGCTGCAGGGAAGACCTACATGATCTTCTTTGTGCTGGTCATCTTTGTGGGCTCCTTCTACCTGGTGAATCTCATCTTGGCTGTGGTGGCTATGGCTTATGAGGAGCAGAACCAGGCCACTATTGAGGAGGCGGAGCAGAAAGAGGCTGAATTCAAGGCCATGCTGGAGCAGCTCAAAAGGCAGCAAGAAGAAACACAGGTTGGTTTCACCCTCTCTCACACACATACACCTTTACCTGTTTCATAGTTTACGGTTATCATACGTCTTTATTTTCTCTCAGGCTGCTGCCATGGCGACTTCTGCAGGCACGGTGTCGGAGGCTGCGTTAGAGGATGAAGGAGGAGGGCACTTGTCCCGCAGCTCCTCCGAGGTCTCCAAACTGAGCTCCAAGAGTGCCAAGGAGCGTCGCAATCGCAAGAAGAAATGGCGTCAGAAGGAGCAGGACAAAGAGAAGGGAGACAGCGAGAAGGTTGTCAAGTCTGAGTCAGACGATGGCAGCAAGAAAAGCACCATTCGTTTCCCAGGAAGCCGGCTGGGGAGGAAGACATCCATTATGAACCAGGTAAAGATGGCCAAAAAAGCTATACAGTAAATGCAGACTGCTGTTTGACTTAGCATGAGCAGATACACCTACCAATGCTTTAAAACACATTATTCAAGGTGTTAAAGAAATGATTGGGTTCGGGTCTTTCCACCATGCCTTCCCCACGTGACCCAGCTGAGGTAGATCAGGCCTCAGCTTGTGCCTAGAAGGAAAGTTAGCTACGTCCTCCTCGTGGCTCTCCTCTCTTGAGCCACGGCCATCTTGAGGCTCTTTCTGATGTTTCGGTGGTATTGCTGATGGCTTTTCTTTGCCTCCCTCTCTTGATGTGTAGTATGTTGTGAGGTCTTGGCAAAGATTGGGCTGTAAAGCCCCTGCCTCCAACTTCATAAGGTAGACATTGCTCTTCAACCATCTTGCCGGCACTTTCTGACCAGTTCCTCGCACTTTGCAAGTTTCCTCTTAAAGGCCTTGTCCACTCGATCTTCCCAAGGGACTGTCTGCTCCAGCAAGACGATTTGTTTGATTGGTCGGACCAGAAAACAATATCTGGTTTCAGAGTGATTCTGTTGGAACTTCAGCTTCCTCTCCAGCTCTGCACTGATGTGCAGAGCTGGAGAGGAAGCTGAAGTCCAGTCAGGGTCAACATTAATGGTTTTTTTTAAAGAAAAGAAAAATATAGAATAGATGTTATTGCAATGAATGCTTTCTGTAGAATCAAATAGGACAAGCTTTGAAAAAAACTAAACAGCACTATATGTCACGACTCGGTGCAGAGGAAAAGGACAGGAGTCCCTATGAGGCAAAATCAAAAAGTATTTTACTAGAAAAGACTGATCCTGGAAACAAACACTTAACTACAGCTTGAAGGTGATGCAAACACATGGGTATACAAAGACAATCTGGTAGGGGACAAGAGAAAACAGGGGAGTATATATATATATATATATATATATATATATATACACTCACCTAAAGGATTATTAGGAACACCTGTTCAATTTCTCATTAATGCAATTATCTAATCAACCAATCAATGGCAGTTGCTTCAATGCATTTAGGGGTGTGGTCCTGGTCAAGACAATCTCCTGAACTCCAAACTGAATGTCAGAATGGGAAAGAAAGGTGATTTAAGCAATTTTGAGCGTGGCATGGTTGTTGGTGCCAGACGGGCCGGTCTGAGTATTTCACAATCTGCTCAGTTACTGGGATTTTCACGCACAACCATTTCAAGGGTTTACAAAGAATGGTGTGAAAAGGGAAAAACATCCAGTATGCGGCAGTCCTGTGGGCAAAAATGCCTTGTTGATGCTAGAGGTCAGAGGAGAATGGGCCGACTGATTCAAGCTGATAGAAGAGCAACTTTGACTGAAATAACCACTCGTTACAACCGAGGTATGCAGCAAAGCATTTGTGAAGCCACAACATGCACAACCTTGAGGCGGATGGGCTACAACAGCAGAAGACCCCACCGGGTACCACTCATCTCCACTACAAATAGGAAAAAGAGGCTACAATTTGCAAGAGCTCACCAAAATTGGACAGTTGAAGACTGGAAAAATGTTGCCTGGTCTGATGAGTCTCGATTTCTGTTGAGACATTCAGATGGTAGAGTCAGAATTTGGTGTAAACAGAATGAGAACATGGATCCATCATGCCTTGTTACCACTGTGCAGGCTGGTGGTGGTGGTGTAATGGTGTGGGGGATGTTTTCTTGGCACACTGTAGGCCCCTTAGTGCCAATTGGGCATCGTTTAAATGCCACGGCCTACCTGAGCATTGTTTCTGACCATGTCCATCCCTTTATGGCCACCATGTACCCATCCTCTGATGGCTACTTCCAGCAGGATAATGCACCATGTCACAAAGCTCGAATCATTTCAAATTGGTTTCTTGAACATGACAATGAGTTCACTGTACTAAAATGGCCCCCACAGTCACCAGATCTCAACCCAATAGAGCATCTTTGGGATGTGGTGGAACGGGAGCTTCGTGCCCTGGATGTGCATCCCACAAATCTCCATCAACTTCAAGATGCTATCCTATCAATATGGGCCAACATTTCTAAAGAATGCTTTCAGCACCTTGTTGAATCAATGCCACGTAGAATTAAGGCAGTTCTGAAGGCGGAAGGGGGTCAAACACAGTATTAGTATGGTGTTCCTAATAATCCTTTAGGTGAGTGTATATATATGTATATATATATATATATATATATATATATATATGATAGGGGAAACCACAGGTGTAGGGCATGAACAATCAGGAGACACTGGGGAGACACACATACACATTGAACTAACAGGGTGTTACACTATATTATTAGAATAGAACAAAACAACTGTCTTTAGTCCAGATCAAAACATCCTCACATGCATTGGGCTGACATTGTGTTCTGTTATTTCATTTACGAGTTAACAATATGTTAGAATACTAAGGTTAAACGAGGAGAAAATAACCTCAATTGTTCGTATTATGTATCATGGTCAGTTTATTGGTTAAATTGTGTGATGTTCCCATTAGCAATAGATTCTTGAGGAAAATTGCATTAATGACAAGGAAAAGACAATACATTTATAAAATATTTATCTGAACTGATTTTGTAAAATGTCCTTGCCATTGTACAGTGTATTGCAATGATACAGTTATCATGTTTTAACAGTGATTGAGCATGGTTACGACAAAAGCTCTTCATTCTTCTTTTCATTGTTGCATCTCATCGTCTCATTTCGTGATGACACGTGGTTGGGTCCAAAGGCACTCCTGCTAGCCTGTACCTGTATGTAACACTAAAGCCGGTAATCAGTTTGGTGTGCCTTTATCTTTTATTCTCTCTGTCCTCTGGTTTAATTCTAGTTATGCCTGTGGCCCACTTGCCCTCTTCACCTTGTCTGTTCTATTTATTTATTGCCTAACTCCTGCTCTTCTTAATAACTCCTTAACTCTCCCCCTCTGCATCTGTTTCTCCCTCCTCAGTCACTCCTCAGCATCCCAGGCTCTCCCTTTATGTCGCGCCACAACAGCCGCAGCAGCATCTTCAGCTTCAAAGGCCGTTCCAAGGACATGGGCTCGGAGAACGAGTTTGCAGACGATGAGCACAGTACAGTGGAGGAGAGCGAAGACCGTCGAGGCTCACTGTTCATCCCTTACCGCCGCAACAGCTACAGTGGCTACAGCCAAGGCTCATCGCGCATCCACCCACTGGCACCCCACTCTGGAGGGAAGAGGAACAGCACAGTGGACTGCAATGGCGTGGTGTCTCTCATCGGCCCTGGGCCCGGCAGACGGCTTCTGCCTGAGGTGAAAATAGATAAGGCAGCCAGTGATGACAGTGTAAGGACGTCCATGGGACACCAATACCGTTTAGGCATGATGGTGGTGGCCCCGGTGTCTGCAGCTTCACAACCTCTTCCCCTTGGCTCGAAGTAGATCCTTTTTCCTCCCCTGAATAACTAGATTCTGTCTTATTATTTCATCTTACACTGACATTTACACTTCCACCCTGATCTAATGCTCTTTTTCCACTGCTCCTCTTTTAAACAGCTTTAGAAGACACTAACCAACTGAAACAGTATCCACAAGCTCTCTGCTTACCAGCATCATGATGATCATTCATTGTTTAATATCTAACAATAATGGAATATGATATTAGTGGCCATTCTCCTAACAATTCTATCAACAAGCTTATCCATATACAGTCATTGTCGTTTGTTAAAAAAAAGAAAACTTCCGAAACCTTTTACAGGTTAAAAAAATAAAACTCACACCCTACTTTTACTTCTTTGATTTGAGGGGCTTTCCACTTCCAGGCCCACACAGTTTTTGTTGTGGGTTTCTTTTCATCCCAACTTTCAGCTACACCTCTATATCTTTCTGTCTTTTTCTTTCACTCTTTCTGTCTCCCTCTCTTTCCTTTTTGTCCTCATTTAGCCTCCGCTCTTGAGCCACTGGATGGTGCAAGAACAAATCAGAAACTTTTTTCTATAACAATATTTCTCCTCATTCTAGATAGCATGGTATACCCCTCTTTTATACCTGCTTTTACTTTTTGACCTTTCTTAAAATGTAGCATGGTGTCGCAGCAAAGATGTCTTGAATTCCCCTCTGTTCTTGACATGCATGTCATTGCATGCAGTTTAATGTTCCTTACTTCAGGGTTGTAGCAATGTTATGCACAGTAAAAGAGGAAGGGTTCAGAAACTCTACCGTAAATTCTCAAATGATAGTCAGTACTTGGCTGCTTACTAAAATGAAATATAAATGGAAAACATATCTCAAATAATAGTTAGTTTCAATAAAGTCCTTGTTCTCACCTAGGTTGTTGTAAATTATGGCAATTATTT
The DNA here is from genome assembly GCA_038501785.1 of Myoxocephalus aenaeus. NCBI lineage: Eukaryota > Metazoa > Chordata > Actinopteri > Perciformes > Cottidae > Myoxocephalus > Myoxocephalus aenaeus. The sequence continues at coordinate 75,476 of JBAMJR010000043.1, forward strand.
GAGAATTGACAGTATAAATTTGAAGTGTGTTGATGATATTTTGCAGGAAATGCTTAAATTCAACAAATCAGGTATTTCTTTGGGAATAATACATTGTAGAAAATATTTAATGATCTGATGTGAAAATCTGCATTCATCATATTAGGTTTTTCATCTTCTGAGCAGATGGCATCATTCATCATTTAGATAGCTTATGAGCAGGACTTTTGTGATGTTTGTGGGTATGCATTCATGTGAGTACTATCTCTGACGGACATTGTGTCTTTCTCTGAGTACAGACTACCGACGTGGAGGTGAAGAAGAAGCACTCTGGCTCTCTCATGGTATCTGTGGATCAGCTCAACTCCTCCTTCAAGGGAAAGGACCGAGCCAATAGTCAGATGAGCGTAGTCACCAACACACTCTTAGAGGGTACAGACAGCGCACATGTTTGCTTTTGCCTTTTTGAATTTAGACCGTGTACCAAAAAATGATCTGTATGATTTAGATTAATGTATCCAATGAGCCTTGCATTTACATCTGTAGTTAAATATGTGTTCTTGTTATACATATGCATGCTTTCGTCATAAGATCTGGATATAGAAATTGCAGTCTGACGTTAACAAACTGATGTTTATGAGTTATGAGTCTGATTTCATCTTTACCTGTCTGTGATTTGATCGCAATTTAATCCACCTGTAGTCTAGAGGTCTACTGTTTGCAGTCAAACCTCAACATGATATTTTCACGAGGCAGACCTCACCAAAAAGTTTGTGGTAGACAATACAATTGAAAAAAAAAAATGTAAGGGACTGACTCCTAACTGGTTTGTTTTTCTCACCAGTTTGGGTTTCTTTGTTCTCCTTCCTGCAGAGTTGGAGGAGTCTCAGAGGAGTTGTCCTCCCTGTTGGTACAAGTTTGCCAACACCTTTCTCATCTGGGAATGTTTTCCCATGTGGCTGAAGATCAAGCACGTAGTCTACTTGATCGTCATGGACCCATTTGTTGACCTGGCCATCACCATCTGTATCGTCCTCAACACCCTCTTCATGGCCATGGAGCACTACCCCATGACTGAACAGTTTGAGGGGGTTCTGTCTGTTGGCAACCTGGTGAGAAACCGCAGTCCTTCTTTTTTCCTTTCTTTATCGCTGGCATTTGCCTTTGTAACTGTTAAGGCCTGCATGAACCTCCTCCCTCTCAGAAGTTACAGAATCATAGCAGGTTGGCCCCACCTACCTGGCCTAACCGCAAACCAATACATCAATGCATCATTTGGTATGTGCACTTAAGAATACACAAACGCACAGTGTATATATTGGATTCTGATGGGGTCTCATTAAAGATTTAGTTCCATTTTATGTAGCCAGCCCCAAACTCTCATCACACACACTCAGGTCACTCTCCTGCTTTTGTTGCATCCTGCTTACATCAACTCTACTAACCTCTGTCTAACTCTCTCTCTCTCTTTCTTACACGCACACACACACACACACACACACACACACACACACACACACACACACACACACACACACACACACACACACACACACACACACACACACACACACACACACACACACACACACACAACATAGCAGTCATAGCAATAAGGCTTGCCACTGATCTGTGCCGGACTGTTTTGGCAGTGTACATATTAACCAGATGTACAGCAGTCATTTTGATTTGTCTGTGCCCCGCCTTGCTGTCAGATATCACCGTAGCACAGCTGTCTGAGGGCAACAGAATTGGCACAGTGTCAGTACAGGAAATGAGGTCATAGGGATTGGCATGCTGTCAGGAGTGAAACAGGAACTGAATTCGGAGGAATCCGTGTGATGGATCATGGTGCAGTATGAATCATTTGGTGTTCTCTGCAGCACTGATTGTGCACATGATTAGCTGTTGGGTGGACGATATGTGACAGGCTAAAATACTACAGCTCCATACAAGTTATGCTGGAAAATGGTGCCACTATGCTATGACCTTGCCCTGTCAGAGGAGTCATTAATCTAAGTAAATCCCAATACATCTTTAAGCAGCAGTGCATCAAGTAAAATGTAATGTAAGAAAGACATTTCTTTCGTTCCGGACTGAATTTTCTTTTACATTTCTCTTTTTTTTAAATATTTGCCATTAGTGCCATTATGGCATAATTTTTAGGACTTTTTACAGTAATATAAAGGATTTAAGAATTGATGGCAAATTAAAAATTTCAAATTTACACGAGCAGTTGTCAACAAATAAAGCACTCTTAAATCATAGTGAAATTGGAAATTCCAATCAACACTTAAGATTCATCGCTCACTGTGTTATCATTCGGTTTCACCATGAAATACATCACACAATTTCATGGAACAAACTTAAATTAGATTGTGTGGTAAAATTGTATATTTTATCCCAAATTTATAGAGCGGTTGTGATGTGCATCCTATTTCTTTCAAGAAGAAAAAGCATAAACTTTATGTGCTATTCTGTGTGTGTTTACAGGTTTTCACAGGCATCTTTGCTGGTGAGATGTTTGCCAAGCTGGTGGCCATGGATCCGTATTACTACTTCCAGGAAGGCTGGAACTGCTTTGATGGCTTTATTGTGACTCTGAGTTTAGTTGAGCTGGGTCTGGCTGATGTGGAAGGTCTGTCAGTGCTCAGGTCATTCCGATTGGTGAGTGGAAGAGAGTAGAGACAGATATGTAAGCATTTATTGACTTCTTATGTACAGTCTAAAAAGATTGGTTATTAAAATATGCATCTTTTAACTGTCACATTTCAACATAATGCAGATTTCTCTTTATTATCATAAAATGTCTCTCTTTAATGCTCCAAATCAAGGCTGAGTTTAAGCCTTGAAAGAGCTTCTAAAACTAGTAAACCATCATTGCATTGTGTAAAACTGTAAACCCTATTAATGTCTATATCTTGTGCTTGTGCCAGACCACATGGCATACATGTGTTGTCAGTCCGTACATTTGCTTCACATGATCTTTTAAAATTAAATTAATAACACGAGTTTGTTTAAATCCAATAATCTTTTGATCATTGTCCGAATGTGAATAACTGTGGAATAATCTTGTGTCCTCTTCCTCTTGTAGTTGAGAGTGTTCAAACTCGCCAAATCTTGGCCCACCCTCAACATGCTGATCAAGATCATTGGTAACTCAGTGGGAGCTCTGGGTAATCTGACCCTGGTGCTGGCCATCATCGTCTTCATCTTTGCCGTGGTGGGCATGCAGCTGTTTGGCAAAAGCTACAAGGACTGTGTCTGTAAGATCAACCTGACCTGTGAACTGCCTCGCTGGCACATGCACGACTTCTTCCACTCCTTCCTGATTGTCTTCCGAGTGTTGTGTGGGGAATGGATTGAGACCATGTGGGACTGTATGGAGGTGGCTGGACAAACCATGTGCCTCACCGTCTTCATGATGGTCATGGTCATTGGAAACCTGGTGGTAAGCAAAGACAAAGACAACATAGTGTAGATGCTATTGGATGATAGTAGCCTTCTCTAGTTTCCCAGTTGTTAACCATCCATTTACTGTGAGTGCCTGGGTTCCATCTTTTGTGGTGTTTGTTTCTGAGGTGCTGAACCTGTTCCTGGCCTTGCTGCTGAGCTCGTTCAGTGCAGACAACCTCGCTGCCACAGATGATGATGGTGAGCCCAACAACCTCCAGCTTGCGATGGCCCGCATTAAGACAGGAATTGCCTGGTTCAAGGTTAACAGCCGGATCTTCTGGGCAACAGTGATCAAGAAGGTACCACTTAACTAAACATCTAAATTGATATGCATTACCCATTTGGGGTTGTTTTATAACTTTAAGTCTTTAACTATATCTGAAGTTTCATGAATGTTTGTTTTAGTCAGAGTTCTATGATATTATTCTTATTTTCTAGTAACCTTTTGTTGTTTGTTCTATTTTCTTGCTCTGGCAAACAGCCTGAAGAGGATGAACAGAAGCCTCTGGATGACATGTATGAGAAGAAGCTTAACTGCATCGCAAACCACACAGTAGACATCAACCGTGAGCTGGACTATGCTAAAAATGGCAATGGCACAACCAGCGGCATTGGGAGCAGTGTGGGAAAGTATATGATTGATGAGGACTACATGTCCTTCATTCATAACCCCAACCTGACTGTCTGTGTTCCTATCGCTGTTGGGGAGTCAGACTTTGAAAACCTTAACACGGAAGACTTCAGCAGTGAATCGGATGTGGAGAACAGTAAAGATGTAAGTAAGAAGGACTGGTAAGAGCATGAGAACGGACATTGCTGGGTCATTGCTTAAAAGTTTGATGATTGTTTGAGCAAATTATGACTTGAAGGAGGGAGAGAGATATTATGTGTATTTAATACGTTATTTACAAGTTTAGAAATGTAGTTTCTAAATTTGAATCTTAACATTGTCTAAACAAATACCACAATATAGTTATGTTTACTAAAAAAGGGGACTTAATCATGTAATATACAGTGATGTAATAAGTCAGAGGAAAATGTCTGTGTTGGTTGAGGTTTATGCCCATGTGGCATCTTTTGATCCATTAAGCAGAACTGGTCTGAGCTGCCACACTGAAGTCATTTAGTTTACTTGACATTTCAGAACATCCATTTAGACATAAGAGCTGTAACACTGAGCCTGAGTGCTGACACTACAGACAGACGGAGACAAAGTCCTGACGAGACAGCAGACAGTGAAACATACTGTCTACTGTATAATATGAAGGGTTAGCCAGACCCAAAGCGCGTACCGAAGTCTGCTGCGTGGGTCACCTTGACCTGGTTTGTAGTAGGAGGAAAATAGATAATGTAGCAGCATCACTACTGTACCTGCACCGGGTCCATATTCCACAGGGCTCACCTCAACCAACCACACAACAATCTTTCCTGCACTACAGCCAGCCACGGGGTACACTGCAGGGAGTAGACACAGGCAGCGCTGCTAACAGCCAATCAGAAAAGCAGGGATCCATCTGGCTGTTTGGTAGAGAGCATCAGAAGAGAGAAGGAGCAGAAGAGAATATGAATGTAGTCCTTTGCTGATGATTTAAGATTAGAAAGTGCAGTATCATTCTCTAGGGAATTTAATTGGCTGCATGTGTTTGTGTTTACTGTATTGCAATAAGGCTGCTGTTATGCTGGTGTTTCACTAGTTTGCCCTGCCTCACCTTGACCTGTCATCAAGATACAGTATGCCATGATTTATTGGTACAGGGGAATTTCATCCAGCCATTGTTTTATTATCTAAAAATGAGAATTTCATATTCCTTTTTACTATACCTTATAACTCTGTAATTCATATTCAGAGCAATCCTTATTTGAACACATTAAGAAAGCACTAATATGCATTCCAAAGATCTACTTGTATTTTTCATCACAACAGGAAAACACAATTGTGTACTGAACTGACTCTTTTGTTTGACTCATACAAACATTTAACAACGTTTAATTCTTTCATCATAAATAAATTAATCCTTCATCAGCGAAGGATATATATTCATCACACAATCAATCACTGGTCAAGTTGAATTACTTCCTTCTGAATTTGTTAATAACTCTGCAGAATAGGCGGTGGCAGAGGCAGACAGGGCTACACTACATGGTCGACAACATGTATACCTCCAGCAATAAATCATGACATGCATATAAACCCAAAGGGGCATTAATGTAATGGCTGTACTGGCACTGGGCTGTGTCCATATGCTTTCAGCATCTCACTGCTGAGCCTGTAATGTTCAGAGAGAAAATCAGAGGTTGAACTGGTCTCTTTGGTCCTCTGTTTGTCGTAGCTTGATGACACCAGTTCATCTGAGGGCAGCACGATAGACATCAAGCCTGATGTGGAGGAGGTTGCAGTGGTGGATGTAGTGGAGGAGTATGTTGACCCAGCAGCCTGCTGGACAGATGGTAGGTGGTGTTTATTATCTGAGTTTGTGCTAAATAGTAACAATGAACAGACAATAATAATTATATTATATATAATAAGATTGTACATACTATATTAATGCCATTGTGACACATTTTGCATTGTGTCCTTGGTAGTATAATGCATCCGTCTTTTCTGTTTATATCAGCTGTTGTGTTTTTATCTGTCATACAGAGTGTGTGGCCAAATACCAGTGCTGTGATGTTCCCATCACTCACGGCTGGGGGAAACACTGGTGGTTCTTGAGGAAGACCTGCTACCTGATTGTAGAACACAATTGGTTTGAAACCCTCATCATCTTCATGATCCTGCTCAGCAGTGGAGCCCTGGTAGGAGCACAAATGCACACGGGTGTTTCCATTTTTGTATCCACTCATAAACATCATACTAATTCCACTACTAGTGCTTCTAATTATTACTATTATGAAGCACATATCAAAATAAAGTTACTCAGTACTTTACACAAGTATTGTACATTTAGGAGATAACAAAATCCACAGAATGAATAAAACAAGATTGTGGCATTCATTTATAGAAAGAGAACCTCATATGGATGTGCAGGAGAAATATTATCTCTGCTTTTCTTCTGCAACTGCTCTTGATATGATTGTTGCTAATGGACAGCAAAGTGCTGTAATGCACCAACTTTTCAACCAGCAGAATCTAGCTTAGGTTCGCAGCTTTCTGTAGGAGGAAGGCCTGTGGCCAAATCAAAACACTTATGTGGGGAAGTATGGATACAGGCAATGGAGAATGGAAGAGCTGTGGGAATGATCAGTCTAGTTTGACTTGATGAACATTTATTTCAACTAGTTTTCTTTGACTATGTAATCAACTATTTATATGAAAAGGTAAACACAGTTTATAAGCTGCTTTTGATAAAGATGCCATGCATTTTCATCAGTTTAGTAGAAATCAAACATCAAGGTGTGGCTTACCACAGTTTACTCATTCGCAAACATCAACTTGTGTAATGTATCAATGCTGAAAAGGCTAATGTCCATGTGATGACTCTCTGCTGCTCTTTAGGCTTTTGAAGATGTTTACATTGAGCAGAGGAAGACAGTGAAGATCATTCTGGAGTATGCTGATCGGGTTTTCACCTATATCTTCATCCTGGAGATGTTGCTGAAATGGGTGGCCTACGGCTTCGTCAAGTACTTCACTAACGCCTGGTGTTGGCTAGACTTCTTCATTGTGGATGTAAGTACACTTGCAAACCATTTTGTTGTATCCTAAACTAGTAGTGCAACAAAACAATTTAGATATTGATTCAACTTGAAATGTTACAGTTGAAAATGGGGGGCATTGGTATTGAGTCAGTATAGTGTACATCAGTGCTCACAGAAAAAGGGGAAATATAATGTGATATTACTGGTAAATTGATGAGAGGACTATGTTTTCCTCATAGCGTTCCATGTCAGTTTTATAGTCTCCCATTTCCAGGGTGCCGCTCGACATTTTGGAACCCATAACAGGAACACAGCAGCCATGACAGTAATATCTAAAGACCCTGGTGGATTGCAGAGTTCCTGTCTAGTGCTGGACTGCTGAGTCATTCATTGTTTTCCCAACTGACAGCCACTATTGAGCACATAGGGTTTGTCCTTTTCTGTCATTTGTGTGTGAAGAGTCTCTCCCTTGAATTGCTTTCTTTGTCTGTATTTGAAAAAGGAAAATACACATTACTTGGTATGCTTTAAGGCCACATGAAATGGGGTCCTTGATTCCTTAAATTACAGCCAGATCGACCTTGGCAAGCTAAGCAAATTGTAGAAAATCATGGTATGGTAACCAATCAAGTGTGATGCTCATTAAATACAGCTGCTGACGTAAAGCTCACTTTAGACGTAGCTTCTGTAATGATTTGTGTAATTTGTAAAACTAACTACAGTAGCAGGCATTGACCTGCATTTGGATTGACAGCATGATTGATCTTTCCACAATCAGCTGATTGTGGGAGGTGTTAGTGGTGCCTGTCAGCTTTGCCATGTTCTGTCTGGCTGTGCCTTTAATGTGACGCATTTTCCGTTGAAACAGGAAGTTAAGGTGGGACATAAAACAGCACAAGTTAAATGTAAAAGTAAGCCATGGGGATGTCAGTTAACAATAGAGAGGCAGTTGTTGAGCACCAGGGCGGGATTGTATGTTCATACGTACCAATGCACAATGAGGCCACCATTACATTTTCTTGAAAGTCACACTTTTCCAGGAACTTAAAGGCGGAATTTTATGGTGTCTTTAAATGTTTTGGTATCGCCATAGACTGAAGAAGATTAGGCACATGGGAAAATTATTTAAATCCAGATACTTTTGAGTATACAGTATAGCCCACTATTTTGTATGCAATTTTGTAGTATAGTCTGAATTCCCAAGTCAAAATAATTGTGCCATACTATATAGTGCACTCAAATTATGCCACCATGCAAAAATTAAAGAGCAGTGAATAAGTGCTGGTTGCTACCATGCATCATGCAAGACCTAACAATGTGTAAATCATTTTTTTTATATACAATTTTCCTACAGTTTAGAAAACTAGTGAACAATTTCAAAAACAACCTTTAATTTAATCTGAGAAATCATATTTTGTATTGTTGTACTAACCCTTTTACATGTATTTGATGATATGATTTATGTTGTGCTAAGTCATGTATCTGTTGGTAAGTCGTCCATTATCCCTGGACCACCAATTTTCCATTTTTCTTGACTGTGAGGCGCCAGTCTGTCCGTGATTCAATATTAACATTCTTTGTCACATGATAAGGATGCACTAATGTATGTTATGCTTCCTGATGGTTTCCTGAACTTGTCTTTTGGTCTGTACCAATACCCACACTTGCGGTATTTTGGAGTTGCCAAGTGCCTACTTGTGTGATGTGTTTCCTGTGACTCCCACAGTTCCACAGTGCCGGTTAAGACCAGAAGCGAGGGAGTTTATCAGAGCTCACTGGGACACGCTTGATGAAAGAAGACATCCTGTGGCTTTCACTAATAGATAGCTCAATTAAGCTCAGATGCATTTGTGTTTTTATGTCCACAAGATGAACCAATAGGTAGGATATGCCATACAGTAGTATGGTTACATTCAGATGACAGTAAAACAACTCACAGGAGCTGAGCGGAGTAATGCAATTAATACAAATAAAAAACAAGTTATCTCTTAAAGCAAGTAGGTCTGCTATTCATAAAAGAGACATTTTATTGTGAATGGTTTATGTCCAATAAGATTTTTTACATTTCTCCCCAAAAATATTGACAAAAGGATAATAGTCTATTTAATATTTATTCTTACAATGTAAATTATTCAACATTATTTGATCAGTCTCAATATGAAGAATATATTGGTCGTTCTAAGTGATGAGTAGTGATGAACCCTGGAGTTTCTACCATCATTGTGCAGTATTTGGACATGAAAAATGTCCAGCATGTTGCAAACTTCTACTTCTTCGTGTCTGCTGATTATTGCCTGTCCTAAAACAATCTTAAAGGCACATTACCACTAAAAACTGGACTGGTATTGCACAGTAAACCATGATGAATTGTGGGGTGAACTGGCCCTAAGTGGAATAACTAGGAAAATAGTCCATCAAGTGTGTATTTTCACACATAGGACATACATTACATTTAAAAGTGGTTTATCCCAACCGAGCGTGTGTTCAGAAAATAGAATGAAAATCCAGCAGTTAGTATGAGATTGTGTTGTTGACTTTGTGGCCGGATGGTGGCAGCACAACAGGAAAGCTCATGATACATCCAAAATGGAGAATGTTTATCCTTTCGGGAGTGTGAATGTGCTCAGTAAATTGTATCACTGTCCGGTAGAGTTTGTATTTGTTGAGAGCAAGTGACAATTTGGGGTTCCTAGAAGCAATAGAGCAGGGTTTCATGACCCCCTTCACAAATATACAAGAAAAAAATATAACATTAGAAAATAAATAGGAGAAAAAGTAAACTCAGCTTTAAATAAGCCACTGTCAGCTGTCATAACCAACATACATTATTAATCCAAATTTCATGTATTCAATGTCAGATTTCCTAATGAAACGCGTTGGAGCTTCTAATGACGCAGGGTTATTTCCTACATCACTTTTCTGTTGCAGAAAACGATCCCTTTTGCGTCTCTGCATCCGAGGGAACGTTAGCTAGCTAACAGTTTCAAAACACGTTTGTCTCTCCCTGATGATGTGATATCCAAACGTAACTGATCATTTAAATTGATTTGACTTTAGTATTCATGTGACTTCATGCGAACATTTAGACATAAAAATAACTATCTTTGTAAATGACCAAAAAGTTATATTTCTCAAAAACGTCTGGATTCATCCTCAGGAGACCAGTAATGTGATGAATGAATATAAACCTTCACAGAAATCTGTGATACTAGGGATGTACCAATCTGACTTCTTCAGTCCCAAGTAAGCTGTACAAATGTACTGAATTGTTATTTATTATTTAAAAATGACATCGTGCACCAGCAGCTTGATGAAAAAATCAAGCTTGGTTTAAAAAAAGTGAGAAATAATAGGACATAAAGTAACCTTCAACCTGTGTGAGATGGCTTCTCTCTTCTGAAATAGAAACACAGACAGCATCTTATTTCTCCCGTTTATTGTAAGAAGCCTAATTTATAGATATGGCTTGTGATTGAGGAGAGATGAGTCAGGTTCTCCAGGTTATGTGGTTGTATGCAGTTCTTGTCAAACCCCTTCTTCATTCTCCAATAGAAAACCTCAAATGTGCATAAAACTCAATGTATTCTACAGTTAATTGGCCCGTGTGTTGTGCACATATCTGATCCTGACTTTCCATCTCTACCCTAATATTGACCTGTCCTCTCTCTCACAGCAGGTGCCTATAACTGTGTCTCTCTTTAAGTTAAGAGAGACATTGTGCAGCTGTCGAGAGGGCCTGAGGGGTCGGTGTTTGAGGGTCTAGGGTAAGGTTTGTGTGCTGTGTTGGGACTTGTACTTTCACAGGTTATCCTCTCTCTTCTAACCCTGAAAGTTGTCCTCAACCTTCTGCGTTTTCTCTCCCCCTCTCTCAGTAAGATGCTCTCTGGTGTGGAAACTGTACTGTTTCGTACTGTGTACTGTGTGTATCTTATTGTGTCACATTGATTTAGTGTTTGTGAATACATCTCTCCTCTAATTTTTCCCTTTGTTTGACTCTTTATCTTCTCTCCCTCTCACTGTGTCAACCACAAGTTTCTTTCCAGGTGTGCTTACTGTGCTGTTAAGCTGGCTATCAAGCTAGACTGGCTTGCCAATCTAAACCAAACACAAACATAAGCAAACAAACACATAAAAAAGAAAACTTGGGTCATGTACACTTTATTGACCTTTGTCTATTGTAGTAACCCCTGTTTAACAATATGTGGATACATATACTTACACATATAACAATTATATATGTACTTATATATATCTGTATATAACCATTCAGCCATCTTTACAGTATATATAGGGCCCACCTTTCTCTCTTTATCCCTCTAACTATGTGGGTCCTCTCTTCCTTTCCCCTTGTCTCCTCCTCTCCTTCTGTCCCTATCTGTGTAGGTGTCTATAGTCAGCCTTATAGCTAATGCGTTGGGCTACTCCGATCTAGGCCCGATTAAATCACTCAGGACACTGAGGGCCTTGAGACCCCTCAGGGCCCTGTCACGTTTTGAAGGGATGAGGGTAAGACTTAAGATACCAGACAGCTGGTCCTTCTGCATGCCGATTTAAATAAAAGCATCCACGCATGCTTGAGATGGCAAAATAGAATTTAAAAAAAATGTCACTAAAGGGAAATTTTTGTAGGTAAAAGCTTTTATTAATTAGAAGCTTTTTGCATGGATGCAGATCATCTCAGATGACCACAGTACATCTGATTTGATTTATCATATTTCATTTCATATTTTATGAATTTAGTACTATGTTCTGGCAATTTGCAGTGATTTATCCATTGGAAATATTAATAAAACACCTTAAAATCTGTCCCATGCCTTATGAAGCACTCCACCATAACAGGGATTATGACCTGAATGATGCATCACTTTATGCTAATTACTCAGCTCTGACATGTTCAGTACCAGCTGAGAGAACAACTAGAGGTTGGTATGAACCATCACATGAAACCGAATCGCCGGACACAGTACGGTAAATGAAGACTGATGTTATCCAATCTGAGCCTGTCTAAGTGTTTCTATGCCACAGAGCTCAGTTGTCATGTGATAGACAAAATAATTGATGTATATATCTGTTCATATGGTCGATTAAACAGTGTGTGCTTGTTTATTTGATAGTTTTACAGTATGCACACATTTGATTAATCCTTGACCAAGTTTCCACATCAACTATGTTGATACCATGCAACCCCTAGAGGATTTCTGTATTGGGTTTTCCCTGAGAAAGACATACTTTCTTTCTACTATGAGCGTTAGGTTTTTCTGATCATTATTTTAATGGATGATTGGTTGGATCAGCCTCTGGTTGTTGCTGGGCAGAAAAAAAACAATTGTTTTAGTTCCCAAGCTCACATCCTTTTGACTGTTGCTCTGCCTCAAGTTTCCTGTTATCTGATCTTATCACAGTTTGGCTTTGGCATCGTCACACTGGAAGATCAACAAACTTCTGGTTGCATACCCCTCCCCCTACCCCTCCCTCGCCATCCTTGCTCACCACTCCTCAGTGAATGTCATTACCATGATTTTCATTACATCATTTTGCAGTAGCTATATTGACTGATCATATTAATGCTTTGTCCTTATTATTAGGCAGAAAACGTAGACAGTTTTGAAATTTGATGTTTGCTTGCACATATTAAGGTTTATTTGGCTTTTTATTACCATGGCACCATCCGTGTTTGGAAATGCACATTCATATGGTGTCCTCCTTAAGCTTATAGCTTTATATCCTCATTATACACACACTGCTTCAGTGCAGAATAGTTTATAAAACTCACAATCATATGCTCAACTTTGTAACCCTATAAGCAGTTGCACAAAGTCATGGTTTGGGGTTACTCAGCAATATCTGTTAGTTTTTTAGTTGAATAAAAAATTTACTTATCAGCAAGTGCATTATTAGTCATGTTGCACAAATCCTTTGTGATATAAAATGTATATATATAATAGGGCTGTTAAGATGAAAATTTATGAAATTTCTTTGTTATAACTAAATGTTCGGAGGCGCAAGTAAGTGTCACACATGCACTCTTTATCTGCATGAGTACACTGGTAACTAACTTACTCCGGCTTGTTAAATTTATATCACAAGTGCATCAAACCATGACTATTTTATTGTGATGGGCTTCACCTTGTGCCAATAAATCAAATAACACACCTACAGCCTCTAGTGGAGGGAAATAATGTGCATTTCTATATATGTGTGTTGATGTTATTATGTGTGAGCATCTCCTTGCAGTGCGATTGCCAAGTTAGAGCGGCCCTGTTTTCTTGCTGTTCTCTTCAGGTTGTGGTGAACGCCTTGGTGGGTGCAATTCCCTCCATCATGAATGTGCTGCTAGTGTGTCTCATCTTCTGGCTCATCTTCAGCATCATGGGCGTCAATCTGTTTGCTGGAAAGTATTACTACTGTTACAATGAGACATCTGAAGAGAACTTCCTACCTGATGTCGTCAACAACAAAACAGAGTGTTTTGCACTCATTAATGCAAACGTTTCTGGAGTCAGGTGGAAAAACGTCAAGATCAATTTTGACAATGTGGGAGCAGGATACCTGGCACTCCTGCAAGTGGTGAGAAAGTTTTCACTTGTCACTTCACATTTGTTTCTCTCTGCTGAGGGTTTGACCTGTTTTCTCACGCAATGTCTGCCCACTTAACAGGCGACGTTTAAAGGGTGGATGGACATTATGTATGCAGCAATAGATTCTAGAAGGGTAATCTTTTTGCAGTTTTTAAAGTCAGACTTTCATAACAACATGTAGTAGTGCAGTTGTGTACACATTTTCTCTTTTGCCACTTTAAAGGTGGAGGACCAGCCTATCTACGAGGACAACTTGTACATGTACATCTACTTTGTCATCTTCATCATCTTTGGCTCGTTCTTCACCTTAAACCTCTTCATTGGTGTCATCATTGACAACTTCAACCAACAAAAGAAAAAGATAAGATTTATTTTCCTCACTTTCACTTGCTGACAAAAAGCTACTTTGTAGATTATTTACAAGGACTAGTTTAGGAAAATATGCTTATTCACTTTTTAGACGTCAGATGAGAAGATCAACACCATTTTCATTTCTTTCAATTAAATAGGAAGCTCTGCCAGGTAGCTTAGCATAAAGACTGCAAACAAGGGAACGGCAGAGCCTGGCTCACTATTTCACTGCTTCCAGTCTTTGTGCTAAGCAACCTGTTCCCTGGTGGTAGCTTCACGTTTACAGTTCGGAGAATAACATTTCTTTTTACAATCAACACTTAATGATGAATGGTCTATGAAAAATTAAGTGAGTAAGCATATTTCCCCAAAATGTTGAATTATTACTTTGGGCTTAGAATCATAACATTGTAAACAAATACAATAAGCATGTTTTGTATTGCTCTTCTCAAAATACAGTCACATGGAACTTTTAACTGTATCTGGATAAGTAGTAAAATGAAAGTCCTTTCAAATTGTAACCAAATTGTTTTTGTCCCTTCACTTTGGAGGTCAGGACATCTTCATGACGGAAGAGCAGAAGAAATATTACAATGCCATGAAGAAACTGGGGTCAAAAAAGCCACAGAAACCAATACCCAGGCCTCAGGTAAATATTGTTTTGCATTCTTCTTCACCTTTACTTTTAAACAGGTTTGTATTTGTACATTTCTAAAAGATTAAGAAAATAACTCCAAGTATCCCTCCTTCTGTTCCCTTTTTCTCTCCTCAGAACATGTTCCAGGGCTTTATATTTGACTTTGTGACGCAGCAGGTGTTCGACATCTCCATCATGATCCTCATCTGCCTCAACATGGTCACCATGATGGTGGAGACAGACGATCAGACAGATGACACAGAGGATGTGCTCTACTGGGTCAACTTCATCTTCATTGTGGTCTTCACTTGCGAGTTTGTATTGAAGCTCTTTGCACTGCGTCACTACTACTTCACCAACGGCTGGAACATCTTCGATGTGGTTGTGGTCATCCTTTCCATTGTGGGCAAGTATTTAAAAAGGGTTATTTATGAACGGCAAAAGAAGTGTGAGGCTGCTTGATTGGAATTAGCTCACATCATGCCCATAATAATGGGCTTTAAGAGTAAAGCACACACAGATGGCTTCAAGGGTCACTTCCCCAAAAATGAGAAAGATCTTTAGCCACTTTCCTTGAGTGTCATGCAGTTCATTTTAGTTCTGAAATATCTATCTCTCACTTTCTGCTGATCCCCCCCTTTACAATATAAACTATATACATAACTCCAAAACAGAAAAAACTAAAAAGTTAACAGATAAGTAAAAATGTCTTAACAATAACTAAAGTTAGTTTTTTACCAAAGGAATGGCGTTTAAGGGACATTTTTCAAGTTGTATATAAATCAGTGGCAGGCCATGGATTTTCTAACTGGGCCTTCAGTGGATCAGCTGTTCGCACCGTGGCGCACCCCACAAAACATAAACAAATAAAATTATAAAATAGCTATAACTTTTATAATTATACTTATTAAACAGACAATATTGCTTGTGGATGTATTACGTTATATTTTTGACGTTTTTTAACGTTTTTGGGCTCCATGCACACCAATATGTTTATCCAGAAACAATGTTCTCCATTACTCTGGATTATCTACAGACTTCACTGAACAGTTTTGATTGAAACTTTCAAACAGAATAACTATCGCCGATATAAACAGTTCATAGTTTGTTCTTTGGTTCTCCTGTTTCACACAAAACGATGAATGTGCTGTTCTTGCTTGTAGGCATAGTAGTGCCATGTGTATTAAGTGATTCAGTAATACAACTCCGGATATTTTAACCAAATGTATGCTGTGTCTCTTTTTGCTCCCTTTCAACTTCAGGAATGTTTCTGGCTGACATCATTGAGAAGTACTTTGTGTCACCAACACTCTTCAGGGTGATTCGTCTGGCTCGTATCGGCAGAATCCTGCGTCTCATCAAGGGAGCCAAAGGAATAAGAACTCTACTGTTTGCCCTGATGATGTCACTTCCTGCCTTGTTCAACATTGGCCTACTACTTTTCCTTGTTATGTTCATTTTCTCCATCTTTGGCATGTCCAACTTTGGCTATGTGAAACACGGGGCTGGAATTGATGACATGTACAACTTTGAGACCTTCGGCAACAGTATGATCATCCTGTTTATGATCACGACGTCAGCTGGCTGGGACGGCCTGCTACTGCCCATTCTCAACTACGATCCAGACTGCGACCCCTTAATGGAGAATTCTGGCACACCCGCCACAGGAAACTGTGGAAACCCTTCTGTGGGAATCTTCTTCTTTGTTATGTACATCATCATTTCATTCCTTATTGTGGTCAACATGTACATCGCCATCATCCTGGAGAACTTCAGTGTTGCCACAGAGGAGAGTGCCGACCCGCTCAGTGAGGACGACTTTGAGACCTTTTATGAGATTTGGGAGAAGTTCGACCCTGATGCGTCCCAGTTCATCACCTATTCCAAGCTTTCTGACTTTGCTGATGCACTTGAACACCCACTCCGAATCCCCAAGCCTAACACCGTTGAACTGATCGCCATGGACATGCCTATGGTGAGTGGCGACCGCATCCACTGCCTGGACATCCTGTTTGCCTTTACAAAGCGTGTACTGGGTGACAGTGGCGAGTTGGACATGTTGAGGCAACAAATGGAGGAGCGTTTTGTGGCCGCCAATCCCTCCAAGGTCTCTTATGAGCCAATCACCACCACTCTGCGGCGCAAGCAGGAGGATGTGTCATCCAGAATCATTCAAAGGGCCTACCGTTCTTACCTGGCTAGGCGGGGTTTCCGCTGTAAGCGCAAACCAGTCAATAACAAAGTGGAGAATGGCGGGAACAATCAGGAACCAGAAAAGAAGGAGGGCACTCCCTCAACTGCCTCCCTGCCCTCTTATGACAGTGTCACCAAGCCTGACAAGGAGAAACAGGATGACAACGACAATGAGGGCAAGGGAGGGAGGAAAGAGAAAGGAAGAAACCAAAAAGACATCAAGGAATCTAAATGTTAAAGAGTTGGATAATAATCCCAGTAATAACAACACAATTATAATAATGTAACTTCAAGCAAAGCGAGAGGAAACTCACACAGATGTACAGATTATTTCATTTGCAAGTCAGAAAAAAATAATACTTAATACTTTTGTTTACAGACTTCATTCTTATATTGATGCAGAGGGAAGCAGCTTGGTATGTTACAGCTTGAAGACTCTTGAACTTCAATCAAACCAAACATAATCAGCATACTGTGTGACACTGTTGTATCTAGACTACTGATCTTAACAAAAGGGAATGAAAAACAGACAAGGAAATGTCTTCTTCTGCTGAAAGGCAGATTGCTCACTTTACCACTGGTCTACAGATAAGACAAGTGACTCTACATCAAGAGGTACAGTGAAAAAACACTAAAGGAATTCAGCGCCTGGACGCGAGTAACGGATTCCTATGGAAGACAGTGTTGTGAAGGAAAAACAAGGATGCTGCTTGATGCTGAAGAATTGTCCGCTTAAAGCAGCCAATGAGTGCTTCTGTGTCATTTGGTACCGAAATGTATAGAGGACAAAAATGACACACTCACTCTATAAGAGCAAACAGAAGGATGACTGGTGAGTGAAAGACACAATTGACAGAGCGTTGGAAGTACTTTTCCGTTTTATTAAAGCTAGAAAGTGTTCATTTGAGCAGCAAAAATGCAAACAGACAAAAAAGAACAATATTCAACATTTTGCCCATGTCACTTAACTCTTCTACTCATTTTATCTTTGTTATACCCACATCAAAACGCTTTTTTTACATGGGCTTTCACACCAATTGGTTAAGGGTCTGTTTATTATGGGGTCAACTCGGGCCAAGGGCTTACATTTACTCAGAAAGATTTCCAAACAAATACATAAATAATTGTGCTTGTTCAATGCATAGAAATGACTTGCATGATGGCATGTTTTGATCAGAAATCTTGCATGAATTATCATAGTCCACAAGACACTAATACTCAGACCACAACAGTGGCTCGACTGTAAGATTGAGACATTGTCAAAATTTGAAAGATCAGAGTTCAGAGTAATTTGTTTAACAAAGATAAGTGATATTGGGGTTGATAATCTAAAATGGATCAGAATTTTTGTCTCATTACTCAACACATTTCAAATGTTTAAATTGTAGCCTCTATAGACAGAAGAATGGAATATGCTGTGGAATAATGCGACCATAGTGGATCAGTAGGGGAAATCCAAACAATTTATTTGCTGCTCTGGAGATTTTGAGTGTGTAAGATGTGGAAACGGATGTCTGTGTGTTTCATGGCACTGAAATGTTTGTTAATTTGGACTGAAATGTTTTCAAGGGCACAACACTTTGAGACTAAAATGCTTATATTTATAATTTGAATGCACCTATGTAATGTTTCATACCATCTGCCTTTAGTTTTGTGTGAGCGGGCATTTTGGAAGTTCAACTGTTGGTTATAAAGTGGTTTGTGGGGATTTCACAGGTATGGCAAACTCCTTTCTATTTCTGATGTTTCTCTATCGGTGGTTAGACCTTTCTGGAAGGGCTGGAAAGAGTTCTGATTATTATATCATTTGATGTCACAAAGCGTATTTACATGTATGTGTTTTTTTTTGTTTTCTTTCGTTCTCTGGTGTAATTTCCGTGTTTTACTTTACACACTTTTACAAGCCACATCCAAGATGATGTCGAGGGAAACGGTCTTGTGCTGGAACATATTTGTCGGGCGTTGGTAGTATCCTATTTTAATGAGAAACAGAAAATGATAGATGGGTGATGAGAACATTGTGTGTGGAGAAGCCAAAGAGATCTGCCTTGTTATCCCTTGTTGCCCTTTGTCCATGGAGTGGGATTGAGTGAAGTATGCCCTGCCCATTCAGTTTTTTCACTGTCATTATTAGACAGAGAGACCCTAGAAATGTATGCAATGCTTGAAAAATTCATCCCTTTTTCTCAGGAGATATTATAGATGTACTATTATGAGCTCTGCAACAAAATGCAAGTGAATGTGATGGGAGTATTTATGAAATCACGTTTTACTCTTTTGTGTTTTATGTTGGTGGACAATGATCTCGACTGGCTGCCTCAACTCGGCAGCCGCCCGATCAGGGGCAAGTTTGGCGCTTCCTGCTTATGACGCTTAGATTTATAGGGCTAGAAGCATCTCAGTGAAAAAGCAACATTTCGCTCGCTTGTAAGGGCAGCGTTTATATTGATAGCAGATTACATTTGTGGATAAGTCGTTATGGACTGTAGTCTGGTCTCAATTAATTTCGATAAACAAAATTATAATGTACACCCCCGATAGCAATCACAGATATAGGAAACACTGTGAGGAGATGTCATGAGAGTGAATTGGGATATGTTGGTTTGAGCAGCACACTTCATTCTTTCCAAAGCAGAAGTAGCGTGCTCAGAGGGTCGGCCCTAGATTTCAGTATTGGACAACAACAAGTGCTCTGAGCCTCTCATTTGCCATTTTTTTGTCATATTGCTCTAATGCATAACAAATACCAAATAACCAACAGAGCACTGGATGCATTCTAATGGTACTGTGAGCCTAAGCACCACACCACAGTTTTTGCACTTCCTTTTGTGCAGTGATGTCACTTCCTGTTTATGAATAACTCCCTCATCCATTCTCAAGTTCTATGGTCCAGTTGCTGCATGAGATCTCCAAAATCAGTGTGGGTGTTACCTTGAACCAAATAAAACTCTGAATGATAAGCATAAAAGCAACTGCCGTCCATTTTCTCCTGGATCACCATGGATATACAGAAAGAAACCTACAAAATAGTCACACATACATACATTCGGGGGAAAAAATAAAATGACAGTTCTATACGGCACAAACTGCAAAAGCGAAGAATGGACTTTCTAAGAAACTATAAATAATGTAATATATTATTTTATTTTAACGGCATGTGTAGTTTTTTGTAAATACAGGATTACTTAAAAAACTACAGCT
Organism: Myoxocephalus aenaeus; assembly: GCA_038501785.1. NCBI lineage: Eukaryota > Metazoa > Chordata > Actinopteri > Perciformes > Cottidae > Myoxocephalus > Myoxocephalus aenaeus. The sequence continues at coordinate 95,510 of JBAMJR010000043.1, forward strand.
ATTAATCTAACACTAAATATTAATAACCGTGAATAGAATGGCTTCCAGCTGACACCCCTTGTCACACTTGTTAGGCTGTGACACATTTGTTAGATGGAGTAGATTTTTTTTATTCACTTTTCACAAAAAGAGGGGAGTAAGCTAAAAGAATCTATATAAAAAAACAGAATTGTATTTAAAACTGTATAAATCAATACATACAGAGCTATATTACATATTATATACATATGTATTATATATGTATATAATATATATATATATACTCTCCTGTCCACTCCTTGCATTGAGGTGATACCAGAACCACAGAGTGTAACTCATCGTGCTTCTTTCTTTGTGTGGTATGTTCAGAGAATAACCAAAACTCTGGCCTGCCCAGGACTTCTGCATACTGGGTACCAGCGTACAATGCATGGTGTTGTACTGGCTGCTTGCTGGGAATTGTGGAGCCTGCCTTGGTGAGAGGATTGCACTACCAGCATACCCTTTTGTACATGTGTGAAGATGTCTTGCCCCTAGTTTCCTATATTGTACATACAAAGATAATACAGACACGGACAGACTCACGTGCACTTTTACACAAACACACACACACACACACACACACACACACACACACACACACACACACACACACACACACACACACACACACACACACACACACACACACACACACACACACACACACAGACACTCATAGCCTTTAACAGGCAACCACTGGTTAACCAGTGTGCCCCAGTATGAGCCACAGCTCATTTTGTGTGACAATTTTTTGCTCGTTTCTGCTCTAACCCTCTTCCATGTTTCCCCTTAACACACTGCTGCAGTTTGGAGTTGATCTTTAATTTTGCTGTCACTTTCAATATGATATATCTAATGATTTAAGGGTTAGTTGTCTTAACTGTCTGTGTGTTTGTTTATGGTGCAATATCTCTTAACGGCACGTGCCTTTTTAGCTTCCTATTTAGTCTGTCAATAAAATCAGCAACGAGGATCTCAAAACCCATGGGAGTGAATCAAAACGGAGCACGATAGAAGCAATGTATTGAGTTCCAAATTAACTTGTAAACTGAAAACTCACCACCTAGATTAGACTGTCTGGACTAACATCTTGTAGAGTCATGTTGTACAAGTGCTCTCTCTGTGTGTTCTGTTTACCAGCTCGTGGGCTAGTAAAGGGAACAGCTTGCCTTCTGTTTTTTCATTCTGTTCATTTTCCAAATGTTGGTTTACGGTATATGAGGCCATTCTTTTGTAGCATGACTGAGATAAATTTCTTTTCTTTCCTGAAAATAGGCTAACTGAAAAAAAAATATCTTTTGACTGTCATTATCTCTTGCCACTAATACAGTCAGAGAGAGGACGTGTGTTGCACAACCACATGGGACGATTAAATGAGAATCAGTGAAAGAATATCTTCATTTGAGCACGAATCTATTTCCAAACAATAAAGCAGCCTTCCAGTTACACCTCTGGCTGGTGTCGTTTTTGGTTAATAAATATGACTCACTTTATCGTACAGAATATGTTCCATCATGTCTGGCAATTGATGTTTTTGCTGCTGTTTAACCACCTCCATCACTGTGATAAATGGGAATTGAATTGTTAAAGATTTTGAAGTGATATGATACACATTGCCGCTCTGAAAAAGTGTTTTTTTGTTTTTGTTTGCCAATAATCACTAAAATTGCTTGTTTAGATTGCAAACATGGCATATACAATGTTTGAAAGCTACACAGGTCAGGAAGGGACAGAGACAGAGCAGCAAAAGGTTTGGCAACAATAACACAATATAGTTCAGAAATGCCTCAAGCACATTGTCTCTGTTTTTGAGTTGATGTGGTTGGGTGTGTCATGGTGCAACAGCACTCAAATGACTATTAAAGCAAGTGTTGTGTGTGTGTGAGAGAGAGAGAGAGAGAGAGAGAGAGAGAGAGAGAGAGAGAGAGAGAGAGAATGTGTATGTGCATGTGTGTTTCTTTCTTCTCTTCCCCCTCCTCTGTGTGTGTGCGTGTGTAAGGTGGCGCACCGAATGAGGGAAGGAGCAGGGAAGGGAGGGGGAGTAGGCAGAGACAGCACTGCAGTGCAGATAGATGAATGCAGCGGCCTGGGCTGAGTCAGCAGCATGTTCCCAATAGGCTCAGACTGTAACGTACACTGTACAGCACCCTCCTTAACCACAGCAAGCAGGCAGAGGGAAAGCGAGCTGCAGCAGGAAGATGAAAAGCAAATGAGAACAATGAAACACACACAGTAGAAAACTGGTGTGTTGCTCTGGATTTATCCTTCACCTCCTACCTGCAGTGCTGCATGCGTTTAGGGTGCATCACATTATTTTGTGCAGTTTGATATCTGTATCTTACACTGTTTAATTATAGGGGTCTAAAATATTGATAAATGCAAGTGTTCGTTACAAGTGCTCTAAAGATAATTTGAGATGATTATGAAACATTTATTTTATTTTATTTATGTGTAGGAATTGTTGATTTATTTATACTCTATATTTCTAAATGTGTGGCTGTCTATCAAAATGGCACATATATCCCGCAGTCTACACATGCTTTGTCTTTTTCTCCTCCTTGCAGTCATCTGAACAGCAGGACTTGGTTGCCGTAGTGGAACATGGATTAAGTAGGACGTTGGTGTAATCTGCTGGCCTGTCTGAGGAAGTTTGTGTGAGGGAGGGAGGAAGGGAGGGAGGGAGCGAGACAGAGAGAAGGAAGTGTGTCAGGGATACAGAGAGAGGGAGATTGTCTTTAAGGGATCAATATCACGTAACCTGCAGTATGTTGTGATCAAGCATCTGGGTGAGGTTGTGGTTGTTCACTTATAGTTTTTATATGTCTGTGTCAGGTCTTCTCCGCCATAGACGATGAGAAGAATAACACATGCATATAGATCAAATATATATAAATAAACACGTAGACCCAGTTTCACACACTGTGTAAAGAGGAGGTGAATGAGGGAATGGGCCTGGCATTGTCTTGAGTTCAACATCAGCAGGGCCATGGCAGGAGGCAGGACTGTTTCCAGGCCGGTTCCATCAGCAGAGCCATGGTACCAGGCAGGACCAGTTCCAGGCCGGTTCCATCAGCAGGGCCATGGCAGCAAGCAGGACCAGTTCCATCAGCGGGGCCATGACAGCAGGCAGGACCGGTTCCAGGCAGCCATGAATCCATGGAAAAAGAAAGTACAGTTAGTAATGTGCATTGAAGAGACAATAATTGATCCAGAAGGCGAGAAAGAAGAGGAGAAGAGGAGAGGAGGAGTGAAAGAGGAAGAGAAGAAGAGAAGAGGCGAAGAGGTGCTCAGTGTATCCTAAGATGTCCCCCAGCAGTCTAGGCCTATAGCAGCATATCTAGGGGCTGGTCCAGGGCAAACCTGAGCCAGCCCGAACTATAAGCCTGAAACAGCCCTAAGTATAAGCACTATCAAAGAGGAAAGTCTTACGTCTACTCTTAAATGAGGTGACCGTGCCTGCCCACCGGACTGAAAGTGGAAGCTGATTCCACAGAAGAGGAGCCCGATAACTGAAAGCTCTAGCCCCGAACCTACTTTTTAAGACTCTGGGAACCACAAGTAACCCTGCATTCAGTGAGCGTAACGCTCTAGTGGGGTAATATGGCACTATAAGCTCTTTGAGATATGATGGTGCATCACCAGTTAAGGCTTTGTAGGTAAGGAGAAGGACTTTAAATATGATTCTCGATCTTACAGGAAGCCAGTGGAGAGCAGCTAATACAGGAGTAATATGATCTCTCTTCCACGTCCTTGTTAGTACACGAGCTGCAGCATTCTGGATCAACTGGAGAGACCTAAGGGACTTACTGGAGCAGCCTGATAATAAGGAGTTACAGTAATCCAGTCTTGAAGTAACAAATGCATGGATCAATGTTTCTGCATCGCTTTGAAACAGGATGTCCGGGATGTCCAGGATGCCGGATCTTTGAGATGTTCCGTAGGTGAAAAAAGGCAGTCCTTGAGATCTGTTTCACGTGGGAGCCAAAGGACAGGTCCTGGTCAAAAATAACTCTGAGATTCCTTACGGTGGTGGTGGATGCCAGAGCGATGCCATCCAGAGAAACCATATCATCAGATAATTGATTTCTGAGGTGTTCTGGGCCGAATAGAATAACTTCAGTCTTGTCCGAGTTCAGCAGCAGGATGTTGCAGGTCATCCAGGTTTTGATGTCTTTAAGACATGCTTGAAGTTTAGCGACCTGATGGATTTCATCTGGCTTGATCGACAGATATAGTTGAGTATCATCGGCATAGCAGTGAAAATGTATGGAGTGTTTTCTGACAATATTGCCTAAAGGAAGCATATATAAGGTGAATAAAATTGGTCCAAGCGCAGAACCTTGTGGAACTCCATGACGAACGGCGGTGGTCATCGAGGCGTCATCGTTTACAAATACAAACTGAGATCGATCTGATAAATACGACTTAAACCAGCTTAGTGCTGTACCTTTAATACCAATCGACTGATCTAGTCTCTGTAATAAGATGTCATGGTCAATGGTGTCAAATGTTGCACTAAGGTCTAACAAGACAAGTACAGAGACAAGTCCCCTATCTGATGCAACTAGAAGGTCATTAGTAATTGTCACTAGTGCTGTCTCTGTGCTATGATGCTTTCTAAATCCTGACTGAAACTCCTCAAATAAGCTATTGTTATGTAAAAAGTCACACAACTGATTTGCGACTACCTTCTCCAGTATCTTAGAGAGGAAGGGAAGGTTAGAGATAGGTCTGTAGTTAGCCAACACCTCTGACTCGAGAGTGGGCTTCTTAGGAAGAGGTTTAATTACAGCTATTTTAAAAGACTGTGGTACATGACCCATTAGTAAAGACCCATTGATAATAAATAGTAGAGAGGTGCTAATTAAAGGTAAAACTTCCTTAAACAGCTTAGTCAGAACAGGGTCCAGGAGACAGGTAGAATTTAGAAGTAGAAACCATTGAAGACAGTTGGTCGAGGTTGATGGTCAAAAATCTATCCAGACACACAACAGGGCCCACAGCCGCCTCCATGGCCATCCCACCTGAGGATGGACCGGCAGTAGTCGAGGGCAGGAGATCACCGATCCTGTCTAATAGCCAGAATCTTACCATTGAAGTAGTTCATGAAGTCATTACTACTAAGGTCTATAGGAATACACTGATCCACCGAGCTATGACTCTCAGCCAGCCTGGCCACAGTGCTAAAGAGAAACCTAGGGTTGCTCTTATTTTTCTCTATTAGTGATGAGTAGTAGGCTTCTCTGGCATTACAGAGGGCCTTCTTATATGTTCTCAGGTCGAATATATGGTTTGGTACATGAGAAAATGTCACAGATGTGCGCAAATGTGCCCCAATGCAAATTTTTGAGACCTCGCCTGAATTTTCTCTGTACTAAACCCTCTCTAACTTTGTTCTGCTTCACTTTATCAAAGCCAGCCTTTTCAGAGAAAATGTTCACATATTGTGCTATGATTTGGGTTAGAGTTAGACCTTACAGCTGCATCATTCCAAAGAAATAATCATCCTGAAAGTGCTTTTTTTCTAAGCGGACCTGAAACCTTTTAAATTTTTCTGTGTGTCATCTTCATTTACTCTTAACCAGTAACATATAGACTGATATATACACATCTGAACAAAATCCCACATGTGTACCTTTTATTGTAACACCCAAATCATTCAAATAGCCCTAGTGGTTGCAGAGATACACCCTTTTTAGTTTGGGTATGCGATTTTCGAGGAAAGGGCCTAAAAAAGGTTGATTTTCTATTGGTTAAATGGAAAATTGGAATCCAAAGCTGCTTGTTTAGCCCTCTATGCTGCCACTTCTCCATCCATCATAGAGCATGGCCCTCTCTGCCCTGTAGGGTTGGGATTTGTGTTATTCATCCCTGCTGCTGAAAATCTCTGCAGAGATCACAGCCTTTATTTACTGTTTTTATTGCTGTAACCCCTCTAGCAGACAGTGAAGATCCTCAAAATACTTCTTACAGCTATCTACCACCCTCTAGTGGAGCTTGAAGGAAATAAGTCAAGACAGCTTTGTCACTCCCACAGGTTTAACGGGTTAGTTTATATTTGTCTACATAAAGTAGTGAGTTCCTTACTGGTGTGCTGGTCTGTTAACCCTGTGGTCGGAGAATCCAACTTTATTTATTATTATTTTTAAAGCCTAATCAATTCCCTTAGACTGTTCTTAATTGTTCAATTTTTTTTTTATTATTATGACAGAGGTTTAAAGCAGGATTTTGTATCTTAGCCTTACACAATACATTCTACGTACAGTAAACCTTCTTGGTTAGCAATATTTGGGGGCTCAAAATCCCCTCAAAGTGGTCCACTCTATTCAACATTTCAATTTCTACTGTTGTGCTTTCAGTAAAAATACATGTTAGATATAACAGTAATTTAATAATTAAAATAAATAAATGGACATAATTAGAAAATGAATTACTTTACTCTCAGGTCACCAGCTGTCTGGTTTCTAAGCGACATTCGAGTATAAGTACAGTCACCTTCACTGGCCAGGAGTGGTTTGAAATGACTGCGCCAACTGGTAAAAATGTTATATTGTAAAACAAATTGAAGTTAAGTTTACAAAGCTAAATCTAGACCTACATGTTCTTATTGGCACAGGTCATCTGGTGTTAGCTTCAGCTCAGCACGCCACACTAACTCTGCTAATGGTTGCCAGATGTAGAGGAGCGAGCTGCTAACGTCCCATTATGATTTACTGGTAGTAATGAGGACTAGCACTGGTCAAATACAGAGAGGCATTGTTTCAATGCACCCGTGGTCTAGTCTAGAGGAACATTTTAGCTCATTCAAATGTGACAGTATGTGAGTTTATGTCTGCCACTAAAACCACTTGCGAAATGTGCTGCTGTAAAGATGTTTTTAAATAGCATGGCCAACAAATGTAAGGGAGGATGAGGTCATCCTTTTCTTGATATTGATTGCTTTCAACAAAAGTGGAACACAAAGTGCTCAAGTGCTTGTAGCCTACTTTACTTGTACTTAAGTGTTTTGAGGTATGTGTACTCAAGCATTTCCATAAGGTGCATTAAATCCCACCCATTAGCTTCTGTATTTGACAGAAGTAACTTTGCAGATTCAGATTTAACATGAGCTTCTAAAATATGATACATGGTTCTTAAACTACCCAACAGTATTCAACGTTTAAAACAGGCTTGGAGATTACCACCTGCCACCAGCCAAATGCTGGGAGAATATTAAAGTGGTTGCTAAATTCACTCACCAGCCCAAAAAAATAATAATGTTATCTATTGGCTGAATGGTGAAATTTGAACATTCACTTCCTGAAGAAGTTTACTCTGCACCTGCCTGCATGCGTGTGTAGATTTTAGAGTCCACCATTTGCAGGTGGATAATACACAAGTAAATTTTTTACCCTGGTACATAGATTAAATAAGCAACCCTCGACCAACTACAACAATATAATTTTGCATTCAGGTGAATGTATGAGTCATTGTACCCCAATAATGTGAAAATAAAAGTATAACAGTGATAAGGATCATTATCTTTGCTTAAAGACCACTTTTCCTTTTGATGCATCAAATACAAGTATCTGAATACGTCTTCCACCTCTGCCTAAGTGTGTCCTTATTTGACTCAAGAACACATGGAAACAAATACTACAGTTTTACAGACTTTGCAGAAAGAAAAAAAAAGCCCAGTGCAGACACGCCCTTTCCCCTACGCCTGAAGAAAGAGTTCTGCGGAGCAGCCACGACGGTATCAGCACTGGGTAAGACCCTGAACACAGGGTGACAGTGTTGGCTGAATGAATGACCATGGCCATGTATTAGTGTGCATAGTCCACAGTATATTAAGTAGATACCATTTGTGTAATGCTTTGTTATCCTTATACTTTCTTTGTACACACGCCTTCAGGGCAAATTGTGCTGGCCTTTAGAAACCAAGAGCCCTATTTGGAAAGACATCACTTTTTTTGTGGACCTAAACCTCGCCTAGAAGAAACAAGGAGAAAATTCAGTAGAGGCACAACAGACAGCATCTTAAAATGCAAAAGTAAAGACAAACAGAGCCTGGAAGCCTAAACACAGTAAGTCCTGTTTTATTCATTTAATTATAATGTGTTCAACAACGTCTTTGCCGATCGTTTGTAAAATGCATTCATACTCCATCAATAGGTCCTTAATTAAAGGCTTGTGTGATCATATTTATATTTATCTTCACTTTGTGAATGACTTTGCAACACTGTTCCTGTTAGTTGTCTATCAAAGATCTTGATTATTTTCACGGTTATTAAATACAATGGGGTGCCTCCTAATAAAACCCTGTAGGTGTCACTGTTATTCTGGTTTTCTGGCCGTTGTTGGTGTGAGTTGGAGAAGAAATGTATGTAATTGTTAAACAAGCAGAGACAATGTATTTTGGCGGAGGGACCATAATTGATTTCATAGGTTGAATGAATTTCATTTAAAGATAAGTAATTACATTTAACACAGTTACTTTTTGCTGGTTTTCTGAGTTGGTTGCTCTGAATGAGAAGTGAGTCTGGCTGAGCAAAAGGTTTAAATAAGGATGACTAGTTAAATACCTACGGCCAGTGCCAGGAAGGTGGTTTAAGGTTTGGATAAGGTTAGGATGCATAGAATTCAGGTGGTTGTTGCTAATCATCATTATACTTAAAGATACGTTTTATGTAAAGCAGGTTTGTGAAATACTTGGACTTTGCAGCAGGGCTAGATTTACTTTTGGATGAATGGACAAAAGTTTTGGACATCTGTCACACACAAGCACATGCCCTCCGCCCTCCAGACAATAAAGCTGGATAGGGGGTGGTGTCCAGGGGGAGAGGGTCAGCATCTTCTCAGCTCTTCCTGTCCCTTTATTCTACTCTCTTGAGCTTCTAATGGGGTCTTAACACAACACGGATGCTCTTATTCCTCACCAGTCTTACAACTTGGGCTAAAGATATTAATTTAACAAAATTCCTGGCAAGAGAAATACAGATTTGGGGAACACTAGATTGTATTGATCCATTATGTCTTAATAATTTCACGTTGTACAGATTGTGTGGGACAATGTTCTGAGAATGGTAGTTAAATTAGTTTAACTAGATGAGTTTGACCCAGTTGCTTTTCCGAATAATTTTCTTGAAATAACTGCTTCATTTAAATCCATGTAAAAATGTATATTGGTTAATTTATTGTAGAAAACTCTATACCTCGTATTTGTTGAATTATGTTCAGCTGATCTGCTTGTGTACTGAATAAAATAAATAATTGTACTGTTTGAATATAATTAGTGCCAAATTACATGGCTCTTTCTGGGAAACCTCAGAGGAAAGTATTAAGAAAATGGCATAATTATATGGACCAGTAAAATAAAGCATTACCAAGAATTTAAATTACCCTTCAAAGATAGTACCTCAGGATCATCACTTGTTGAAAATACTAGTGGAACAGTGTCCACCTGAAAACAAAAATAATACCTCTCTTGAAAATGTGGGGTTGGGTATGTTATTATCACGCTGCAATATGAAGTTCAACATGGCTATTATATTTGTAAAGAGAAAACCTTTTTGAACAAATGTCACGCTCTTGTCACATTATATATTAATGAACGATAACGACACTCAAACCCCAAACATTCGCAGACAAAAACACAAAAAGTCAAGTTTTTTTGTTGTTGTGATATCTTCATCTCCATGACACAACAGTCTTTAGTGAGGTAGACTATAACAGGTCAAAACAATTTGAAACATTGCTCCTTAAACTGGCACGTGAAATGACATGAAATAAATATTTCCATGTACAATATCTTCAAAATGAGGTAGAAATGGTTACAGAGAATGTACAAGATACAACAAAAGTACAACTGGATTACAAAGATAACACTGAAATGCCATTTTCCATCAGTTGGACAAATTCAACTCCACTTACTTCAATGAATCAGAGTTACACCAAGAGACAGCAAATACTTTAGTTGCAGTGTTTAAGTCAATGTAGCTCACGTTCTTTGTGTGACATTGAAGAGCATCTAATTGTTGTAGCTAAGCGCTTAAATACTTTTAAAATCTGGGGCTAAGAGTACATTATTATTTGTGTCACACCTTTTTATTAATATGTATTTTCTTATCCAGCATAATTTGAAGCTAAGTCTTTGTGTGATTCGTTATTTTTTTAGTAAGTTCAATTTTACGAATGTGCTTATATTTCCAAATTAAAATACTTTGTTCAGATTAAAGCTGAAGCTGTATTACACCCGAAATCATTATATTACAGGGATCCACTCTCTGGGCATGCTTTTAGTTAAGAGTTTGGTTTTGTTTAATTCAGCAAAAGAAATATTTGTATGGCACAACCAATGTAGGGATGGCATAGTGTAGCAACAAAGCTGCAACTCTGGAAAAAAAGATTTGGTGTCGTAACTGCACATATTTTCTGACAGTGCACATACATTTTCAACCTCTCCCTTCTTTATGGTGTCAATTCATGTTTGAGCTCAAATCAAGCTGATTGATTGGTGACACTGTCAAGCGGTTTTAAAATACTGATATTGAAAAATGGAGATTGGACACTTTATTAAGACATTTAAAAAACATACTTACTATTGAACATATACTGTAATATGTGTATGTCTTGATATGTCAAAAGTTGTTAATCAGGAGTGCTTTATTTTGACAGTTTGTCCACAAACACTGTTTCCCCTCTGCTAACTACACTAACACTTAACATGTCATTCATTTTTCCACCAAAACCTATAAGAGAATTACATCTATACATGAAGAAAATATGTTTCATATATCTAAAAACATCATTGATGTACATTATGGCATGTATTGTCCTTTTAAAAAAAATATCTGAATTACATTCAACATTTCAGGCCTTGGTACAACAACCTCAAGTTTTATTTTCCCAGAGCTAAGAAGCTGTGTGTGTGTGTGTGTGTGTGTGTGTGTGTGTGTGTGTGTGTGTGTGTGTGTGTGTGTGTGTGTGTGTGTGTGTGTGTGTGTGTGTGTGTGTGTGCATTTGCATGTTTTCTTCTGTTAGTATCAAGGCCTTGTAAGTTCATTGTGTCCCTGAAGTGTTCAGAGTAAGTTTTGCTCTCGATAAAAGCCATGGCTCCGTTTACATCTCGCTCCATAAAGCTCCCTACAAACACCTGAAGGTAATAACATACATTCTTATTTCATCATTCTGAGGTAACAATATTCTTCCTGAGTATTCAATAACACGACTATAAATCATCCTTTTCAGAGGCAAAAGTAAAGAGAATGCATATCTTAAAAAAAAGTAAATCCCATAGCAGAAAAGCAGATAGATATTCATAAAGAATGTCATTTTTAAATTGCTATCCTTACAGTCTGGGCTGTGCATCCAAACAGAAGTAACAAACAGGTGTATGGACCTTACACAGTTTACTCTGAGTGAATTTGAGCAGAATGCAGACTTAAGCATAGTTTTTTGGTTGTTGTGTTGATTTGTGTCGTCATTATTTCTTGTAATATTTTGAAACTTGTGTGAGCTGCACCGTTCTTCTCTGATACTTTCCTGTTAGTTTTATAATCGACAAACATCTACAAGTAAACCACACGCTTTGAAGACGATCGGAATATTCTCTTATTCTATCATGGTACGAATGCTAAATACATTTTTAAATGAACGTACAATCTTAGATTAGTTCCCCACTTTATCTTGACATCAAAACAATTTTAAAGGGCGGCTTCATGTGTGCTATGTAATCATTTGATAAGCAGCTTGTAATGTATAAACTGGACAAAACCTAAAGTTGCTCATCAATGAAAAGGGTTGAGAACAAGAAGCACTGCGATAGAATAAGATAAAGAACATGAAAAGAAGAGGTTAAGGAAACTGAAAAAAGTCAAGAATGAGTAAAGGTAGGGGGAAAACGAGGGATGAGCAGGGAAACATTCATTTCTCGAGTCAGCTGTGTAAAGTAGCAGTGATTGTGCTGAAGTAGTATGGCGATCTCACCATTTCAGTTATTGCTTTCCTTACTTTTTGGTCGGTAATGATTTTTGTGGTGTGGTAGAACGTATTGCAGTCAAAGCACCAACTTTTACAGCAGCAACGTTGCAGATGCAGCCAAAGGAAATAAATAGAATCCTGAGAGAAACAGACACTCATACGTTTAGACTGTCTTAACGCTATCTATGTCGAGAATGCCTTAACCTCACCCCTAAGACTTACCTCAACCTCAGAGGGCAAAATGCCCCTGTGAATCTTTGGAAAAACATGAATAATGAAAATGTTAAAGATGCACAAGAAATACCAGTCTTGTGCCCTCTTGTTGTTCAAAAGTGAAATTAAACCTTTCATTGACAATCAAATTTTGTTCCCCCAAGTCGGTCTGGATCAAGAACCCTGGTTGGTTTTCCACGGGTGAGCAAATCCTCTCAAATGCCGACCAGTGCTGTCAGCGCCCTGCAGTGGGGTCTTCAGACCGTGTGTGCGATGCCGGTATCTTCATAGACATTCTCTGTTGCTGAGGGAAGGTGTGCTCCCCTGACACACTCTCTCCTGCTAGGCCTGATGGTGGGCTGTAATCCCCTGCCCCGCCATAAGGGGGTGACATCATGGGCTTTCCAGATTTGTAGACCTGTGGGTCTGAGGTCGAACCGCTCATATCATAGCCATTGGCCTGACCGTTGCCGTGCCCTTTGCTATGGCTGTTTCCATGGCCGTTGCCATACTTTCTGTAGCGGGATCCCTCCACCTCTGCTCCCTCCTGTCCATCCTCTGCCATCTCAAAGGCCTTGCGTTTCAGTGGTACGCCTCCCTCAGAGCTCCCTCCAAGGCTGTGAGTTGGGTAGCTGTAACTGGCCCCCACCATGGTGGGCCTCGGGGCCAGAGGGGTGGGTGCACTAATCCCAGGGGGCAGGTAGGAGGCACCCGGGTGGCTGTATCCGGAGGACAGGCTGGTTTGGGGGTAGCACCCTGGAGGGTAGTTGTAGATCGGAGTGCTGGCGCTGTAGCTGGGCACTAGAGTGGGTGTGGCCTGCAATGAGTGTAGAGGGACAGGGGGAAGTGCTGCGCTGGGTTGAGGGCAGTATCCTGAAGACAGGTAGGTGCTGTTGTAGGCAGAAGGGTATTCCTGAGATGACGGGCCATTGCAGGAGCCAGCACCACTGTAGCCTGTCTCAGAAGCCAAGTTACTGCTCACTACCGTCACACTTCCTGTGGCTGGGATGCCCACCGATGCAGAGCCCACCTTGGTGCCGGTTAACGCCTCCAGTCCAGGGTAGCACTCCATGCCCTGACCCAGGGCCCATGGCTCCGATTCAGTTTTCAGGAAAGTTCCAGGCTCTGAGTAGGCCCCTGTAGGAGGGCGTTCATACGACAGCTCCAACCCTGAGTACTTCTCAGCGTAGCGCTTGAGCAGAGAAGATGCCGTTAGGGCGGATATGTCATCACTGGCCCATGGGTAACCTGCAGGGGCAAAGCTCCGGCGACCAGCGGTGGCATAGGGGTCGTGTTTGTGGGCAGACGGCGGTGAAGTGGTAGAGGTGACATCTAGGTGTTGCTCAGGCCACTGAGTTAAGGGGGCGGTGTGCTCCGGGGACCAGTGCATCTTCAACAGACCTGACAGAAACAAGACCAAAGCTGAGTTAGTCCACACAATCGTGAAATTATGTATCACGTGTTTTAAAATTACGAATACACTCAGTATATGCAGCATTTTGCTTCTTCTGTCTTCCAAAACTCAACAGGCAAGTTAAGAGTCGGTGACCCTGATAATCACAAAGGCTAGCTGACCCTTTTCCAGAATCATGTCAATGCTTAGCCTGTGCTCTTCTACACAGCCTCATCCATGCAGGGGACAACTGCTCTAATCTTTATGTGAAGCCGGTAACATAGCCCCCAGCCCGGTCTCCACGACGATAAGCCTCTATCAGCCCGCGAGCTGCCCGCTACCTTTGCCTCACTCACATTAGGGCCATTGTTGTCTCTCTGTGACTCTCTTAGTCCACAAAGCCACCCCCACCGAGCGTGTGATCTAATTCAGCCCAAACCTCAGGGGTCTGCTGGACAGGGAGAATAGGAGGTGTGTGTGTGTGTGTGTGTGTGTGTGTGTGTGTGTGTGTGTGTGTGTGTGTGTGTGTGTGTGTGTGTGTGTCATTTTACTACATAGAGAGACTGGACCACTAAATCTATGAACAATATTAAAAGTGCACTGACTAATTGAGCAGTCTGATTTTTTTATGTGCCACGTTTGATTATACCTGAAAATTTACACAAACAAGTAATCCACTGGTTTAGTAGCTGTGGGCTTTGATTGCCTTTTGCAGGCCTTTTCTTTTTGAACTGGTATTAGGCTGACATTCCAGGCATTGCAGAGCATTATTAAACTGTCCAACCCCAGGCCTGAGCCAGAGGGGTTTCCCTGTAACAGCAACGCAGAGAGGAAAAACGTACCGCCTCAGATTCACCAACAGGGATGGACAAATAATGGCAATGTCAGTATGTTTTTAAATTGGCACCAATATTGTGATATATTCTCTTGCCATATTTGGAGATAAATATATTTCCTATAGCTGTTCTGATTTCTGGTCTTTTGCCTTCTATGGATCAGACTTTTTTTTGTACACTGTCATTTTTTAATTGTACAGAACTATATTTACGACATGACTATTGATTAAATTAGGTATATTAATTCATCTTTTTTTAAATATAATCTTCCCCTTTCGAGGAATGTTTTCCTCTTCTGTTTGGTAGAGAACAGCATATACCATAGATCAGGGGTGTCAAACTCAAGTGGGCCGGTCCAGTAAAATCACAGCATATTAACGCATACATAATGACAATATTTCTCTCTGTTTAAATCATTGGTGAAGGTTTTTGGATGATAAACCCTATTTTAAAAGGTCTTTCTTCAATAAACTAGAAACATAAAGACCAACAATTCAGACATCAGCCCACTGTTTACCTGCCTGGGCTCTCCTCTGCAGATTCCCTCGCAGTTGGGCAATATCTTTAGTAAAGTCAGTGATATAATCAATTGCGTCTGTGGCTCAATGGTTACCATGCACCATTTTTGTGTGTGCAATTTTAACAATTATCCCACGGGCCGGACTGGACCCCCTGGCGGGCCGGATCCGGCCTGCGGGCCGTATGTTTGACACCCCTGCCATAGATGATTGTCTTGCAGTCATCGGAAACATGTTGTGGTTGTCTTGTGAGTTAAGCATTGCAACTAACAATTATTTTCAATGTTAATAATCTGCCAGTAATTCTTCAGTAATCTACAGATCATGGTTGCATTATAAGTGGGTCTACTGGGCACAGGGTTAGGGAGCCCCTAAGCCCTTTAACTCCTAACTGCAGTGCCTACTGTGAAGCTGTTATGAAGATGTGTCATTACAGACAGAGCCAAAGAGTTCAGTCATTCACGTCAATATCAGGGCCCCACGATGTTCTTCTGAAAAACTTGAAGGGATAAAGAGGCCTTTTTCAGAGGGAGTGTTTATCCCCTCACATAATTATTAAGGCTTTTTTTTCTCTACGGACACCAACATCACTTCCTGGTAGTTAAATGAGCTGTATTTAACATTCTACCATGAAAGTTACTGTGAAAAACATTTAACTGGTTTCAATGTAATATTAATGCATCTGTGTGACCTAAATAAGTTAATGAGACCATCAGCGAGAAGATTGGCTTTTTCTATATCATAATAATTATTCTTAACGTTTGTCATCGGTGCCACCGGGTCGGATTCAGCGCGAAATCAGATGAAATCATGCAGGTTCACCAGAAACTCCTTCAGTTCAGAAGCCAGCCCCAGACCCAGATGCAGCTTTGCTGCCTTATTCGACCTGCGATTGGAAGCTCAGGCTGGAATGGGAGAGCTCAACGACTGGCAGCAGTGTCTCCTCCTCCGGCGAGAACTTCACCTTGCTGCTCCGCCAGTCCCTGGTGGGAGCCAACATCGACACCAAGCTGCTGGAGGCCCAAGCCGTATATGTTTGGCCTGCTGGAGGGAAGGGAGGCACAGGAGAACCAAACCCAGGACTGCATTTAGCATACTGTCAGACCCTGCTGCAGTAAAAGGAGAGGTTTTCTAAAGTGTTTCTCTGGTGCTCAGAAACACTAGCCCTTTCTTCCACAGGGGCCGCCAAGATTAACACAAAATGAAGGTTCCTTGTAGTAACATTAATGTTGCAGCAAACAACTCTTTGCTATGCAAAGATATAGTGGAGGCAATCAAAATGCCGCCAATCCAGTCTCTTGCACCTTTAAGTTTTTTGCAAAATTGTGATTTAGGTCTATATGGATAAAATTAACATGTACCAAACACCAGAATGTAATCTTTGGGAATAGCAACAAAGTTGTTGTTTGTTGAAATCCAAGAAGTAAGTTAAGTTTGTTCATCTAAAATAAATATTCCACGATTGCAGTGCATTCCCATGCATGGAATGAAAAATGAGAAGCTGAAAACAGTTGCGTTCAGTGAGAAAGATGTGAACGTAGTATTGTGTTAAATGACTCCCTGTAATTTGAAAAGATAGTTTGCTCACTGAGAATCAGTCTGCAGCTATTTGCAGACTTCAACTAAATGCTAAATACATTATAGTAATTTTGTTATAAATGCGTTGATAAATACAATCATTTTAAAGCCATACAGAACATTAATCCTGTGGCCTTGTTGCAGTATTGACGAATCGAATTGTTCGAATCCGGGTATCATTCATGCGGAGAGACACATACAGGGTCATCAGACTGGTACTCACTGGTCATGCTGATTGCAGGCATGAGCCAAACAGTTGCCGCTTTACCTTCAATCCACTCCTCTCACTCCGTCTTCACCCGATGGTTTATAATCTATCTGAGACATATTAGAGTGCAGTAATCTAATGTGCCTGGAATCCTCATCAAAATGCAGAGAAGGAATGTGAAAACTGAGGATCATTCTGAGATCAGACGATGGAATAGCGAACTGGAGGGTCTGGACGGGTTAAGAACCAGACCGATGAAACCAGACTAATGAAGGATTAGAGCACACAAGGCTTATGAGAGTGTCAGTGCTCTGTGACAATTCTAGACAAGAATTAAAGAAGCATCACCAGTGCGTTACTTTGATGAATGCAAGGCGATGCAACAAAACAATTGTTTTACTTGATTGTTAAATGGTTTTAATATTTATTGACATTATCTACAGGCAGTTACAAACAAATATGATTACAATATAAGACTGTTTAAAGCAGGAGTGAGTTTGAAATAGTTTTTTCTTACATGCAGGCAACTCTAGATACAAGTAAATACAGTAGCTCTTCTTAACACTATGTACATGTATTGTACTGCAACTGCTCTCTGTATCAGGTGACCAATAGTATGCATTCAGCTAATTATGTTCCCATTATATTCCCTTTTGCAGATACTCACTCTTTATACACGAGACGATTGTCTTAGATCTGAGACCCAGACTGCTTCTTTAAAAATATAAACATTTAAACACTGCCAGGTTTACCGGGAAATGGGACTTTCTGTGACGGATTAAAACCTCTTACTGTTAACGAGTGCTGTAGCATCAGACATCCACGTTAAAGTATGGATATTGGGGAGAAGGGTTTAGGTATTAGGAGGGATGAGTGAGGGAGCCCTAACCCTAATCTAGCACCTCATGTTGGCTCGGGGCTTGGAAACACCCCTTCATTCTTGGCCATGCTTGGCTTACCAAGAGACAAAGATGAGTACTAAGCCGGCTTGGAACTATGACAGCTTTCCTTAATCATTGTGATTATCATACTGTTGACCAACAACAATGTTTCCTCTTTATCCTGCAGCAGTTTGGTTACTGGATCAAATGAAGGGGAAGGCTCTATCGGTTCATTACTCTCCTGAGCTGGTAAAATGGTGCCACTTCTACTGTTGAGTAAATTTGCACCAGGAATTTAATGACACCTTTTAGTCAAATGCGACCGTAATAAAGATCAACATACGATGTACGGTTGACTTATTAGCACAGAGGGAAAAAACAAATACATAGACATGACCTACCCTCAGTCCTGCAACCAAATACATGTATGTTCTCTACTGTGTTCAATATGTTTCAAACCATTTTGTTATGATAGTATCTGGGATCTTTCTCTCATTTAAATAAATCATTTGTAGCTGTGCACACAATTTAGACACCAGACGTCTAGCTTAGGTGAGTCGCCATTTATAAATCAGTCTCAAGTCTCTGTTCAATACCCAAAACATACAGATACTGTGCATTCTGTTATGAGTGAGGCTTGGATAACAAGTAAGAACATTTGCAATTATTAATTTGTTCTACAGCCAGACGTAGTTGTGTTTACATACTCTAAAATTGAATTCTTCACATACACCAGTAACATTTTTGATGAAGATAATTTTTCCGTTTCAAAATGACTTGGCAAGATGAAAAGTAAGCCATTTGTGTAGCATTATTGAGAAGAGGAGATGGCCGGTGAGAGCACTGAACATGTTGAGGCAAGAGGGGATCAAGCGTAACGAGGTTAGAGGGAAATACTAACATCCCAAGAAGACCAATCCTGCATATACTACATGTAGTTGTATATAAATGTGGTTAGAGGCGTGTAAGATGCAGCAAAACCAAAAGAAACTACACAGTAAGCGACAGTGTAGCTGCCATGTAACTTACACTCAAACGTGTGTGTGTAATTAATCGTCCCGACAGAAGCAAGTAAGTCTCCTTTAATCTACCCAGAGCAGGAAGTGAGGTAAAATTACAGCGTCTTAGTAAACTCTTCCTTCTCTCTCCTAATCAAGACCTATAAATGGTTGCTGCATGGCTTCAGGTTTCACCAAACAAATGCACTGCACACATACTGCAAGTGTGCATGTGCGTGTGTGCGCATGTGTGTGTGTGTGCACCAGTGTGCAAAGCAGGCAGCAGGGTGCTTGTAAGCAGGAGCCTGATCCACACAATAAAGAGATGGACGGAGTGTAACTCAGCTCTCCGTTGAGCTGTCAACAACCTCCACTAACGGCAGTTTCAGTGCCCGAGCTATTAATACTTTTTGGAATTTTCTTGTTGTTGTCATTGATAGGAAGTTTAACATATTCATCAAATGGTTTTCTTTATCAAGGAAACACATTTATGCAAGTCATGGATGTGTGTTAGTGGAGGCTAGCTTGACTCGTGGTCCACTGCATGGTCAGTATGAGTAATTAGGGGTTAATTAGATGAAAGTACGTGTGGGGGAAGGGGCTGACGGGAATGGGGATTTGGGGGTTGTGAGGCATCAGAGCTTGCTAGCCGGCTGGTTGGCTAGATGGGGAGTAGAAACATAAAATCACCCTTCTGGAGCTGAACGGTCCTCTGTTAGAGCTTTTGACTCCACTCACAATGAACAAAGACTTAAAGAAGATGGACAGACATTCAGAAATACACACACTAAGATGCACACAGGCTCAAGCAAACTCCTGTGTTGTGCTTTTTGTGCAGTGTTTAGCTCCAGCTGGCCAACAGGCAGAGGAGCTCTTGGTCATCTATCGGTTGAGTCAGGCTGCTGGAATGCCAGGAATCTAACCTGAGATCTATTTACAAAGCACATATCCTCTCCATACGCTCCACACACACTGTCCACTCTCAGGCTAAAGGAAAGGAGGGAGAGAACATGCTTACTTTCAGTGCTGATAAATGACCCTGATCAGCTGTTTGCACATTATTGGGCGATTTGTATTAGTTAGAGTTAATTCACACCACTGCTTGTAAGATCAATACAGAACACATCAGAAGGGAAATGGTATATTAATGTGGAGTGTGTCAAGATTCTTGTGGAAAAAGACAATGGACTACACACACACACACACACACACACACACACACACACACACACACACACACACACACACACACACACACACAGAGACATACACGTGATACAGCGCTCTGTGTCTTCCTTGCTTACAGAGTAAATGAGGGTTAGAGTGTTGTGTAATCAGTGGCCATAGTCTAAACGCTGAAGCCAGTGTGAAGGAGCTTCTGCTGAGGAGAAAAGCCTCCCTCTCCCTCCTCTTTCCCCTTCCCCCTTTTCTCCAGGCCTGCATGGTCCACCAGGCTGTCAGACAATCAAATACTGTACCAAATCTCATTCACATTTTACACTTCTCTAACCTACAAGACATTTCTAACTACAAATCACATAACAATTTAAGAAAGAATGTGGCGTTTGACGCTCAAACAGACACATCACACATATTTACCTCAAAGCACTACTGAGAAACTATTTTACTTTGAATCATTGTGATGCTTCTTTTCATCTCATTACATTTTGTCACTTTTTCTTTTACTCAGATTGTGCCCCCATTGTCTTCCTTTCTTGAGCCTTGCTCTTTCTCTCTGTGATGTAGGAAAGACAGGACCGTGTGTCCGAGCCTGTGTGGTCAGTTTTCCCCTCCCCCGCTCCTTTAGCTCACACACATGTGGCAGAGGGTGGCCTGGCCCCTCTTTGCTTATTGTGTCCACTCATATATCAGGCTGCAGCTGACCAGTCCCTCCTCACGTCCCCTCCATCTGCCCTTCACTTTGCTCTTTCTCTGTCATTTTACCACCAGCAGCAGCACAGCTCTTTATTATAACACCTAATGAGGATCTAAAGTGTGCTACAATTTTCTTTAAAAGCTTTCATGATTACTATGGAGGACCTGTGTGTGTGTGTGTGTGTGTGTGTGTGTGTGTGTGTGTGTGTGTGTGTGTGTGTGTGTGTGTGTGTGTGTGTGTGTGTGTGTGTGTGTGAATGGAGGGTGATGTTTATTTGTCCCTCTATACAGGACTAATGAGTAGCTGCTGACACCAGGTTACTAACGATCTGACTTTCATTCACAGAATCGTTTCACCCTGGTAACTGGCGGCTAAAAAGGGCTAAAACTGCTAATCATCATTATGGACAGAGACTGTAATGAGGTGTAGCTGATTGTGATTTTATGTTTACTAGTTTGAGTGTATGTGTGAGTGTGTGTGTGTGTGTGTGTGTGTGTGTGTGTGTGTGTGTGTGTGTGTGTGTGTGTGTGTGTGTGTGTGTGTGTGTGTGTGTGTGTGCGGTGAGGTTTAATTTGAGTTGTGGTTGTAAAAGTAAATGCTTCATAGGATTGTGTGTATTTAAAGTTTCACTGGGAAGAAATTTAACGTGACACTGCGAGTCTTTTTGAGGAAGGAATGTGACAGATGTACGTTACTAAAACCTCCGTCCGCTCAGAAAACGCCCTCCTTCTGTTTTCCAGTGTTTGTCTCTGTGCATCTACGTGTCGCTCCTTGGAATGGTAAAAGCTATAAGTAAATTCCTGTTGCATTATTCCAATCAGGTTAGCGTTGTAATCCTGTTAAAGCTTGGCCTAATCAATAGCCCAGTCAATCAATATAAGCATATTCATCAGCCTGGATAGCAACCTCTCATTATAAGCACGTATACAAGCGAGGCCTATGGGATGTGTCACAGAGATTTGTGTGTTTTAATCTGCTTTTACACACTAATGTTGCACACATTGAAAACATTTCCTCCTTAGATAAAAATATAGTAAGGGTGTTCCCAAAATATCAAGGTTTAAAAATAAGTATAACCAACATTTGATGTATCTTTCATTCTACAAGAAAAACTGTGAACACAATCAACTGCTTATGCTCATGTTCATGCTGCTCTTTGAGCGACAGTGGTGTTTTGGTAAATTGTTACTAGACTATATTTACATGGAGGGTCTGAAAAAACAGCAACTGAACACTTTTTGGGAAATTCCTCAAAGCAAAGCCTGCAGACTCAGCTGTTAAACCCATTAGCATATGTGCCTTTTCAAAATGACTTCTCAGAGACCCCCCAGGCCCTCGCTTCCCTCTGCTGAGACACAGGAGATGAGTCCTGAACAAAAAGAGGAGCCAAGAAGAAGAAGAAATTGTACATAAAAACAGACTCCAAGCAATCCAGGTGCCATTGTACAACACACCAACCACATCATTGGACAATGTCATACAACATATTAGTCCAAGCATGAAAGAATAAAAAGGAAAAATCAGTGCAGACTTACTGTATGGGGTGACAGGACTGAGCATTCTGCAGCCCCGGCCCCAGGTGAAGAGGAGAGGACCAGGTCCACTTGGTGCTAGTGAGGGCCCAGCTGCATGCTGCGGGTCCCCCTAGGACTGCTGCTTCCCCGGCTGCTAGTGGTTGTGCGGCTGCTGGCTTGGCTAGTGACCGGCCTCTTGGACCCCTCCATGGTTCATTTCACAGTTCAACACCGCCCCGACACGCTGCCAACTGAAGAGCACACACATGCAAGTGTCAGAGCCACAAGAGGATGTTTATTTCAGTAGCAGCCGTTCAACGCCCAAGCGTAGGGACTTTTTGAGAGAATTATAAATGTATAAAGTACAAATAATCAAAAAAGCCAATTTTTGCTTGCTTTTATTACTCTTAAATGCAATATACCGATTAAAAATTACCCTTGGGAAGTACTTGCAGAAAGCAACAAATATTGAGTTTCTCCTGTGCCCACATTTGCTTTCCTCAGTATTTCTGTTTATGTGTACGCACGTGTGTGAGCTACCGATCAAGACAGAGTTTGAAGCTAAATGTCCTGACAGAGAGAGGGAGCTTTTACCCTCTGACCACAAAACCACACGGCCAGCGGAGACACGTTTCCTAATTCTTTGAAGCCACCCATGTTTCAACACAAACACTACAAACCACAGCAGGAAGAGGAACTTTGCACTCTGCAGAGCAAGGAAGCCATCAAGTCTAACAGAAATACATGAGGGTTCAAAACTGAAGAATGAGTGTAGTATCAGAGTGCATAGACATGTAACCTGGTTTGACATATAGAGTACAAACTACTGCATGTACAGTGGAGTAAGCAGCACATACAAAATGGACCTATCACACATAAAGAGAAAATAGAGAGCATTTAGAATGACAGGAATGTGCAAGAAGCTGCAGAGACATTGTCATTACTGCTGAAAGGAGATAAAAGGTCAATCTTTTTCACAAAGTGAGTACATTTTTACTGACCTGATCATGCCTGGATTTGCTTGATGAGTGGTTCAGTTTGGAAAGTAATCCACTATTCCTCAAAGTACCACAGGGGAGCCGACATAAATGTGTATGTGTGAGTCTTGTGTGTGTGTGTGTGTGTGTGTGTGAGGCTTGTACTCTCATCTGGGACCCTATCCTTCTCTCCTACACTCCCTCGCTCGCCCTCCAGCTCCCTGCTCCCTCCCCCCTCTTGCTCTCCCTCACCCAGTGACAACAGAGCAGCACATACATCCCCTCCCCCAACCACGCCACCCCTCCCCCTCCTCCTTCTCCCTGTCTTTTGTTAAAACTATTTCAGCAGGAAGGGAGAGAGGGAAAAAGTGACCAATCATGCAGTGTCAGAGCCGAGCCTGTTTCCCCCTGCTGTGTGTGTGTGTGTGTGTGTGTGTGTTGTGTGCGTGCGTGCGTGCGTGCGTGTGCGTGTGCATGCATTTCTGCACGTGTGCATTTTGTGTATGATCTTATTTGAAGTGTGTATGCTTTATTGTAGCCCTTCAAGAGTAATGAATGAGCATGTGGGACACCCGCAACTGAAAAATACTGAATTTTCTCCTTCACTGATCACATGAGAAGTTCAGTTATTGTCAATGACTTCTATTGATCTGGTACATTGATCTTAGTGGTGTTGGGAGGGTGGAGTTGAAACAACCATGTCAATATTACCTAATTCTTGTAGTACCCCATCCCCCCTTGCACACACACACACATACTAGCCTGCACACATGCATGGGCAACAGTAAATGACCTCCACATTGGCCTCAACCCTTTGACTAAGAAGTGGGTACTTGTCTTCACCTTCTTCACATTTATCAATATCTAATATTCTAATATATACTTACGCTGCTTTTATATCATTTCCTTTCATGGGGCTCATTTAAATCTTTCACTTCAGTTCCTATTTTGCTCCCCAGTCCCTCATACATATAGAAACACAGCTGTGGTTCTGCATTTAGAGTTATGGAGTAGGCGGGACAAGCTGGGCCACTCCTCATGTTACTGCGCTGTAAACACTCAAGGCCTTGCAGGACACACTGCTTCTGCTGTGGGCCCTAAACACACACACACACACACACACACACACACACACACACACACACACACACACACACACACACACACACACACACACACACACACACACACAGGCACATGTTTGACATGTGTGAGCTGTGTTTCAGAAGGTGGTCTTTCATAGCTCAAACTGTAACTTTCCTTTCATTTTATTGGACTGTAATTGCATGACTATGATTACAAAGCAAGTTTTAACAAAACTCTTTTAATGAGCATCACCCTCCTTTGCACACCAACCTCAACAGTAGTTGGGGATCGCAGTCTTTCAGATTTATGGAAATACATTTATAAATGGACTATGATCTGAGTGTACCATGAGTTCAATTTTTGCCAATAGAGCAGTGGAGGTTGAGGTTTGTCACAAGACCTTTCATCAGGTGAGGAGTAATGGCTAGTGCAGTGCTCAGCTCTTTCTCCCTCACCTGCTTTGCTGACGGACACTGAAAAAAAGCCACGCTGTTTTTTTGCAGGCCATGAAACAATACATCTAAACAATCCCAAATGTGCTGTGGGGGCTTTTCTTTTCATCATAGATAAGGTAGGCTGTTTGATACAATTTCACTGCCGAGGTGAAGCCCCCAGATGTGGTCTCTTGTTACGTCAGGAACACCTCCCCATCTAGCCACGTGGCCCGAAGCAGGTCACCGAGGCTACATCCACACTAATACGTTTTGGACGGAGACTATTTCAGTATGATTTTGAATGAATAGCACATGATTATTCAGGTAGACTGAGCATGCGGGTGCAGGTGTAAACAGGAAGTAGATTGGTTGCTTAGTTAAAGAAAATATGACACAGCATTTTTAATAATAAATGGTTGTGCTTAAGATGTTCCTCTAAAATCGTCCTCTACACTAAAACAAACACATTTCATGGAATTTCTTTTCAGGGTTGCAGGTCTTGCTCTATCTCTCTCTCACACACATCAAATGTACTTTAAAAGTCCCTGTTGAACTGGAGAGCATTTGTGCTTTTGTTCATTTACAGTTTCTGTGTGGACTTCACAATAGTTGTGCCGAAAAAAACAAGCATTACTAAGAAAAGGAAAGTCCTGCGTTTTGTTTGTGTTCATCGCTCTCCTCAAAGACACAAACAAGTCTTCAAACGTCTGCTCCACAGAGCTGATAACACCGCTGGACATGTCGTCCGCTAATCGGTTGTATAACAGCTTGCTTCCTTTGCATGTCGGCAGTAGTAGAATTATAAATCGCGTAATTGAACGGCACAACAGCTGCTAGTATAGACAACAAGGTCAGCAACGCCTGTAATCAGTTATCCAGGTTCAATTAACCACTGGTAGTTGATTGATAATCAATGCTGTTGTTTTTAGTTTTCTTCTGGAAAAGGGCCATGCGAATGGGGCGGGATGAATCCGGGAAGGACCCGTTGTGACTGCTAAGACCCAATCAAGTAGCACATGCAGGTGTCTACGCCCGGTCACACTAAGAGGTAGCTCTGAGTTTTCAAATTTACCCGGCTTTCGGTAGCACTTCTAAACTCCTTTGTTTACGGTGCTCTAAAACTCCGGAGAGTGTAAACGTATCAAAAGATATGCGTTTTTAAATGGAAACGTAGTAGTGTGGATGTAGCCTGAGACATGCATCGAGGCAACGGGCAGATTGTGTTAATGACAGGCGAACAGAACAGTGCGGCTATCAGCAGGTTGGAGATACTGGCAGAGAGGGGAGACATTACAAAAGATTCCCCTTACAACTCAACTACTGGAACAGATATAATGCACAGGGAGACCGATTTTCACATACACACATAACGGCTATGCTGGAAACTGGACATGGTAACTCTACACGTGGGTCCCTTTGGTCCTGTAGGAGGGATAGGTCACATGATAGCACCCCAGAGAAGCTCAGCTGTTTGCCACTCTAATTCCGTCTCAAGCAGCTGAGCACTGACCCACTGCTCCACTGAACTGTCCCAGTAATGATAATCTCGTGCGAGTGTGTGTGTGTTTGTGTACTTTGGTGTACACGAAGAGGGAATGGGGTATATTGGGTAAAAAAGGTCCATCCCTTCAAAAAAACTAACTGCTGAGTTAAATAGCTGGATGACAACTTTCATTCCTATATCCCAAAGCATGTTCATCACATGTACAGAAAATAATGTGAGTGGTGAATTATGAGTCAGAGAGAGCAACATAGAGAGGAGGAGGGGCAAAACAGGAACAGGAAAGCTTTTGAAAAAGAACAGGAAATGTCCTTATTGTCTCCCGCAGGCAAGGGCACTGTCAGCAAAGTACTGGGCTTGTACTTAATGGATAAGATCTGGTGTTGTTTTATATTTTTCGGTCCGTCAACAAATTTCCCCAAAACTAACAACGAATTGATCCTGACTGATGAAACAATTATTGCCTTTGTGTTATTACTCTGTGCTGTAGAGCTCCACTGTTACTCAACCACTATTAAAACACACCAGTGAGTCATGCAGTTGCACTGGGTGACAGGTTTCTCATTGTGGCGAACATGGGTATGCGTCCATCTGCCATATACTCGCTAGAGCACCAAATGTGCATTAATCCACGGTTGGAAATAGTCCCCAACAAATGTTCCATTTACGTCTGTTTGAGTTACATTTGCTACAAAATACAGTGCTCTGCTGTTTTTAAGAAATTACAGAGCACTTTTTTATTTATTTTTAATTCAACTATACATGTGTGAGCTAATTTTAAAGATGTATGCCTTCAGGGCACACACACACACGCGCGCACACACACACACACACACACACACACACACACACACACACGCGCACACACACGCACGCACGCACACGCACGCACGCACGCACACACACACACACACACACACACACACACACACACACACACACACACACACACACACACATACTAACTCATCATGTGTCCTATATTCTCATCAAGGGTAGAATGTCAATTAGCCAGCCTCACATATAGTAATCGGTAGGCCATATTTAATGTTAAATAACAGGTCTTTAAAAATGGCAATAAAGCCTAAAGAATAATGCTGTGCAGGAAAATGTTAACAAAGAGCATTTTTACCCACATGGTTTTACATTTAATTAATAAAACAGATGAAACACCACCAAAGGAAGCTTACTGCACGCACACACACACACACACACACACACACACACACACACACACACACACACACACACACACACACACACACACACACACACACACACACATACACGCACACACGCACCCACACACACGCACATGTGTTCTCCATCTCACACACCGGATTGCTCACCACACACAGATGCAGCATAGTGCTCCATGTTAGAGTGGCTTATTGTTCTCTAGTAGAGAGAACACAATATCCAAGTCTAGTAATAGAGGTTAGATTAATTGCTGACAAATCTGTATTCAGCAGTTCCCTTTCTCTCTGCTTGACAGATTTATGACAGAGATTGATGGAGGGGAGGGACGAGCTGAGCGCCGCCCTGTTCAGTGAGAAAAGAGGACAACAGCTCACATAGAAACATAGAAAAGGAAAAGAAGGATTATTTGGTCGGATCTTACATATGACCAACAATTTGGTATTTGAGTTCGTAGATACACTATCATTTATTATATATTATATTGTTGTAAACAGAAAAAATACCTCCTAAAATTAGTGTTTATAATTGTATTCCTTTCAGACTCAATATGTTAAATGATAGAGTGAAAACATTCTTACGTCATATCTTCAAATTACTCTTCAGGAGTGCCAAGAAGAATAGGCCTTATTCACAGCAGACATTTTTACTGGTCATCGTAGAAGTAGCACATGTGTTAGTAATAATATTCACAATGGCTCTGTTATATTCAAGTGTCCCAATTTCACACGGACACTTTTAAAAAAGAAATGTGTAAAGGGAAGAGTACAATGTATCTTTTCACGTCAAAAAACTATTTTTATGGCTTGCATTTTGGAGAGTTCTCCCCCAAAAAACTAAATAAACGCTATGGAGCTCAAGATTTTAAATATGTATCCCTTCACTAGACACTCTGTTTAGGCTTGTAAAATATTTTAAAAATATATTTTAAGTTTTTTAGTGAGCTCATTTCCTTACTCTCCATTAATTCTCTATGTAATGAGTACAATTATAAGATGAGCATAACAACATTTTTATAAGATACAAGCATCATTTGAACGTCCATACCTCTATTTATATCTCAGGCAAGACTGACGCCATACATGGACACTTTTCAAAACCCTTTGACGTCCAAGCTATTTTTCCTATTTTTGGTCTGACTGGTCTAATTTTGTAATTTGTGTAGTTTGTGTTATTTTTTACCATTATCATAGCCATTAAAATGTCATAGTATAGTATGCCATGAAAATGCCATTAATTAATTGTAATAATTAGTAATTGTATAGTATATCATACTTTTTCTTTTTAATCATAAAAGAATGCGTTAAAATATCCTAGTATAGTATGGCAATAATATTTGTATAATTACTTATAATTGTAAAAATGTAATAGGCCTAAATAACGTCATAATATATGTCATACAAATGTAATTAAAACATACAAAAAGAACATCAATAAAAATACAATTATATAGTATTATGTCATGAAAGAAAATGTCATAGTATAGCTTTTAATAATAATACGCCTAAAAAACATCATAGTATAAAAAAGGTCCATAATGTACCATAATATATGTAATGAAAAAAATAATTGAAATAACAAAAAATGACATTGTATAATAAGTAATACAAAATGGATTTCAATATCAGAATATAGTATGTCATATAAAATGTAAAAAAAAATAAATGTAAAAAAACGTAATAGCCATAACAAATGTTATAATTTCACGGTATAGTATGTCAGAAAACTGTCATAATATAATATGACCAAAAACGTAATATCATTTTTGTACTATGACTATGTACTATGACTTGTTTATGCCATTTTTAGAATAGTATTCCACAAAAAATACATAAAACAATAGTATGTCATAAAAATGTTTTTAAAAGTATTTTCTGTTGGGGCCCTCAATCATCAATCATATGCTGGCTCCGTCATCATAAGTTTAAGAACCTCTTTTGTAGTAGTTGTATTTGATTGTAATAGTTGTTGTAGAAGTCGCTGTGTAGTACGGTAGTTACAGTAGTAGTTGTAGTAGTTACACTAGTTGTTGTAGTAGTTGCAGTAGTAGTTGTAGTAGCAGGCACACATGTATGTGAATGTGATGACAATGGTTTCTACACTTCGTCAACGTTGGGGCATGAGGACAACATCTTTAATTGCCTTATAGGTAATTTGATATCTCAATAACGGTATATATTACAATATAGCACGTTTTCTGGTTATTCAGTAATTGAATAATTAAAATACTATCCTGTGAATTCGATACTTGACAAATGAATAGTACTACTTATGCAAAATAATCAGATTTTCTGACAAATTCGAGTTAATACTGTGTGCTTCTTATTATCAATTTAGACGAAGCTAAATTGATAATAACAAGGAAGCTGTTTGGCATTGGCAGAGAACATTTGGCAAATTTTTCATGGGCGCAACCCACATAGTCAGCTGTGCTGCTCATCCCACAAATGCATGTTCCTCACAAATGGGGCACCGTTTGAAAGGGAAATAAACAGGCTTTCCAACGGTATAAAATGTATTGCCAAGAAGCATTATTACAACAGAGGAATAATCTACCAAACACACATTTTCTAACTTTTTGTTCGATGTATACGTATGTTTATATACAGCACTGCCACTGGAAAGTGAATTCCAAACTAATGTAAAATAGATAATGTTCTACATACTCTGGTAGGGTAGGTGAACTAAACGTTGGCAGAAGAGTAACATACTGCAAAGTGAAGAATTACATGATGTTTATGAAAAAAATAACCAAGATACACAGGATTTGGACAAACCTGAAGATTCTTCCATAGTTCCGATGAACTGTGTAAACACTAGAGCCTCAATGTTGTCCCTTGAGTGGTAGAAGATATTATTGGAGAGGAGGGGATGTGACTTTCTTTTGTTTTTGTCTTTTAGTCTTTGACAATGCAAACACTCAGACCTGTTACAGACCTCACCAATATGAGGAATTTACACACATCTGATTTTGCATGGGTTCCTTCACTTAATATTTGTCTTCCAATATACCTTGTTTTGTGTAATATGGTAAAAAAGTAATAACCACTTCATCTCAATTGCTCTTCCGCCTCCTCCCGATGTCCATGAGCTTGTTGCTTTGCTAAGTGAGCGCTGTTCATTCCCCGTATGAAACGAGAAGTCAATGTTGATTTATTTGCTTTGTCATGTAACTTACGTACTTCAGTAATGGCACTCCCGTCGTTATTTTAACCAAAAAGATGATCTTTTGCTCAACCTAACGAAGTAGTTATGTTGCCTCAACCTAAATAATTTTAAAGTTTTTCCTAAACTTAAATAAGTAATGTTGCCTAAACCTAACAGTTGTTTCCTGTGAAGACAAGGGTTTATTTTGTAAAGACTGTATGCATGTAACGATCGAAAATTGACACGTGTTGCTAGTTTTTGTAAGAAAACCTTTCGTACGATATCATACGAACTGTTGTAAGCGGAGACGCTGTGCTATTAACTGACTGGGTGGCCATGTTGGTTGGTGTGGCCCTTGAGCCCTTGAGCATCTGACGGACCCACAATTCACAAGAAACTCAAGGACAATCTGTTATTTTCCTTCAGTCTTTCTCCTTTTACATCTGGCCTCCATGCGATTCATGAAACAGGTTTGTATGCTTTTTGGGGTATCTATTTGTAAATGTATTATGATTTTACTAATTGTTTGGTAGAGGGCTATATTACATGTTGGGCCGGTAAAAAACAAACAAACATTGATTGTTGGTATTATTGCCCCAAAGACAGAAAAGTGAGAAAAGTGAGACATATATTAAATGTCAAACACAGCTGTTATTATAATAAAGGCCACATTCCATTAAGGTGTGTCAGTTTCAGATATTATGAGGCTCACCTCCATAGATTAATGATAAACATTAATGGAGGATATCATTAATATTATTAGTTACACATCTGTGCTTTTCCTGCTGTGAAGGTCTCCTACTGAAAAGGCTGCACACAATCTTGAATCAGCTCAGAGTCTATGTTAATTAAGTAATTTTAATAACATTCACACCACCAATTATGGCTATTAATTAAGTATTTGTGTGACAATCCTGCAAAAAAACTAAAAAACATGCATTCCTATTTGCATTCCAGCTCCAGTTGGCTCTTCAGCTTTCCTTCACAAAAACCACAGGACCTTCACATGAACACAAAGGATTTCTTTGAATGCTGAAGTCTC
This sequence comes from Myoxocephalus aenaeus, assembly GCA_038501785.1. Lineage (NCBI taxonomy): Eukaryota > Metazoa > Chordata > Actinopteri > Perciformes > Cottidae > Myoxocephalus > Myoxocephalus aenaeus. The sequence goes on from JBAMJR010000043.1 coordinate 126,891, forward strand.
ATACAGAGACATTAAGGGCAGGCTCCCTCCTCAGCTGATGTGTTGGCCATGAGCCATACTGATGCTGGACCCACATGATAATAAACAAACAGACAAGCTGAAAGTATATAGTGGGTAAATATGATGTGTATCTTTACCAGCTGCTAACATTTAAGCACTCTGTTTATTCAACAAATAGCTTAATGGATCAGCCTGTTGTTGCTGATTCAATTCAGAGGTAAAATAAAAAGCTAAAATATCCTGTCCACCGCCCTCCTTCCACCTGATGTCATAGCCAACAAGTCCTCTGATTGGTCAAGGCCACAGCCCGCCAGCTGTTTGTAATCAAGAGCGTTTGGGAGTCGGGATCACATGACACCCTCAAGGCACACATGCACACATAGATATATACATACAAGGTGCAGTGCATCTTTAACCTCGTACCCTTCCCACAGGCGACTCCTTTGCAGTCAGAATCACCTCCAGATGTGCTCACTGTGTTCTCACCTCAGAATTAAAAAAACGGGGGAGGGGGAGAGGCACAAGGAGGAAGGGTGAGGGGGAGAGGGAGGGGAAAGTCCAATGAAAATGGAAACAGCTCCAAGAGATTGTGAGTATGGTAAAAGGGTGAGGAAGGAGCTTTCAACACCTCATGTGGTTAGTCCCCAGCTATGGGGATGGGGCCAGTGTTTGTCTTCCTTAAAATAATGTAGTCTTGAATTTGTATAAATATTAGGACAAAGTGAAAGAATTGACAGACTTGAACAAACTGGGACTCTGCTGCCACCTAGTGGACTAAGTCATTCAATATTTAAAGCTTGAACATGGGAACACATCTACTGTCTAATCAAATTATTTACCCAAAAAGACAAGATGCAATAAATAAAACAATAGTTCATTTCATTTCAGCTGTAATTATTTATTTTACATTTTCCATAGTCAAAATTAAATTACATATACATATAAAACATGTAGAATTATTTTTGCTCAAGACTGATCATTCAGTGGTTGAAGAGACAAGGCATTGCTCCTTTTATGGCTCCGAGACTATAAGATTAAGGTTACTGCAGAACAGGTGCTCTTCCCCATGAAAGCCTCCCGCTTTCTAACATCTCTCTCTCTCTCTCTCTCTCTCTCTCTCTCTCTCTCTCTCTCTCTCTCTCTCTCTCTCTCTCTCTCTCTCATCCTTTTCTTTTTCTGTCACCCTGACTTTCTCCTTGAAACAGACACAAGTTTTGTCTAATATTCATTAGAAGTACATAGCTTCACACAGTGCACAGTTTTTACTCGTATCTACATGTTAAAAATTAAGTAGGGATTCTGGCAGGAGAGAATTTGAAACAAGAGTATCTTGCTGTGCGGCAAAGAAATTATACAAAATTGGACACATTGATGATGCAGTTTTCTCAACAAGCTGTGCCTCATTAATGGCGTTTAAAAGGTCTGTTTTTGGTCAGATGTAAGGTGATCAAAGGTAAAACATGACGACACAACAGGGAGTGGTCATGTGTTCTATGGCAGGCGCACACATACGGCACATATTTATACTCACATCCATTGAAATGTATGACTCTCGGTCATATGCAGTAAACCTGTAGGTTTACAATACATTCACATACATTAATGATTTGAAAATCAAGTTTAAGACACATGATGCTCTTTAAAATGATTTTAACAATTGCTGAATAGTTAAGTTCTTTTGTGAAAGCACCTCTACAGTCACTAGATGTTGAAAAGTGTTTCCAAAATCTGGTCTAGTCTTTTCTAAATTTACACAATATTAGTTTGAATTTACTCATATGAACTAGAATATATGTATTTACACAATGAATAATATTTAGTCATGCCATTTGTTTTAGTTATGAATCCTTGGACACACAAAGAATATTCACATTCAAAAGTCAAAGCGGAGGTACATGACAGCAAACACAATGTACAAAACTTTCATATGCGTGGAGTTTTACTGCATGTGACGTTACAGACACAGATTACTGTACTTTTAAGTCACTTGAATAGAAATGATGTGTTGATGTAGCTGTGAAAATGGTAATAAAACAACTTATTGATTGATATTTAACTGGACTGTAAGTCAAGGAGTTTATAGATTTTAAATGTGACTACATTAATCCATCAATAATGGATCAAATATTTTAAATGAATCACTTTTAATGTATTCATTTATTCATCTTCTCACCAGAGTCCAGCTGGAACCTTTGTTACATGTCGTCATCTCTCTCTCTCTCTCTCTCTCTCTCTCTCTCTCTCTCTCTCTCTCTCTCTCTCTCTCTCTCTCTCTCTCTCTCTCTCACACACACAGATGTCCTGTCACATTTCTATAAAAAATAAGGTCATACATTAGTTAATTAAAAAAATAAAATAATAATTAGTCCGTTCCTTTTCATGTCCAATTGGGAAGCAATCAATAATTGATTTATGAGCAGTTTCAATGCTCTCGAGGTTCCTCCATTGAGAACAAGAGTGCGACATTCAAGGTTTAATAGACAAACTCCTGATGTTTCCCATCAGAGGTCTGCTCTCTTTGAAATAACATTTGAAGGTATTTTATTCATTTAATGTGCTGCATTATTCAGCCTTTCTCTTCGCTCATCTCTCTTACGACAGTATATACAGAAAGTAAAGAGAACATTGTCATTTTATATCTAAAAATAATTAAATGTAATAAGTAAAATTATTTAATTGTAAAAGTATTTAATTGCTCAATAGACTTCTTTAAAATAAAATGTATCTCAAATTATTTATCTACAGAAAGTGCAACTACAGATTAAATATTAGTGAAGAGTGTAAGATCATTTTTTTGGCACATGTAAAGTGTTCTAGGTTTCAAATATTCAACTTTCCTGAACCGCCACAAATGTTGCACTGGCACAAACAACTAAACAACTAAGAAAGAGTTGAGGAAAGGTGGATTTGGGGTAAATTATTGCTTCAAAGAAAGTCCTGCAGCCACCCTTTCCTGATACTCAAAGGGACACACACACACACACACACACACACACACACACACACACACACACACACACACACACACACACACACACACACACACACCATCATCCAAAGTGCCTTGCAGGAGCATTCATTAACTCGTCTGAGGTAAAGAAATAAGACACAGTACTTACACATGACACATATTCTGTGGAACCACCTCTATCGCACAGGAACAAGATTACACCTTAAAAAAAACATCTTATTGATGCCGCTGCTTCAACGGAAGTGGGTCTTCTAACATTTACAGTTTTCAGTTTACATCGTCACACAAAACTGACACAACGTTTTATGCTTCAAAAGAGGATTTGTCTATGTTTCACTGGACCTGTAATGTATTTTTTTTTATCTACCAAATAATTGACCATATCATTACCATTAGAAAAAGGACACACTCATGGCACATTAAATATAAATGATAACTTATGATGACCTACTTAGATGAATAAATATAAATAATAACCTGGTTTGATTTAAAGGAGCATTTACTCTCCATCATGAAGTCCAGCTAAGAGTACAGTGGCCTTTGAAACCTGGGTGTTGTTTCTGATGAAAGAGGGAAAAGGGGGAGTCAAGAGGTGTTTGTTTTTGTTATGTGTGCATCTGTTGTTCTTATTTTTTTATAATTTTTTTATGAACAGTGATCTGTTTTGAATTTATGGCCCATAACTTTACTGTTTTGGTTCACTTTTACGGCTCTCATATGGTTGTTTTTGAACTGCAACAGGCAGCTGTTTTTGGCTACTGAATATAGCCCAAAACAGTGAATATTCACGACATTCATTGATGTGTAAATAAGCAACTGTTTGCTAAGTTAACAATATCTTTACAGCCCCAAATAAATCAATTATGACATATTTTAAACAGTAGGATAGGGTGCTTCATAGATACATTTAAACTAATGCCTCCACTCTTTAATTTAAATTGTGGACAGCAAATGTTCCCGTAAATCAGTAAAATTGCCATGGCTGCCAGCAGCTGTCACAGTGTCTTCCATTATTTACTATCACCGTGGATGGAACAGGATGTGTATCTAGCTCACATTATCACACACAAATGAATTAAAACTGAGCTATTTGATACTCATGGGAGAATGCCCTAAAGTTTCATCCTTTATATCATCCTTCAACCTCACAATCAAGATGTCAAGCCAAAGGCAGTGGACAGGCCATAGCTTATTATCACTAAGGGCTTTCATCCCTGACTGGTTTAGTAGAACGCTTCAAGTAGAAGATGATGGTGAGAACAGGGTTTTCTCAACTGGTTAACTGGTTAACTGGTCAAAATAAGATTCATGTTGCTGAGGTTGGTGCTAGTTTATAGTCAAGGGATCAGAGTTGGAATTAGTTTAGTTGCTCGTGGACAGTATTATGTGTTGCAGTTAGCTGGTTGAAATCATCAAGACCTTTTTCTCTAAGCACTGAAGTGGCTGACGGTCAAAGCAGCCAAATCGCAGCGTTCTGTGGTCCAGAAGTAGTGTGTCAGGACTGCGGATATCTTTTACTCGTCTATGAACGCAATCCCTTCAATCCTGCAGAGAAAATCACACAAACCCAGAATTAACACAGCACAGAGCACAGTATGGCCACCTTTCGATTTGCAATTCCCACTCCTTGCAACAACAGCAAAGCACAAAAGAAGTGAGTGGCATCAATGTGCGGCAGGGATATTTACAGCTAACAGGGTGAGGAAAAAGAGGGTATGGCCTTGCCTTTTTAGCAGCTAGAGGACAAATGTCCTTCTGATTGGAGTTGAGGGATTTCCACACGGTGGTTTTAGACATTTCATCAGATATATTAATATCAGAGGGGTCACACCTGAGGAGCAGTGAGAGGAAAAGGAGGTTGAGAGCAGAAAGAAGAGTAAGGAGTTGGGGATTAGGGAAGGGGTCTCATTGGGTTAGTATTTACACGGTGCACTTGGAAGCAGATCACCACACACCAAACAAGACAAGCATGCATATAGATAAACAGGAAGGTAAAGCATTGCTCTCATAATCTTACCACTCATTTGATGACATCATGTGATGTCCATCCTGTCCATTCATGTGTGTGTGTGCGCTCACCTGGGGTCATGTGCTTTGGGGGTCGGAACGTGCTTGCTGCTCTCCATGGGAATCTGAATAGCGGTTGTATCTTCTGTCTTTGTAGTGAGCATAGTCTGTGATTCCTACAAGACACAGCAATGCCACAAACATGCAGTCAACATATGCATGTTTTATTATTTTCATCTGTGTATGTCAAGATTCCATTCAGACTACCTCTTCTATCGATTTGGTGGCATCATCAAGGTTTTTTTTCTTCCATTCAGGCATTACGTCATCCAGGTAACTTAGCTCTCGCATGGAGAAACACAAGTCCATCAGTTTGCGGACAAAAACCAGAGCCAGCACCTTCAGGCACATGGGGAAAACAGTTTTTTAAATGGAAGACATTTGGAAAGAGAGAGAGAGAGCGGAGGTTGGCAGTGGCCAGCTCACCATCATTGGGAAGATGATAGCGGCAGGTGAGTGCTTAATGACCCAGAGCAGCATCAGACAGGTGAGCTGAGTCAGAGTGAACAGGTGCACTTTCCTCAAGGGGACGTGACGCAGGTAGATGAAGTCTGGCTGGTGCTTCGCCGGCATGCCGAACAACTTTAGACGGTCAAAGAACTGAGAAGTGACCGCAGTTAGTGGACAGCGAGGGAAAAGGAGAGTGATGAATTAATACGAGCAGAGAAGGGAGACATGTGGTGAATATGGCAGAGAGAAAGTGTTTATGAATGACAAATTTAGTTGGATTAGTCTGACAATTAACTGTCAAGCCTTACATAATTGGAATGGAATTAATTAGATCAGGAGAGGGCATCACAAAGACACCTTAATAAGATGGAGAAGGCATAAGAATAACCTCTGCTATTTTGTATTTGAATGACTTCCAGCTGAAGCAATAACTATGAAGATACTTAAAAGTAGCAAATTATTCACAGATTCCAGACTGTAAAAAATAGACACTCTCATTGACTCTACAACTAAGGAGAGAAATGTTCTAATTGCATTACAGTGGCCTTATTGTACATTTATTTACTTTACCATAAAGGATATTGTTCCTGTGTCACATTTCACATTACCTGTATGCCTTTTAATGAAGAAACTCCCATGTAAAGGAAAACACCATACAGCACTGGCATAGGAATGAACTGAAAAAAACAAACAAAACATCAATGAGCTTGAAAGACGAACATTATAAAACATATCCCAGCCAGAGGGGGGCAGCATTATTGCATAGCTTGTCTGACTAACCTGCAGAGCTCCAGTCATGAATACAGAGCAGCCCATGAGCAGGAAGATGACCAAGCCAGTGAACCTCTGTTCCCTGATGCCCAGGAAGCGAGGCTGCTCTCCTGGAGCCGAGCTCTCTGACTCCAGCTTCAGGCTGTTGACGTGAGAGATGGACAGTACCGTGGCAGCTACAAACCAGGGCAAGCCCATGATGGAGCACACCGCCAGCATCACCCCGACGATGAGCAAGTCCAGGTGGTACCCACAGCCCTTCTGCAAGCCAGAGAGAAGGTCAGCTAGGTGCACATATAACTGAGCTACAGTCTGCCGCTTATCAGCTTCAGTTGGAACCAACAGTGCAGGGCAGATGTATTTTGTCTTACCAGCAGTTTGTGCTCTTTGCGGTTGATGATGACGGCAGTTATCTGTTGGTCCATGAAGATGAGGATGGTGCACAGAAGAGCAGGAATAGTTGCAGCCAGGACTGTCCACCATGGGTTGCGTCCTATTGGATTGATCAACCAACCTCGGTCGTCTCTGGTTGGCTGGAAGATCACAATAGAGAGGAGTAAGGCCGTGATTCAAACATAACCATGTGGCGTTCATTTTAAAGTCCACACTATAATCATTCCTTCCTCTCTACCTGGAATTTACTGGGCACCTTCAACTTCTGGGAGGGCACTCCAATCATATAATCAAGCAGAACCATGACGGCAATGGTGAGGAACACTGCAAAGTCACTGATCATGGATCGCACCTGGGCACAAGAGATAACAACACCAAGAGATTGGTGGTTACTAATGTGTGTGCATGTCAGGTTTGTGAATGTCCGGTGACGCCTTTGCTTAGCGAGCAGTCTTATACGTCCATTACCTTGGTGGGGAAATAACGACTTGTCTTCAATTCTTTGAGGAACGCAGACATGAAGAAAGTGGAGAAGAACAAGATGGTGGACCAGAAGAGAACATCTGGGGTGTAGGGGCCATGGGGGCCACATGCTGTCCCAACAAAGTGGCCCTGCAGACTGATACACTCCTGTAGAGATTCACAGATATTAGATATTAGAACAAAATTGCCTGAGTTGATTCTCGTAAAAATAGATCAAAGGGATGTTTTATCTAAATTATCTGACGGATAGTAAGGAGTCTACAAAGATGAAACAATACAATACAAAAGAAACAAGACACACCTTTGTTGTGATCAGTTATACACACAGCGGCGAAATGTTAATCAATTAGTTGTCAGTGTTTGTAAAGGTCCTTAAAGCTGCCCACGCGAAGGTGAGTGGGTCAGTTGAATGTTAACAAAAGTAAACACATTGGCACAAAAGCAGTGTGTGCTATCATGTGGAAGTTACACCGAGATTAGGTTTCAAAGTGTGTGTGTGTGTGTGTGTGTGTGTGTGTGTGTGTGTGTTTCCACATAGTTACGTTACCTTGACAGTAAGGTTGCTCCAGGATACTTCAGCTGCTGTGATGTTACTCCCACTCCACAGTTGTAAGGTTTTATTACTGGGATTATCAGGTTCAGCACACCTACAGCTACAGAGCACAACACAGAAAAGAAAACTGGGTTTGCAGACTTTTAACACTAACATTATGCCAGACATGAAGGATTTGATCTGAAGGTTTATAGAGGAGAGCAGAAACGTGGAGGGAACAAAGGGGAAGACACAACGTGAAAAGATGCTTGAGAGAGAACGATAGCTGTATATTCTCAGAGAAAAACAACAATCAATGAAAAATGAAAAATCTGCCCGATGAGCCAGCAGTGTGAAACTGTTGTTACTCACTATGCCAGTGTGAGTTTGTCTAGATCGCTGTGTACATTGAAGGGGTAGACTTCTCCCAGGTGGATTAGCTTCTCCAAGGCCTCGTAAATGAAGATGAGGCAGATCAGGGCGGCGAAGGCCTCCTCTGTGAACCGAGTGATGTAGCACACCAGAGAGCTTGCGTCAGTGGCAACCAGTATCAAACACAGCGTGGCTGTCCACAGGCCGATGCAAGTCCTCAGAGACAGATAGGACAGGTCGTAGTCTCTGATGTGAAAAGAGAAGAGAGGGTGACAGGATACATAATCAGTTCACCTACGACTGGTGATAACAGTGGTGATAACAAAAATGTCACAGACAGGTTGTTGGAATACATACTTGCAAAACTTGAAGAGGATTTTCTCAAAAACCAGCACAGGACCTGTGCTGCCCAGAATGGTGAGAGGCTGACCAGCAAACACAGAGTAGGCTACTCCAGTCATCGACGCACCAAGTAAGGACTCTATGGCACTCTAACACATGGTGGAAATACAGAGCGTATATGTCTCTTATTAAGTAACAGAAAACATATTCATAATCTTCCAATCACACTGCAGTATGCTAATGTGTCTGAGTGTGTTTGTGCCCTTACGATCTGTCCCTCTGTGGCCTCCCCCAGCAGTCCTCCAAAGGTGATGACGGGAGACATGCAGGCACAGTAGAGGAAGAGGAAGGAGGCCACACACTGGAGACTAAGACCGTCCTTGAAGTCACTCAGATAGAACGGAGCTTTCCTCTTGATGTCCAGTATCAGACCACCAAACAACCTGATCACGGCACACAACAAAAGAAGAGAGGTGTGGAACTTTAGGGCACAAGCTGGTGAAGAAATAGGTAGGTGGTGATATAATATCAAGCTGACACACCCAAGTATCCTAGAGTACACTTCTACATCACAGCACCCAGGTTCAAAAATAAGATTTTCAGGGATCTTTGGGAAATATCACACTTGAGTTGTCACTTGTCACTTTCTTATCCCACGTCAGCTCTTCTCAAATGAAAGTTTAGATTTGTTGGCCCCAGCAACGGACAAACATGATGGACAGTGCTAATTCACCCCGGGCTTCCAAATATCCCAAAATGTTCTCCACCGGCTGTTTATCCTGATATTTACCAGTTATGGGGATATAACATGTTTATTTTTTAAACCTGAATTTGGCTAATATATTAACCTTGAATTATACAAACCATTACTGAAGCAACACGCCTGTGTTTTCAACCTGCAGATGACAGCTCACCTTCCGGTTCTCTGGAGCTCTGGTCCGTGGTGCTCAGCATGTAGTTCTTCCTCTACCTGGCAGGCTGTGCCATTAGAGACTCCTGCCGTCTTTCTCTTCTCCTGCAGGAACCAAATACCAGTCCAGGAACAGACACATTATAAAATAGCTCAACATGTACACCTACTTATGGTTGCATTTAAGTTTACCTAAAGAGTAAATATCAATGTCATCATAGCTGTGTACCTGAGAGGGGACACTCTTTGGGGGCTCAATGCGGATGGAGGGGTCCCACTCTCCTGGTGGTAGGACCGTCACCTGGTCTAGAAACTCATCTATCCCAGCCAGCAGGTCACTTCGGTCCTTTGCCTTGTAGGCTACATCATGGAAGATCTGGTCCAGACAAAAGTGAGGGCAGGGGAAACTTAACTGCCTGCTATTGCAATACATATGTTGGGATTGGATTTGTTCTGTGAAAGTTTCTGAAGTTAGATTTTACTTGGCAGAGCTTACCTCATCTGTCATGATGGTCGCCATAGAGCGTCCAATTTCGTGGTATTGCTGAGCCTTTCCATCTTGGCCCAGGAGAATGAAGAGGAACCTGATATTTGTCAGCAGATGATTTAGAGTATAGCAAGCATTCCCGGATTACTGAATTGACATTTGATTTTAAGACTTAACCATTGTGGTCGTCTACCTGGTGGGTATGGGGACCTCAGTGAGTCCAGTGAGCAGCACAGCAGGGGAGAGGCGGACAAAGGCCACAATGGGCCTCTCCAGGAAGTCCAGTTCTCCCACCAATACATTGGAGGCCTCTGCCCCCTCTGGGATCTTCTTCATAAAGTGCATGTCCACCTGGTAAACCAAGTCAGAAGTTAACATCAGTTAAGAATAAAAAATAAAAAAACTTAATACCAATGGTGCTTTAAGATTCTTGCTTCCTGTAACATCAGAAATAACAATGCAAATATGTCTTTAATGTACATAAAGCTGTCCCACCACAGGTGCAGCCTAATGCCATTGAATTTAGCTAGCATTTCATTGCTCGGGATTTCAAATGGAAACTTTTATCTTTGCTCTTTGTGGCCGTACTTAACATTCTTGCAGCGATGGGCTGCTGCTGTGGGATGCACTTTGAACAAATGTAGTTCTCCTGTTGTTTCCTAGGGGGCACTATGTGACCTAGTTGTTGACAGCACAGTGCACCAAACATTGACTATAGATAGCAGGGTGCTACAATACATGTAGAGAGCTAACAAACAAGCAAAAAGGATCTTACACTGCTTAAGTGTTAATCTACCCTTTACTATATTCATGTTCTATTGTGGTCTTCACAACATCTACCGAAAAACGTAAACTGTGTGCACTGAACGAACTGCAGCACATTGATGACCGCCTGCTTATTTACTTTGCTGAGGTCCACTTGAGTGCCGTCCTGTCCGCCATTCTTGGCGAGTTCTGAAGCTGCCGGAGGCTGGTGAGATGTGACTGACCCTGCTAGACAGTAAGGGTGTGTGTATGTGCATACGAGTGTGTATGTGTGTTTGAAAGAGAGAGAGAGAAAATCTGAGTTAGTACAAATATCTATTGGTCTGCCAAGTGCAAAGTGAAAAAAGGGCAGTGATGCTTAGCCGCCAAATATATCGCTCATTTATTCGGTAACCGGCTTTGTCAGTCAGTCCCTGAAAGCATTAAATGTCACTGAAATCATGCTTTTGTATGTGTCTGTCTGTTACTTCGTCTTGTTTCTTTTAGTCTCCCCATGTCTACTTTTATTCTCTATTAGTTTTTCTCCATCCATCATTCTGATAAAAAAAAATCGCATGTAATTATTATATAAGAATAAAGTAATTATAAGTCAACTCATATTTCTAAAATGTGATGTTTCTGAAGCTAGACGTACAAAAGTAATTATAGTTTAAATCACATGATCTGTGATCACTAAATGTATGTCACCCACCCATCAGATGTGTCTCTGACTGTTTGCGGGTTCCCTCAGCGATGGAGCGCACGATGGGCATCAGGTTCTTCTTCTTCTCGTTCTGGTGGTGGTGTCTCTTCAGCAGAGCCTCACGCACCTTCGATCTCACACTGTCATCCAGCTCATGGGATGCCTCCTGGTGGTCCAGCACCATGTCTGCAACACACAAACAAAGAAACACACACACGCTCACGTTAGTGAAAGAAAACTAGAGACTTGTTCAATTGAAATGGTAACAGACTTTGCCTATGAATGACGAATAACAGTACAAAGTCAACAAGACAAAATACAACAATAAATCGAATACACCACAATGACAATACAATTATATAACTAAACTAAGCATTGAGAGACACAGAGCAGAATCTCGTACCAAGGATGAAGTATCCACGCACATCCCCAAAAAGAGAGTGAGACACGATCAGTTTGGTGCGATGGGAGATTTCCAATAAAATGCCAAAATGATTTCCATATCTTATTTTTCAACCATTAAGATATTTTCTCTAAAGGTTTACACATAGTAATTACAGAGAGCCACATTCCAATTATGAGCAAGAGATTGGTTTTCCATTGTAAAGCAATATATTTTTTTTTTTGCAATTGCCAGCAATATTTCTGTGAGGCTTGTTGTATGGCTATTTGTATGGCTACGTTGTATTTAGTAAAGTTGCCCATTAAACAAATCCCTGGGTTCAATCTGTGATATTTATTATTATTATGATCAATAAAATAAAACCTATTTAATAACCTACTTAAGCTTTTCTTTTTTTTCTTTAATTTCTGTCGTTAAAATGTAATAATCTGTCAATATGTAAAGATCCAGTGTTAATAAGTGCATGTTGGAGGGGGTCAATCAATATGTGGCCAACATATCAGGTCATGTGGGACTCAGAGAATCCCACAGAGAATAATCACCATCTCTTTATCTCTCTCACCCCTTCTGCTCTCTGCCCTTCCCAGTCTTCTCTATTTCCCTTGCTGAGTCAGCACTGGATCTTTCCTTCCTTCTTTCCTTCCCTCATCTAGTCAATCAGAGGGTTGACACACACACTGCAGTGCCAGCATTAATTCTGAGCACGCTTCAAGACCAGCGATAATGTGTGACGCTCAGCGCCAGTATAATCAGCAAAGGACAGCGACAAGAGAACCGCCTGAAATGAAATCCAAACCCACAAATGGTACATTTAACGTAGCTTCCACGTACACTGGATGGATCACTTTCACTCTAATTTAAGACATCAACAGCTCTGCCTGTATCACTGGACTGGTGACCATCAGTTACTCAAACGATAATGACTTTAATTCATTAATACCTGGCATACACATTGTATGCTACTTCAAGCATTTACTATTACATTCTCTTGGTCTCAGTTTTTACCACGCTTCCAAAATCAAACAAGTAAAGAAATGAATAACTTTTTTTGTCCTAATCTCGTCTCCCATCTTGGCTACTCTTGTTGAGGCCAGGTGCTGCTGGCAGGAGTCACATGGACAAGAGAGGGAAGTGAGAAGAGCGCTGGAGAGCTGGAGAAGAGGAATGACTGCAGGCAACAAGGTAAACCAGTGTCAGTCATAACATGACCATGAGGAAGACTGACTGATGAGGAGCCTTGAACCATGTGATCTTTTGTATGTGTGTGTACACATACTGTACAAGTGCGTTTGTAATTGCAGAAGCTTTTAGTTTCGAGTGCTAAACCATTTGCACTTGTTATTTGTGCATTTGTTTAGTTGTGTGTGTGTGGGTGGGGGGGGGGGGGGGGGTGGGGGGGGGGGGTAAAACGGTGGTCATTCACATGCATACACAGTCCTTATCCAATTGTGTTTCGACATGCAAATTACAGGTGTGTCGTAAATTGCATACTTGCATGCAAATGAGCTTGATCTGTGCAGGCAGCAGCATTATGTAATTGTAGATTTCAATGCAAATCAGGTTCAACAAGAGTTCAGCTGCAATATTTCAGGAAAGCACAACCAAAGAGAAACCATTCAGCCTAATGGCACGAACTGAGCTTTTACAGTGAACTGTCTGTAAGTATGGCACAGCGTTGTGCTTGTTTATGTCTACATCGCAAGACAGTAATTTAGGCTGTTTTATGATTGATAGTTGAGTCTGTGTGTGTCTGTTTGCACATTTAATTTCTGCATTCAGCATGATAATGAAGCTCCCTGCAGGCATGCACAATCAATTTGTAGAAGACCAGCGGACATCTCAGCTAAGATATGGAGCCTGTTTTATATCAATGAATGTAATATTTGGTTAAGGACCGGAGGAAGAAGTGACTTTAGAGCAGGAAAAAGAAATACAGGAAAACAAATTTTGAAATCATATAGTCATTTGAAGAATCGTAGCCAGTCACTTCTACCAACGATACAAACTGATGTCTGAACTGAACTGAATGTCCTTATGAGAAATTGTTCAGACAGAGCTTGCCTTTTTCTCTCAGAATAGATAGCGCCCCGGTACTGAGATATTATGTCAGTTAGTAAAAATTGTCACCTGCAATCTCTTCGATGCTGTCAGCGTGCATGTCGAGCAACACGCTGCCATTGATGATGCAACTGCGCAGCTCAAACAAGCTGTGGAGGGACAGAGTTGCGACATAGGGCTTGCTCCACCTCTCCCCTCCATCCTCCACGTCTTCCTCGAACTTCAGCCACCTGCGAGGCAAAGACAGGCGAGAAGTTTGCAAGTAGGAGTGAATGTTAAGTGTTCAAACTCTATTCATCAAATTTCTTACAATTTTCTTTTTTTTTTTTTTTTAAATATAAGAGACCTCGAGAGGTTTCTTAAAGGTAGGGTTGGCAATCTTCTTCAAAAACATGTTTTATATTTTTGCTAAAACTCATTATATCCAGACAGCAATCATTGAATAAAATGCTCTGAGAAAAAAGAAAGATTCTTTTTCACACAATATCAGGGAAAGGTTTGATATTAGCATGTGGAACTGATTTTGGCAAGTGTTTTGCTTCTCTCGTTAATTATTTTCACTTTGAGCAATAAGACCAACAAATTATCCACTAAGTTTGAATTGAACTACTGTTTTTACACATGTCTCTTCGTCAACACAACTGTGGAGCTGCTGGCTGTCAGGAGCTTTATTGCCAAGAATTGTTGCCAAAAGCCCCCGGGGGAAATACTGACCTGGCTGTTTCCTTCCACTCAGCATCCTTGCCATCCTTCACACAGATCTCATCCAGCTCAGTGAACAGTTCGTGGGTCACATGTTCAGCATCCTCCTCTGTGCCAAGAATGAACTGGACACGCTGGGACGGCGTGTCTGATGAAGCGAGATGATGTGAAGAGGAACAAGAGGTGAACAGGGGCTCTTTAAAGACTTTCACAAACACACACAACACTGCTTACTTTGTCATAAAACGCCTTTTAAATGACTGCTGGGTCCACACACACACACACACATACACACACACGCATGCGCACACGCACATACACGCACACACACACACACACGCACACACACTCTACCTCAGCACATGCACACAAACACATGCAACATGCTGACTAGTCCCTGCTCTTTGGTAGCTAATTAGTGGGCTTGTCAATTTCAGCCTGAGGTGCTGTATGTGTGTGTGCAAGTGTGTGAAGTGATCACAGTATTGATACGCTTTATTTCACAACCACCTCCTCTCTGGTGGATGGATGTGCAAGTATGCGTACATGTTCTACACTGAGCCATGACAATATGTTTGTAATTTTCCTTCTCTCTCTCTCTCTTTGACTGAGAAATCACTGGATGCACCAAAAGAAACATTGGATTTGAAAAGCAAAAGACACTGTGAGCAAAAAAGTTGCCTAAGAAGAGGTTGTTTGTGAGTTACCATGACTGGCAGTGGCCGTCTCACTTTCCTCGCTTTGCTGCGTTGCGATGCTTCCCGCCCTTCTGTCTCTCTTGCGGTGCCGAGAGCCGTGAGGCTTGTGGTGCCGATGGCTCTGCCTGGGCATCCGAACACCCACAAACAGAGCCCTGTGGCCTGAAAGAGAGGCGAGAAGAGGTTTCACTCATAGTTGTATACAGATACTTAGTGTCATAAAAATAAATATGTAATATAATATAATATTCCTGAACGGTGTATATGTAAATCTGCTTAAAGAAATCAGCTCTTCTATTTTGAGCTGCACTTTTACCAAATGTTGTTTTTGAACACATTCTTCTGATTCTACTTCTTGGCAATTTCTAAGGAACCAAACCTGGTAAAAGTGTTGTTATCATCACATTTTGTTACCTTTAAATATTGTCTGTTGTCTGCTGTTTGCCTGTTCTCTTTTTTCGCTATACTTACCTTCTGTTAATTTGGTAGTTGACTGCTGTTTGTCCCATATACCTCAAACATTTTTTTGTTTAAAGCGGATACATACCGTAGAACTCGTTGTTTAAACCTAGCCTACATGACTCTCCTGTCGTTGGGTTGTGGTGTTTATGTAATTTCCATAAATGCAAACATAAGTCAGTTCATTTCAGGCTTTCTGATGAGACAATATAAAATCAAATCCTAATTGGCTGAGGATACAACTGGGATCTTCCTGTATTCCAGACAGAACAACTGCTAATGGTGGAAAACAGAGTTGACTAAGGTGCATTGGTCTCTCAGATGGTTAAAGTGACTAAAAGGGAAAGTCATTAAACTGAGTGTGAGGTGTTTGCCCAAAGCTCCACAGGGAGAATCAGGGAACAACACTCTGCTTCATGTCCCACACTCGTCTCAACCGCTGCCATCTGTGATTATCATCATGGCTTTCAGTGCTGAATACAACATGCAGAAAGCACATGACGCTGACAATAATGCCATTTTATTTAAATATCAAATACTTCTAAAAGTAAAGAATAATCAATTGAAATAAACAGACAATTAAAACCAACACACCTGTCTCCACTTACTGATGCCATTTCATCCCCCAAGCTTCTTCTGGATAGATGGATGATTATTAATGTTCAACTCTATTCATCTCCACCAGACAAGGAGACAAAGTAACACCCGCATGTTCTCAAGACGCCTCAAGCTGTAAACTATCTACACATACCCAGCCCAACAAGAAGAACAACAGAAATGACTTAATCATGCTGAACATCTTGCCCGTCATACATTCTGATGAAATATGCATGACCAACAAGTAAGTGGTCTTAGGAGATCTGCTATTGGCTGAGTGAGGCCAGGTCACCAGTGATGTGGTGTAAGGTAGTTAACTGCAGAGCAAACTGTCCTTAAGCAGGTACCGTTAAATATAGGTACTTTTCTTAAATATGTACAGTATATGTTGTTTAAGATGCCATACTTCTGCTCCACTACATGGAGTACATGTACTGCACTCTTGTACTGCACTCTTTACTCCACTTCTTTTAGGCAATTTGATGGATGCAGTGACATTACAAACTGGAAAAGTGCACTCAGTAGAGAGCAGAGCTCCCCCAGGTGCCCGCCCCCCCGTCAAGACCGCAAGCATTCTTCAGAGGCAGGCATCAGATTAGCAAATGCAAATGTATTTTCTCCATCTGAATTTCAAACTGCAGGTGTGAAGTTTGTTTGTAACACAGTGAGCACAGAGAGCACTAAATGCACTGGGCACTGTTAGAACAATACTACTACTACTACTATAGGATTATTGTCATTCATAATAATAATAAACCCAAATGTGTCCTTCCAGTTTGCATCCTTTTGTTTGTTCTGTGTGACATACTGTGCAATTACGAACATTAGCACCCAGAAGGGGAAGGTTGAACGGCATGGGAGTGAGAAAGAAAACAATAAAAAAGAGAAAAAAGATTATATTCAATAATGGTATTTAATAACAATAACACTATTTTGTGAAAAGACATCATTCTTCATAAATCCTAATCTTATTTTATGATACATGCTGTCCCATATCTGACCCAGGGCAATAGCGAGAAACTAAAGCTTCTCCCCTCAAAACCATTTGAAACATAAATATCACATAAATATTCTACACTTTAGGACTTTAAGTAAAGTGTTTGACAGTGTTTTCCAATGCACATGTTACTCACCTTCCAGTTCCTCCTTCTCATAGTGGATGTTCAGTGAGCTGGGCCCTCCCTGGTCTACCACCACCTCCTCATCTGGCCTCTGATGGATACACACAAAGACACATGTAAGTTTAATGTCACTGTTCTTTTTCGTGATATGCAGTGCCGATTACACGTTTCTCTACAATAGCCTTTGTCTCTAGTTCTTATGTAAAAGTTCAACTTTGTCGAAAACATTCAGCCCTTCAAGATCAGTCTGTGAAAAGGTCATTATATACAGAAGTGTCCTGTTCAAGACAAACTCACACAGTAACAGAGCCACTAATTGGACACACTGGCGAACAGCTTTTCAACAATGCGCATCAAATTCCAGACAGTCTATTCTCAGACCGTCTGGCACAGACACCCAGAGAAGGACAGGCAGGCGACACACACACACACACACACACACACACACACACACACACACACACACACACACACACACGACAGAATTAAACACAGCATGAGTCAGTTGGAAAATGCAGGGTCTAATATCAAGGAGGAATTTAATCAAATCAAATTAGCAGAGAGCCACATCCACATCGGCGTTGCTGCTGTGGGGCAACTGCTGCAGGACCTTGCTGATTTATTACTTCCTCAGCCATGAGGCGTTTCTTAGAAACAATGGTGTTTGCAGTGCAGTGGCAAGTGTTATCCATGGTCATGCATTGGTCCTATGATAATTAGGGCAGAGTGCTGGGGGAACCTCTACTGTGGCTATGGAGGTCTGTGCTGCTGCAGCGTCAGGTTCTCTCTTCATCCCTCTCGTGCAAGCAAGAGTAAACAGTAAATCTTTCATTTCTAATCTGTGTAACCTCCCACATGCGGTTAAAGATGGTGAGTGTGTACCACTGCACCAAAGTTGTCAACCCTTTGTTTTCTGGCCTAACCTTTGACACAGGATGGATGGATGATCTACACACATCTGGATACCGGATGCAACATACATGTGGACATAAAGTATGTGAGCATAGTATGTAAAAGCTGGTTTCAATTGTTAGAATCAATAGCAGAAATCTATAAATACGGTACATGCAAATGGTTGATGGAGACACACACAGGCACACTGGTATATAAATGCAGCTTTCTGCATAATAGATGCTTCCGCCCACTCTGAACACATGATCTGTACGAACTGGATGTGTTTCCAACAGTGTGTGAGGGCGGCAAAGGCAGAATTTGTTACAGAAGATTGAAATATCTGCCATGTGGCAAAACTGACACCCACTCTTCAAAACATGATTAACTGTGCAAAGTGTGGACCTCCTTGAAAAAAAAAGATTCAATTTGGAAATTAAATATTTATAATGACAGAAAATGCAGCGAAAAATGTCACAGAAGAGGGGTAGCTACATAAGAATATTACTGAAACTCAGTATATATATATATATATATATATATATATATATATATATATATATATATATATATATATATATATATATATATATATATATATATATATACACATAGAGTATATATATATATATATATATATATATATAGATTGGTGTCCATCAAAAGACGGATGTGTAAATAATGACAGCCCAATTAGTCTCAGTGAAAACTACGACACACAGTCTCGGTCATGCAGTCTATTACTATAATTGGTCTGTCCACTATCCAGAGAGCAGTGAACGCACCATCTCGGGCCACAGAGGCAAAAATAAATTACCAGAGGGGAAATGAAAATGTCTTGGTCTGTTGGAGTAGCCTCATTTATTCAGGTGAAAACACATTAAGGTTTGGCGTATGAGAAATGTAAAACTATATATCCTTTTAATGAGATTGATTGGTCCTTTTATTAAAGTTTTTCCAGTACATGAAACTACATTTACACTAAAATACCCTGTGTATGTATGAATGTGTGTATTACTGTGAGTGTGTGTATGGAGCAAGACTGAGCGGTGATTTTTCTTAGTTCTGCTGGGGTGTGGCTGATAAAACACCACACAGTTTATTGACAAAAAAAATCCCATTTTTTAATTATGCTGGTTTCCGCCTGCAGTTAGGAAATGTGATAAATGGGGATGTGCTGTGTGTGTGTGTGTGTGTGTGTGTGTGTGTGTGTGTGTGTGTGTGTGTGTGTGTGTGTGTGTGTGTGTGTGTGTGTGTGTATGTGTGTGTGTGTGTGTGTGTATTTACATGGCCACTAAAGTCTGTAAGCTGTTTTTTAGCCTCTCCATGCTACTAAAACAGCTAAGCATATTAATGCAAGATTGCTAAGAAAAACTATTTAACATGCATACATAAATGTCTTACCTGATTAAAAGCAAGAAATCTGAACGAAACATATTTATACCAAGCTCTCTAATATCAGCACACAGTCACTTTGATTCACACAACAGTGTAAAACAGCTTTGGGGTCCCAAGACATACACTTAATTCACAGGTGTGGGTGGCCTGGCGCTGCCTTACTGCCTCCTTTCTCCACCATCAGTGCTATGGGATTCATTTTCCTTTCCATGACTGAGCACTTCTCAATCCGTAGACAATTCTCTCCTTGTAAAGAATAAGGCCACTTAATTAAGAAGTCATGCTTGGGCCAAACACTGAAAGTGACTCGTGGTTTTATAATTATGATCATACAAGGGATGGTAGTGTGGTGACAGAAACAGATTGAATGTGTATATACATCTATCTCCTGTTCCTGGCACTAAACCAGCACTTGATTTAGGAGAGATGCTTTTTCACCTACAGTAGATATAATGGTACTTGTACTGAGTACTGGGCTGCTCCTAGAAGTGAACATATAAACCATGCTCTGTGAAATGTCTTCTTCATCCCACTGTAAAGCAAGGAATCTCTGTCTCTCTGTTCGTCAGCGGGTTCTTTGCATATCTCAACAATCTCGTCCTACTTTACACTCGGCGGAGCCATGGGAGTGCAATTTGGTCCAATTTGGACATGTGACACGTTTAATATGAATACACTTTGAATGAACAAGCGAATAGTGCTCTATGCAGCAGCAAGAGAGGGGATGACACACACAGGGTCGCCAAATGGAATTGAACCCAGGCCGCTGCCATGGACCCAGGCAATGGGGCGCATGCTCTACCTAATTCCTCCTTCTCCAAAGTATAAAGTAAGTAGGTATACGGTTGCATATTTTCTAAGTGCCTTGTGGGCTATTTGTAAGTTATACATAGTACATTGTACTTTGAGTTAGAATAGTAACGTAATGCAGTATGTTTCATATCTAAACATCATAATACATCTACAGCTATTAAATACTATATTAGTTGGGGCCCCCAGGCCCAGGTTGCCTACGTTGCTTAATCGTAAAGTCTGCCCTGGTGTTTTTACCTGTGAACCAGAGTGTATTTCACTGTTGTTTCTGACTGTGAATAGCTGCGACTTGAGTGTGTGACGCAACGATGTCATGGCAGAAAGCTCAGTGTCGAGTGTGAAGTTGTTTGTATGAGAGGTTCTTGAGAAAGCTGCTAGCAACAACACCACAGGTCAAGCCCTGCACTAGTCTGTCAATAATAACGATCACCCATTCACTCTGCTTGGTTTAAGTACTTCTGTGTCGTGTTAGTTGACACCTTTCTTTCACGCTTAAAAAAGACAATGATGATGATAGAAAAACGGTGTGGGGTGAAGTGTAGCACCACAATGTCCAAGTCATTATTAAAGACTTTCCTCGTATAGGTAGAGTAAAACCAGTGAAATAAATGTGCCAGAGGTAGAAGAAGAATTGTACAGAAGTAGGTAAATGGATTTTGTATCCACGTTAAACCTGCAATAACTGACTTGGGGGCAGCAGAGTTTGAACACATTGACATATATCTTAACTTTCTCCACAAACTCCGGAGAGAAATATCTGTCTCTTTAGCTGCTAAATGCTCCACTATTCACCATCCAGTCGCGTTCCGTGCCTTGCCTGTCATTTGGTGCAGAGCAGGTAATGTACAGTGTTTTTTTTTACTTTCTTGCTGAAAACAGCTGCCTGCTACGGCTGTAAACGACACTATGAGAGCAGTAAGTATGAACTATACCAGAACAGTTACTAAACAATCAGCTGAAACATGTTATAAAGCTCCGTAGAGTCAAGGGGAGCGGCAGATTTAGGTGATAGTTGTTGATGATTATAGGTCTTTGACAAAAACAATCCGGTGCATGCAAACCTCCACTGGGTGAATCGCTCCCTGCTCTCTCAATCCTGATTCAGACAAAGACACACACACACGCACGCATGCACACACGCACGCACTCACACGCACACACACACACACACACACACACACACACACACACACACACACACACACACACACACACACACACACACACACACACACACACACACACACACACACACACACACACACAGATAGTGTTATCAGTCAGTGCAGCTGTGGCTGGTGAATCGGGGCTATATGCAGTGTGTGGGTTTGGGGTAATGCTGAAGGCAGTCGGGTCCATTAGAACTGGAGCTTTACCAAACATACAGACACACAACACGAGAGAACGGATGAGAGAGAGACTCTAAAAGCTCTTTGTCCCAGAAAGCAATGTAGATCATTAGATTATCAATTAGTTTGGATCATATGGTGTACACATGCACACACAGACAGACAAACAAAAATCAACTCCTCATTCAATTACACATAAACTACGGAGTGGGTGGATTTATTTTTCAGAGAATGACATAATAGAAAAAAAAAACATCTTCTTTTCGGTAATCTTTTGTGGCCGACATTGGATTACACCAAAGTATATCAATGACGTGGATAAGATGCTCCATCTCCTGAGTCCAAGCTCTAGAGAACACACTAGACTCACAGCTTGTATTCACAGTTCATCTTCTTCTTAAAGGCAAATGCATGCAGGTATGTGTTTTTCTACAGGTTAATGGTTCCCTGTCGTTCATACCTCACCTCCCTTGCGTCACATTATGTGCTCTAATTAAAATCTCACATGGCACTCAAACATTGTACTCTCTCTGTGGGTGAGCACATCTGTGACCCCCAAAGCATGCATGTGTGCATGATTATCTACTGACAGGGCACATCAGTTGGGATTTGCCGCCTGTTTCTATCACCTGGCAACCGTCTCTTTTTTTCTCCACTCTTGTCCTCAAGCTTTAGATCAGTCACAGTGCTCGGAAGGGTTTATGACTATACTTTTCCACACAGATTACTGCCACTGCACCATCCACTAGTCCCAAAATGGCTGCCTGTCCTTGAGTTTGCATCCTTTACAACCATAGCAGTGGTAACCACCCATGGGAAACGCGAACATTACAGTGCCTTGATGAAGAAGCACATTATAGTGCCAAATCAAATGTCTTGAGGACACTGTCATGAGCATTTACAAAAGGAAAAAAAGAAACAGAGCACTGTATTCTAACTCTTTGATATTTAGTTTCAGTTAGGTTTTGGTTTGATGGCACATTACATGGCACAAGTATTTGTGGCCCAAAATATTCAGTTTTCCCCTTCAGATTGTTCCACAGTGATGTCATTAAAGATAGCGTTCAAATGTTGAAGTCTGTCTTAAAATAATGGTCCCTTATGAGCATAGAAAGAGTTTTTCCTTACTGAACCAATTCCTCCTGTTCGTAATGGGCATTCAAATATATATTTATAATGCTCTTTCAATGTATATGATGGGAGACAAAATTTACAGTACTTGTTTTGTGTAAAAAATAAAGAAAAGTGGCTTCAAATCAAGTGGGTATCTTCCAAAGTTACAGTCGTTTTAGGATGAAATTCCTTTCATCCTAAAACAACTATAAATTCCTTCTTTGTGTTTCCACAGCCAGCGTTTGCTTTTTGAGCTGCGAAAACAAGGGCATTTCATGTGAAGAAGAAACGTTGACACTTGATTTGTCTAAATCAGACTGCTGAAGCCTCACATAAGCTTTATATAAACTTTGGAATGTTTAAATTAAAGCACAAAACAAGGATTTTGTTCCACATCACTTCCTTTAGAAGCAAGTTAGGAATTAATCTTTTAATTGCTAATATGAACAGGAGGAATGATTAGGCTACAGCAAGCAAAACACATTTATATGTTTATATGGGCACCTGTTTCTTCAATTTACCTATCATTGAAATGCTTTGTCTGTAATGACACAGGTTCACATCGTTTAGTTATTGATGATAATCTAACACAAACTAATCCTTCTATGAATGCATGAACACTTTAGGCACCCCAATCTAGTGTCTCAGCATGGAAAGGCCAAAAATAGAGAGATGCTATCACTCGCCTACGTTTGATAACTAAACAAAAACAAGATGAATTTTCTGGCAGGGCAGATTGTCCCAGAAAGACGTTACATTCCCAGAAGATACTTCAGTCGCACACAGTGTCCTACTTATGATGCTGATGAACCTCCAATTGATTGAATTGACTGTGGACACACACAGGTTCATGCATTGGTTTGATATGTAAACTGTTTAAGAATCACCGACGGCATATAAAGAAGATAAATCCTCATACATTCTCAGAATACTGCTGGATGACCAAAACACATTTTTGTTTTGTATTAAACATAGTTTGCTGCCCAGGAAATCCATCCAGGCTGTGTGTTGTCAGTGAGCAGTTAAAGCTTGTCTTCAATTATTGCAGTTAAAAATGTAATCTAGTTGGCTTGTGTTTGGCAACAACTTCTGGCAAAATCAGAAGGTAATGTCAAAGTGCATTGCAGTGAAACCAATTGCACTGGTCATCGCCCGGAACAAATAGAGCAGCAATGATTTGCATCCCAGTCAAAATGTCCTTTCCCTCTATCAGGACTGTGAGAGAGCTGTGGGAGCTTCAGAAGGCCGCGATGAAGACGTTTGAAATGCAGACGGACAACACACATGACAGACACCGTCTAGTAAGAAAGAAGAAGGAATTATTTTTGTGTGAGCTCATAGCATTGTTATCAGAGCCAGTTTATCAATGGAGATTTTTCACTCTGTATCAATGTAATAATTACATAAGCAGTGAGCGCTGCATGACAGTGAATAAATAAAAGTGCATCATGCAGTCATTTGCGATGTCTATCGATGCTGACTCAGCTGACTACGATGATCTCTTTCGTTCTAGCACTTGTTGAACACTTGTTTCTTTTCCAGTCTACTGAACCCCCCCCCCCACACACACACACTTTGGATGCTGATCCCTTGCTCCTCTGAACTGACAGCAGGGACACAGATCCTGACTCAGACAACTGGGCCTGTCACTTCCAGACCAGACGAGACTTTCTGAGAGGCATTGTTGGCGCTAGCCGCCAACGCAGCCGGCTACCGCTGCCCCTTCATTGCAGCATCACTAATCTGCTGTAGAGACACAAATGACGGTGCTTCACTCAGAGGAGGGGTCAACATGAATGGATGAAAGGAAGAGGTACTGGTGAACAAGTGCTGCAAGGGTGAGGATGAAAGGGGCGGTTGTTTTGACTGCTTCAGCCCATGGGTAGCATGAGTCATACACACCTTTTTTAATGCCACACATACAATTCTGCCTCTCCACAGCCCCTCGCTCTCTAATTGTTTTCTCTACAGACAGATTACTGCAGCCTTAGTTGGTTTAATGGGTGAACGACGGAACAGTATAATTAAAACCGATTTTGGAGTTACACTCTGCAAAATATGTTATCAAATTGAGACCATACATTCTTAAAGCATATTCTCAATCAAAAACAAAAACATCCTCAATTAACTGCATGTGTCTGTATGATGCTCTGATCACATGAGGCCTAAAACAGTCATGTGAAATGCAACTGGAGCTACTGTTTAAATACTTTTCTTAGTTCTGGAGGGGAGTTTAACCCTCTGTGGATATTTCACTCGAAGCAAACTACACAAATCCCATTAATTGGTGGCTTTGGGCAGATGTTGCATTACTACAACAGTTTCAAACACCATGGAGTACAGAGTACTTCAAAAGATTAATTTGCAACTTTGTCAGCCTGTTTCATTAGATTGACTCTTTGTACAAAATTACAGTGTTGCTCATTAAAATACATAATTATTCATCAGATTGGTGATGGATCACCCTCCAAAATGGACTCTAAGTTGATTCAAATGAAAGCTACAGCTACTTTATGGAGTCACATTACAACGTGTGATGGTACATTTTGAGCACAGAAAAAAAAGGTCAAGCAACATAAGAGAAATTATTTGTCATACAAAGTTTGGTAATAACCCGTGCACAATGATAAACACTTATGTGGATAAAATAAACACAGCAAACATATTGAGCTCAAAATAGATTTTTCTACAACATATAACATCATATTTTGGCTTCTTTAGAAATACATGTGTAAATAAGCAACACTATATTTTGGACAGTCCACAGAAATAGTGGAGAGACAAATGTACAAGTTTCCTGTTGTGACAGTTACCTGCATAACCCTAATGTTTGAAGAGTGAGCTTCCCAGGCAAGTCCCCCTCCCTGTCTGACAGATGTCTAATCATATAAGAGACTTCTCAGCTCACCTCTGGCACTCTTCCATCTGTCTCCTGCCCTCAGACCAGATGTTATTATAAATCACCACGATGACATGACACTGGGATACTGCATGTTAAAATCAAACATTACTGCATGTCAGCTTGAACTGCGAGGTGTGCTCACTGGTCCATTTATGCCTTCTCTTTTCCCTCCAAACTCATCACCTGACCCGGGATGTGATAATGGATCACATCAACAAGACATTAAGGATGATGCCATATGTTTACCTTCTAACCTGCACCTGACTGCATGCTTTCCTCCCCATGCAGCCAGGATTGGCTAATAACGCACGTCGCGTTTATATGAAAGTAGAAGCTGATCAGCACTGTGTGGCACACGGTGTGAGGATGGCGTCAAGGTCATTTGAGGGTAACTGAGAAAATAGCACGTCGTTTAAACAAATAGCCATCTGAAAACCCAGCGAGCTGTCCCGTTCCTGTTATTCCTCTCAAACAAGCGACTTCAGGACGGGAAATGGACATTTTAAGGCGTTTACAATGCATCGGTATCTAATCAATAATCTGCTGCAATCGTCGTGGCTGGAACGCATTTATATGTGCTTCAGGAACAGTCCAAAATAACTCAGTTCATCGCAATGTCATACGCTGACCGGAATTACTGCACGTGCTAGCGTCCCAAAATATCAGTATCAACAACATCCTCCGCACACAGCGTCATTCTGCAGGGCGAGAAACCCAATACAACTTAGTATCTAGGGAGGACGTGAGTCCGCTCGTACGAATAATGTGTACAAAGCGGAATTTAAAACACATGCCGCATTCGAGGGCATGCATGGGGCATGCATGGGTCATTAAGTAGTTCCTGATATATGACAAATTATTAATTTCTATTGGAGAATTTCAAACTGAAGGCTACAGTTGGTCTGTGCCAAAGCACCGCTCCATGCAGTAGACATTTAAAGGCACTTTACCTGGTAGCTCAGGATGCTCTCAGGGTCGTTGACGGGTGTGCTCATGGCTTTTGGGTTAACCTGCACAGTGTTCACGAAGTATACAGGTGAGACTTGCTAAGGGGCCGATCAACCACTCAGCGCGGTCTTAGAACTCGGTCACGAGATGGTAACAGCAGCTGCTTCTGTTTCCGCAGACATGGTGAGTTTAACCATCTCTTCTTGATGAGGAAATTGGTGAAAAGCGTAATGTTGCCCTCCCCGTGTTGTGATGATTTCCCGTCAGCGCTTCCACCTCCCCTCCCTCCTGTCCTGGCTGTGGGAGCAAGATGCAGAGAGCATCGCAGCAGCGTCAGCCAATCAGAGTGCAGCGGCGCCACAACGCGCTGCAGCGCACTGCTGCTACCCAACACAATACAACCAAGACTATTATAAGCTTATAGAGGTACGTTACTCTAGTCTACACAATGTCCAGATTAGCAGCTTCTCACATTTCAGCTGCTAACATATATTGGATATGACCATTCGGCACAGTATTGTTGTCGCTTCCTAAATATATTTACTTTTACACATCTCTGCATCCACACCGCTATCGGAATCATTAGAATGCTGACAAAACTTTATCTTGGCCTATTTCTATTTTCTTTACTTAGCTTGGATCCTTTACATGAGGAAGTAAGAATACTACAATTAAAATATACTCCATTACAAGTAACAGTCAAACATCAGCCATTAAACATTAGCAAGAGAGTAGAGGAACATTAGTGACAAAATATACGTCAACTTTATATTAAATAATGATATAAAACAATCAGAGGTTTATGATAATATTAAATTACATTATATTCCTTTATCCGAACCGCTTATGGGTCGCGGGGCGCAGGAGCCGAGCTGATGGGCGAAAGCAGGGTTCACAGGTCACACACTCATATTCACACCTACGGGCAATTTAGAGTCTATAATATCACATCATTATTATATTATATTATATTATATTATAGCAATACAATGACGATATAGTCTTCAGTAAAGTAATGAATGCAAGGTGCGCTGAGCACATCAAATAAAAGAGAGAACATCGACATTATTGATCTTGTACATAACCTACTAGAAACCCTTGGATGCCATCTTGTGGTAAAGGTAAAGCATTAAGCAAAATATGTGTAATAATCCATGTGGCTTCATGGCTAAAGCTCACGTGCACGTGTTTGACAGAATGACTGCAATACATGCGCATTATTTAAGATGCAGGACCGTTTTTAGATGTTTTTAAACCTCTGCTGTTTGTCGCTGATATTTATAAGGAAGCACAACTGAGCGACCTCCGCATTGGCAAACACTTGGTTGGATTTAGCTCATCAGGTTTCCATAAGATGTGTCCACACATGTGTGTCGCGCGCGTCGCGGTTGGTCTAATGCTCCCCGTGCACGTCGCTGCACGTGTAAGCTACACTGTTGCATCGCCTCAGCACGGCGTCCTGTTTCTCCTGTGTACGGTTGTTGGTGGCAACTATAAACAGTAGTGGGAGCATGCACGGTTATGGGAACGGTCTGTGCGTGAAGGAAGCAGGACTGAGCGAGTTTATGGGCATTGTGGTCGGGTCACAGGTGACAACATTAGGTGTGTATATGCTCAAAGTGATCTCGGCTGCTTTTGTTTGAGAGGTATTTTAGGAATAATTTGTATGTCTGACAGCTGTCGTGGAAGTCATATAGAGAGCTGGTAAACGGTCGTTCAACATAAGCCTACTGTTGATGTATTTCCTATATACATGCGTTTTTAAAATGGTGTGCATGCGTGTCTGTCCGTGTGTGCGCGCGCGCCTTTTTGCGAATGGGTATGTCAATGAAAAGCTATGACAGCCTCAGTCAGCTCTGTGCAGATTTAGATGCCTACTTGACCCAATTTACATCCTTCTTAGTAGCTACAGAGGCAACAAACCATACAGTTTGTGTCATGTTTTCTCTGTTTATTCCTCGACAGCAGAGGACACCATGTCTGCAGTGAAGAGGTTATGTAAATAGGAAGAATGCATTTGTAGATCTATCTATCTATCTATCTATCTATCTATCTATCTATCTATCTATCTATCTATCTATCTATCTATCTATCTATCTATCTATCTATCTATCTATCTATCTATCTATCTATCTATCTATCTATCTATCTATCTATCTATCTCAGCTGAAGAGAGAACTATATAACAGTAACATGCAACAAATGCCAGGTAAGTAAATAGAGATCTGCTTATTCAAATACATGCAAGTGTTGTGCACACAGTTACTTTATACTGAAATTTGACCAAGCAGTTTGTCTCAGTGTTACAATCCACAGTGGCTCCAGTGGAGGGGAGATTACGTCGCAGTGTGCCAAACCTGCCAGCGATCAAGCTAGACAGGCTGAAAACGGCTAAAACACTTGTGGCAAAAGCAGTGAAGGTGATTATATCTATAGGTCAGATGTCACTCTAAGAACTCTGCATTTTCATGTGACAGTTTCTGTCTCTCTTCCACTCATTCACAGCTGAGGAAAGTGTTTTCAGTGCAGGGACCCTACCCTGTGATCCGTGCTGCCTTGTGGGCCAGAGGATGGGTGGAACGCCGTTTGCCCCATCCTGCCCAGAGAGCAGCTCATTGCCATGGCAATGAAGAGGATGATGGTGATGATGGTGATGTCAGTGCTGATGTTACTGGTGAGGCAATGGAGGACACATTCTTAACAGCTACCTTATTAGACATTTATGAATACAGAAGATGCAGTGTTCATGCAAATAATCCACTGAAATATCATGAGGCTCAAACAAAAAATGTATATAAGTGAATAGTATACTGGGACAAGACTGGATGTGCATTATGAGACGCTGCACACAGTATTACTAACAACGTGTCAATTAATCATATTTTGTCTGTTTATTCATTAATTTATCTTGCAAAAGATCAAGAATACACTCCGTTTAGTCAGAGCTAAAAGTGCGGGAGGGGCTAGTGCATACAGTATATGTGTAATTGGAGCACTAGTTATGGAAACATGGATACCCCTACACCTGATAAATGATACATTGTGTGCCACATTACAGACAACAACCTATAACAAAGACCCCTACCCTCTCAACCCAACCCTCTACACATATATGCCTGCATGCACACACACACACACACACACACACACACACACACACACGCACACTCTTTCCTTATCTCCTTCCAGAGAGAGTGGATGAAGGCGTGAAAGAGGAGAACCTTGATGACATGTATGACCTCATGGTAAGATAAGGATCTTGTGAGCCAACTTGACATTGACACCTTGCACAGTCTGGAAACAATCAAATGTGCTATTACTGTTTTTCTGGCATTACTTCATTTCCATTTGTCTTTTTTCATCCCACTGTGTATTCTAGCTCAGCCAACCTAATTTATCCAACCTTTTCTAGTCTCGCCTGGTTCGAAATGAAACAACATATTTCCACTGGACAACACGTCGGGATTACATATACTGTCCCTCCTTACGGAATGATCAAATAACCAACCACTACGCAAATTCTGGGACGTTTACTACCAAGGTCTAAACCCTTCTAATGATTAACTGGCTAAAATGCAAGCTTAAACGTTGGCCATAGGTCAGCTAGTACACTCTATCTCCTACAGAATGTATATATATATATTGTTTTTTTTCAGGTGGGGCTTTGTGTCAACTTGCGTAACCTTCAGTGGTTTGATACAGCAGATCCTGACACTTTCTTTCCAAGATGCTACAGGCTTGGAGCAGAGGATGAAAAGCATGCATTCATAGGTCTGCTGTATGGCTCTATAACACATATCCAAAGTTTTGACCTATCAAAGATGCAAAGATAATGCACAAAGTAACAAGTAGACTTGGCACAACAGCTGTCTTTGTCTTATTTGTGATACATAATAACAAAACTACACGCCCTTTCCCTCTTTCTTGAGCTCTTGTTCTGTTTTCTATGACAATGCAGAGGATTTCAGGAAGACAGCATGCACCAGCCTGCTGCAGCATGTGGTCGAGACAAGCAGATGGAGGAGAGATGGAGCAGAGGGTGAGGAACAAAAAAAGACCATAACAGATGTGACCTGGCCATGATTCTATAATACCAATCTTCTTTTTCTCTACAGAGTTGGATAATGTGGAGCATCGATTTGTTGGTCCAGGAATGATCGACACGGCTTTGCACGTGTGTCGAGAGTTTCTCAATGTTTTAGAGCACAGCGACATTGATGTCACAGTAGAAACATCTCCCTCAGTGGAGGAACAGCAGTGGGCAGAGTTTCTGCAAGACTACTACATGGTTGTGCAGTGAGTATGTTTTCTGGGAGCTTCCTGAGTTTGCTAGAATTATCCTTCTTAAGTTACATGAAATGTATCTGCAGTACTGACAGCTCAAGTCAGCTTATCAAATGAATAAAGGTCAATAAAATTCACTCTAAATGTATCTGAAGACGTTATGAGGTGAGGTTCAGAACTGATTATATATTATCATACATACATATGTATATAGTTTTATATAATAACACATCTACAGTTCATGTTAGGAGCCTGATTGGGAGTCAGTTAGGTGTATATGTATATACAAATACTATAGAATTAACATGCTTAGTTATAGTGCACTATTTTGACGATTGGTATACACTTATTTGCAAACTGGCGACATTGAGCTACATCGTCAGAGCATTACGGCCTATTTTAAATTTAAAAAATAAGTAATTATAAAGCTGAACTGCTGGGTGGATTTGTTGCTTCACAGTCCGCCAATTTTTTTTTACAACATGAGTGAATAGCTCCTCCAGCTCCCTTGTGTGTTGCACTGGACAATAACGTCCATGAACACCACACTCAGAAATTAAGTGGTTTTAATATTCATTGGTTGGTATTTTTATTGTCATATTTGGTCATTTCTTTCTACTGGGAATATAAAGTATGTATATGTACTGTATATTATATAATTACATAGTAAAGCATGATAGTAATTTAATCATTAATCAACTGAATCTGTGAGTCTAATGTTTGTGTGTAGTGAAGGTGCATGGATCAGGGGTAGCAGTGTGTTCGTGGAGCGCTGCCAGGCCACTTTAACCAGACTGCAGGAGGCTTGCCCTCAGCTGGATACCGATGGACTAAATAACATCTGGATCATCAAACCAGGTGCTAAGTCAAGAGGACGAGGTGAGGTTTTAAAAATAATACTAATTATAGTTACATGACCATCTTATATATATCAATCTTTAACTTTCTCTGCACACAATACTGAAACAATATTGAAAAGAACAGTTTGTGTTGTAAATATTATGATTGCAACATGAACAGTAACATGCAGATGTCATTAGAAACACCATGTCTTCTTAGTTTAATGCAGTTTTGATTTGTTTGAGTCAGTTGTGGGTCCTTTATCCTTTTCTATGTCACCTCAACCACCCAGGTATTATGTGTAAAAATCGCCTGGAGGAGATTTTGGCACTTGTGGACAGTGACAGAGCCCTGACTAAAGAGAGTAAGTGGGTGGTTCAGAAATACCTAGAACGTCCTCTGTTGGTCCATGGCACCAAGTTTGACCTCCGTCAGTGGTTCCTCGTCACCGACTGGAACCCTCTGACCGTCTGGTTCTACAGAGAGTGCTACCTGCGATTCTCCACTCAGCCATACTCGACAAAAACTCTGGACAGGTCAGACAGTGGGTCAGACAAAAGAGAAACTTTGATCTTCCTGTATCTTGCACGTAAAGTGATTGGTGGAGGGATTGCTTAAACACGTCAAGTAGACTAAACATACTAATTTCATTCAAAGGATGTTTAACATTTACCTTCATGGCCTAACCTCCTTTGTTATTTTCCTCAGCTCAGTCCACCTGTGCAACAACTCCATCCAGA
The DNA here is from genome assembly GCA_038501785.1 of Myoxocephalus aenaeus. Classification (NCBI taxonomy): domain Eukaryota; kingdom Metazoa; phylum Chordata; class Actinopteri; order Perciformes; family Cottidae; genus Myoxocephalus; species Myoxocephalus aenaeus. The sequence continues at coordinate 159,432 of JBAMJR010000043.1, forward strand.
AGCACTTTCAGCCATCCTGTGAGCGCCATCCAGGAGTGCCTGAGGACAATATGTGGTCCTGCTCTCAGTTTAGGGCTTATCTGCAGCGGCAGGGCCGTGGGGAAGAGTGGGAGTCCGTGGTGGTCACGGGCATGCAGCAAGCAGTGGTCCGTGCCCTGCAGACATCCCAAGACCTGGTCGAGCCCCGCAAGGCGAGCTTTGAGCTCTACGGAGCCGACTTCATGTTGGGCAAAGATCTGAGACCTTGGCTTCTGGAGATCAACGCTAGTCCGACTATGGCCTGCTCCACCGCTGTGACCGCTCGCCTCTGCCCCGCTGTGCAGCTGGACACACTGAGGGTTGTTCTGGACAGACGGGCTGATCCGAGTGCTCACACAGGAGGCTTCCAGCTAATCTTCAAACAGGTTGGAATATATTTACACATCATGCCTAGAAGCAATAGGTGTTCATTTCCAGGGGAATTATGTGAGGTTACACTAAAATCATTTATTTGGGTTTTACTTTATCACCCTCCCAGGCTGCAGTGGAAGTTCCTCCGTATGTGGGAGTGAATCTGCTGGTGGAAGGAGCCCCCATAAGGCGAACCAGACCTCTACTTCATAGACAAACTGTTATTTCTAACCCATCTCTGGGTGTCCAGTTCCCTCTGGACCAGTTGCTGTCAGAAAAGGTTGAAACGACACATAAACTATCAGGCCAAAGGTCCTACGCAGTCTCCGCTTTTCGCCACTCAGGCAAGGAGAATCGAGCTGCTGGAGAGAAAAAGAGGCAGCTGACCTCAACATCTCCTAAGAGGGAACCTCGAACATACGTCCAGAATACCTCCCATGTTCGCAGGCCCTGTTGCAGTCTGACATGTGAACAGCCATTGTTGGTACACACTGAACCTCAGAGGAAAGCGCAACGTTTGGGTTTGAGTCTTGGTGCCAACGGGACAACTCTGGTCCCACAGAGCCTTTCCTTTTCCCTCAGTCCTCCTCACAGCGTGTCAGATTGCAAACCTCAGGCCAACCCAGGCCACGGATCCAACATCTCCAGATCCTTCCTTCCCCGAACAGCTTTTGAGCTCCAGCACAGAACTCCTAACCTGGGCTTTCCTTCACTCCGAGGTCCCCTTCCTACCCTGCAGGTCTTTAGCTTGCAACCAAACATTGTGGCTGGAACCGCTGCCTGTCGTAATCCAAATCTGTCCTCTCACCCCAGTGTCCACAGGCATCAGTTATTCCTCTGCTCTCGAAGGCAAAGCATGGCCAAATTTAAAAAAGAGTGCACAGGGGACCATCAAAATCAATGGTATTGAGTGTTAAGGCTGGAGCCTGATGAACAACAGATTACTTATTACAGTCACAACATATTGAGATTGTAGTATCATTCAAATTATTCTGATGGCATCCGATTGTATTTGTAGAAACGTGAGATAGTCATGGTGAGTGTCTCAGTAGGGAGACATTTTCAAATCATCCACAAGAGGCTTTAAATTGACAACATCAAGGTAAATATGAGTCATTTTACATGGTCATAGCAGGATTTAATTATCACACATACCATATATTTCAGAAGTAAATTTGAATTTTTGAGTTATAGTTTGGCTGACTGGAATCTAAATATATCTAAATGTTTTATGAATATGTTATGAATGTAACAGCAATCAATACTGTGTTGACGTTTATTTATATTAAAACAAAACAAAATAGTTATTATAGTGTCAGATATTCCAAGGTGACTCGGCAGAAAATACTATAACAAAAAGTGACCACTGGTTCCATCCCGTGCATATATATATATATATAATCAGATGTATGTGAATAGAATAGAGATATTTTAAATGGCCAGCAGGAGGCAACAAAAGCTCAATGATCTAACTGCATGTGTATGCCACATCCCATCTAAGAGAGGGATTTAGGAAAGTGCTGTCAGTTCTCATCCAGATGTTGCCACATCTTCATGTATTCGGTATTATAGCCTCTTTTCCAACATTAAGTCAACATATATTTCCTGAATAACTTAGACATCAATACACATTCACCTCCTACTCATTTGACAAAAAGAAAAGTAATTTGTCACTAATAAGTGTGGGTGTTTTTACTGAGCTCCATGACTTACAATAAATTACTGAAATTGGCAAATTGTAAGTATATTATTATATTTTAATATTGACAGAAATAGACATATAAACAGACAGGAAACAATCAGGAAGGGAGACATTGGTTATGCATCTTAACCACTCGGCATCCAGGTCCCAACTACTGAAATGAATATTAAAAGTATTATTTAATTATAGTAAATAGTTAAACTGGCTGTAATAATGTGTTTACTACAGCTTTAGAAGGATCTAATGACATTTTGTGTGCTTTTACTTCAGTTAGTAGGATCGAAAAAACACTAATAACATGAGGTTGAAGCGTTTGTGCTGTTGAACATCGACATTGGATATGTGTGTAGAAATCTGCAGCATGAGATACGCTTTGTTGATTGTCAGTCCAAACGTAGCTAAAAACAAATGTGATCGCACAATACTACTCATGTTGTGGTGATACGTAGTATTTGTAGAAAACTTTGCGTTTATAGTGCGGGGAGTGTAAACAGGGAACGAGATCTCGCAATTGTGGGACGATAGCATTTCATATAAAATCATAGAGCCAATAAAAAACTAAAACAGAGAAAATGTCTTCCTGTCAAGGCTGTTGACAAGAAGCAGATGGACCCTGATTATTGCCTCAGGAGCTTAACTGAAACTGTTTACGTGTATTTACTTGTTTTTTGTATTAGTAGACATACGGTTAACCCGCAGGAGGCACAGGCAACAGATCTGCCATTACATAAGTGTTCCCGGGGACATGAATGTTGTGGCCCTGTAAAAGATGTGATTGTATTTCATTGCTCAATGTTTACACACACACACACACACACACACACACACACACACACACACGGCGATTTTCCACGGGAAAAAAATACTTTATTAATACACTTATATAATGTATACCAACATTTATAGACAAAATATGTACATCAAACATCTTTCACGTAGGTCCCAAAATATAAAATCTCAAGTACCTCTTTCTATAGAAAACTAGTCTTCTGGTAAAACTTTTACATTCAACTTCTTTCCTTCTCATTCCTTTGACTCCAGTATTCATACATAAACATCTGAGATTTATCAGCTTTTCACAAGTAAAAGGCAACAGCAAGAACAAACACCAGGTTTGACTTGAGCAGAAACAGATGTTGAGTATGCAGACTAGGTCCAGCACAATGCTACAGTATGTACACAGTTTTCTGAGTACACAACGTACAATTATCTGCACTCTGCCCACCTTCTATCTCTCCAGACGGATAGAGTGCGAGAACAGGTATCAAAAATAGAAATGTACAAGAAGGCTATGAACAATAATTACAGGAAATCCATCTGAACTGTCTGTTTGTCAAAGAAAAACAAGACTTCTCATTCAGTGTGGTCATGTGGTGGCCCATTCCTTCATCCATGCATCGGATGTACCTTTACTCTTGTCTGTACACACTTGAGGAAACCCTTGTATCTTATGGAGCCAGTCATCATAGTGTCTGGTTCCAAGGGCATTCTCAGTGATGAGCGTAATGGTGACCTAAAGGACATCGGCAACAAACTTTGGGTGAAAAATGACCTCTAACATTTGGTGCAATACTTTCTAAAGTACAAAGACGGCGTGTCTCTATTGCAGCTACAAGATGCATCAGTCATTGGCATTTAAACTTGAACAGCAGCATCTAAAACGTATCGTTCTTTACATTCAACCAAGTGGGTGTGTATGCAGGGCAGGTCCAGCTTATATGATACATTTGCACTGTGTAATACCACTGAGCATTTAACATTCAACCAGAGCTTTGCATCCTCCGGGTGTGGAAGGATGTTGCTCTCTCCTCTATCCAGTCCTCCAGTTTGCTGTTTGACCTCCAGGCTGAGGAACAGAGAACAGGAATGAGGATGGGTTATGGAAAGGCTGAGTCATGTTTTCATTCCTACTACTGTCTCTACTCCTGGGTACCAGAACAGGATCACCTCTTTACCCCTTTTCTCTCAGTCTTTGGTTTCCTGGTTGAGGGGTGGTACCTGCTTTAATGCCTGAAGGAGGGCAGGGGAGTCCATGGGGATCTGAGATATGACTGGGGCCGGAGAGCTTCCCCTGGGAGACACTAGCCGAGGTGGAGGCGGTCTTTCGCTGGGAATGGTGGGTACAGAGCCTCCCATGCCAGGGTAGAGCATGGGCATGGCTCCGGGGTACCAGCATTTCTCCAGCATTGGCAGGTAGGCGGCAGCAGAAGGTGGAATGAGGTAGAAAGGCAAGCAGAGTGGATGTGGAGGAGTTGGACGGTTGGGGGACACGCTCATGTAACTGCTATAACCGCAAGAGGACGATGACGTTGATGATTCTCCTCCTGAGAACAGCTCGTCCTCTGACGACTCCACCCGGGGGCGTTTGTGGCGCGGCTCGTCATCCTCCTGTTTGATACTGGAGCTCTGCCTCTCGCCGAGTGCTCGCTTCAGATGGCTCTCGTGGCCGTAGTAATCTGGACGGCCCTGTTGCGCCACAGATTCAGTCTTCTCCAGCTCTCCGCCATAGCCGCTGTCTGTATCCGTATCGCTGCCACTCTGCTCACTGCTCATTGGAGCGTGCGCCCCGCTGGATGACGGGCACACAGTTCCTCCCATAGCCCTCGCTGGGTTTAGGGAGTAAGCTGGTGGGCAACTCCTTGCGAGGTTGGTGCTGGTGGTAGGCAGGGATTTCTTCCGTTTGCGGGCTAGGAGGAGTGCGGGCTCGGACCGGACTTTGCAGCACCTCTGCGGCTAACTTGTGAAGGTAATTGATCACGTGGGATGGCGTGAAATCTCCATCTGTTTCATGATTGCCTAGATACTGAAGCATCTCCTTGGCACAAATGTGGAAGCCGGAGCGAAACATCTCCTCGGACTTCTCCTGGTTGACAACAGGCTGATCTGTAAAGACAACAAGAAACCACAGTCAGAAATGCTGCAGTTTGAAATAGACGTCCCTTTTCAACTATCGCTATATTTGAAGTCACTTATTTGCCTGTAGTTCTGCATAATCTCTTCATTGTGTATTCATCCTGGTCATTTGCACATTGTCCAACAAAACCATCCTGCTGCATGTGCACATTTGTGTGTGCAGCATGTGTGTGTGTGTGAGTGATCTGCAGCTCACCAATTTGCATGCCGTTCTGCAGAGCGAGGATCTTCTGCTGCTGCTGCTCCAGAAGAGAGGTGAGGGCTTTCACATGCTTGAGTGTAAGCTCTAAAACCACAGCCTTCTCCAGATGGCCCAGAGTCTGTGGTAAAGACACACAGTCAGCACATCCTCACCTCTTATATAAACACACACAAACTACACTTTACTGCTCATGTTTACAGGATCACATCATCAAAACTCTACAACAGCAGCCATAAAGGCAAAATTAATCAATTAGAAATATTCAATTTAATTTGGGATCATATACATTTTATAAATAATATGCAGTCTGGAGTATACATTGTATTGAAAGTTCTTGTTTTATTGTATATTGGTTTGAATTACAAAAAAATGTAATCCCCAGTTTTAACAAAAGCACATGACAAAAGACACCCTCCTTTACTGACTGCTGACGCACTCAGCACAGAGGGTGTAATACCACTGACAGCCACTGGGTGGTGCATGCCTCTCAATACAGTGAATCCCATTTTCCCTCTCAGCCACAGCATGAACTTACCGTGAGTTTCAGGTGCTCTGGTAATAAATCCTTCAACTGAGCGATGCACTCGTTTATCCGGTCGCGCCTTTTCTTCTCAATGAGTCTGTGAGGAAGCTTGTAGGTTTCCTGTGAGATTAAAACACATTGTTGGTTAAATTCAGCTGCACCTGGAGCACACATTTACAGATATTTATGGTCAGAGGCAGTCACTCCGATAGGGAGGACTCCAGGAGTTATGTCATAGCAGAAATTAGGTCAACCATTTATGGTACTACAGGACTACTGCTAGGTGAATTCATTCCTTGGAGTTCACACCCTGTAATTAAAAGATGTGGTTATAAGTGAACAAGTAAAATAATAACGGACCTTGCTCTCCTCTCCCCTCTTCATTCCCCGCCTGGGTTTATACACATACATCGGGAAATCCATCCTAAAGAAATGCAAAGAGAGAATAGTTCAGTATGAGGTAATGGTTTGGGGAAGATACAGAATATAAATAAAATAGTTAAGAAAGCCTTTTTCAAAGTATAACTTACCCCTGCAAGTCAGCCAGATCAGCCTGGTGTTTGGACAGAGGAGGTGGTTGCGCGCTTGGGATTCGCTCCATTATTATAACTCAGTATATTCGAGGTATTTCTCCAATGCAGTTACAAATAAAAACGCATTTATTTACGCGTGAGGAAAAATTAAGAAAAAAATAAAACAGTTCGTAAAATACACTGGTATGCCTCAATAAACGGGTTCGATTTGTATTAACTCCGCAGTATATTCAATACGTAAACTAGTCGCACTGATGCAAATGTTATTTTGCGTGTGGAAATAGTTTCAAGTTAGTCCCTGTGATGTCCACGCCGTGGTCCTGCCGCAGAAGCAAGGCAACCCTCTTGGTGGCGCGTTGGGGAAGTGGGGGAGGACAGAGCGACGAGTTAAATAAACCCTCTGACTCTGCGCTCCGCCTGACCTACCTCTGTCACATGAGGCTCACGTGTTGAACGGCGCTGTATCCTCGGCTGAGGGACGGCCCACTTTCTACCGATAAGGAGCCTCAGTGGGCTGACGGCGGCTGACGTCACGGCGGGGGGCGGCGCGCGCCCCGTCTCGTGTACCACCACGCTGAAGTGTATTGAAACAAGGCTGAGCGCCACGGCACAGGGAACGTGCTGGCAGCTGGCAACAGGCCGGAGGCACGAGACTCGAGTGGGTATGTGCCCAGTGCCAGTGAAAATATACAACAACACAATAACACTACTATAGAAGTATAGAACGATACTATTAATATATACTGCAAGATTATTATACATGCTGCTGTAAATAAAATGTCATCCAGCGCATTTAAGTAATGTTTCAACTGAGTACTTTGTGATGCATCAAGGTTTGATTTTATAGTTTTACACTCAAAATGTAATTGATTTAAAGTTAGATTTAGATTCCTTCAGAACATATTAATAATACGATTATTATATATATATATATATACATATATACACATATATATATATATATATATATATATATATATATATATATATATATATATATATATATATACACATATACATATATATATATATATATATATATACATATACATATATATATATATATATATATATACACATATATATATATATATATATATATACATATATGTACATATATACATATATATACATATATATACATATATACATATATATACGTATATATACATGTATATATATGTATATGTATATATATATATATATATATATATATATATATATATATATATATATATATATATATATATATATATATATATATATATATATATATATACACACACACACACACACACACACACACACATATATATAGCTGGATATGCCCTGCACGCTCAGCAGGCTGCCGGGGCCTGTTGAATGTTGTGTGTGTGTATATATATATATATATATATATATATATATACATATACACATATACACACACACATATATAATCATCGTGATAATAGACAACATTCAACAGTGTATTCTATTGGCTCCGGTATAAACACTGCGGTCACTGCGGGAGAACCACGTGTACCTGTGCGTGGATGAGTGTGTGCAGTGGGTTTGTTGTCATGAGGTGATGCCGACTGTCACGTTGATCTCCTCATGGCCCCGGCAGCCTGCTGAGCGTGCAGGGCATATCCAGCTCATCCAGCACACGGCTGCTGCTGCACCTGTCTGCTGCAGGCTATAAGCAAAGGTCACACAAGTAGGCCTACACCCTTTTTCTAATGTTGATTTTCATTCATTTTCTTTTGCAAGTGAAATGGTGCATAACGACAGAACATTTACATTGAAATTATCAAGATTACTCAATTAAATCCCTTTACAAAAATATATCTTTAATAACCCCAAAGTATATGTTAAAGCTAAAATAAGAGCATACACCGCGTTCCACATTATTATGCAAATTACACTTTGCTCAGATTTTCCTAAATAGTAATGCACAGTCAGTCAGTATCATTTTCAAGTCATCAACTGTTAGAGTATAAGTCAAATTCTATTGAACAAACCTCCTAATGATAACAGTATTTTTTTCAAAAATAAAAAACTCAAAATGCAGTGTTCCAAATTATTATGCAGAATTTCAGAATTTCAAGATATTTTATAGGTTGTAAAGAACAAAAAATTGTCATTTGTTGAATTTGCAGCATTAGGAGGTCATATTTACTGAAATCAAGAAAAGTTTGAATCAAAAACATCTTAACAGGTCAAGTTACATGTTAACATAGGACCCCTTCTTTGATATCAACTTCACAATTCTTGCATCCATTAAACTTGTGAGTTCTTTGATAGTTTCTGCTTTAATGTCTTTGCAGGATGCCATAATAGCCTCCCAGAGCACCTGCTTGGATGTGAACTGCCTTCCACCCACATAGATATTTTGCTTGATGATGCTCCAAAGGTTCTCAATAGGGTTAAGGTCAGGGGAAGATGGGGGCCACACCATGAGTTTCTCTCCTTTTATGCCCATGGTGCATTGTCATGCATGAATATGATTTTGCTACGGAAGGCACGGTTCTTCTTTTTGTACCACAGAAGAAAGTGGTCAGTCAGAAACTCTACATACTTTGCCGAGGTCATTTTCACACCGTCAGGGACCCTGAAGGGGCCTACCAGCTCTCTCCCCATGATTCCGGCCCAAAACATGACTCCGCCACCTCCTTGTTGACATCTCAGCCTTGTTGGGACATGGTGGCCATTCACCAACCATCCACTACTCCATCCATCAGGACCATCAAGGGTTGCACGGCACTCATCCGTAAACAAAACAGTTTGAAAGTTAGTCTTCATGTAGTCCTGAGCCCACTGCAACCTTTTTTGCTTGTGAGCTTGGTTTAGGGGTGGCCGAATAACAGGTTTAAGGACACTTGCAAACCTCTTGAGCATCCTACATCTTGAAGTTCGCGAGACTCCAGAGGCACCAGCGGCTTCAAACACCTGTTTGCTGCTATTCAATGGCATTTTAGTGGCTGCTCTCTTAACCCTACGCATTTGTTTGGCAGAAATCTTCCTTATTTTGCCTTTGTCTGAACGAACCCGCTTGTGCTGTGAATCGGTGACAAATTTCTTCACTGTCCGATGATCACTCGCAATTCTTTTGGAAATATCCAATGTTGTGATACCTTGACCAAGGTATTGCACTATTTGCCGCTTTTCAGCAGCAGAGAGATCCTTTTTCTTCCCCATTTTGTCTGAAACATGTAGCTTGCTTAATAATGTGGAACATCCTTCTTAAGTAGTTTTCCTTTGATTGGGCTCACCTGGCAAACTAATTATTATTATTACTATTTGGATGATTTCCATCATCCAAATATCCCTGAGACACAATACCATCCATGAGTTTCATTGAAAAAACAAAAAATGAATGTTTATGACCCTTAAATACAATTTGCCTAATAATGTGGAACGCGGTGTAAAGGCCTTTAAAATCATTATATATCATTATTATCCTTATTTAGAATCAGAAATTTTAATCTAGAAAGAACACATATACATATATACATATACATATATATATACATATATACATATACATATATATATATATATACATACATATACATACATATATATATACATACATACATACATACATATATATACATACATATATATACATATATATATATACATACATACATACATACATATATATACATACATATATATACATATATATATATATATACATACATATACATATATATATACATACATACATATATATACATACATATATATATATACATACATACATATACACCGCGTTCCACATTATTAGGCAAATTGTATTTAAGGGTCATAAACATTCATTTTTTGTTTTTTTCAATGAAACTCATGGATGGTATTGTGTCTCAGGGCTATTTGGATGATTGAAATCATCCAAATAGTAATAATAATAATTAGTTTGCCAGGTGAGCCCAATCAAAGGAAAACTACTTAAGAAGGATGTTCCACATTATTAAGCAAGCTACATGTTTCAGGCAAAATGGGGAAGAAAAAGGATCTCTCTGCTGCTGAAAAGCGGCAAATAGTGCAATACCTTGGTCAAGGTATCACAACATTGGATATTTCCAAAAGAATTGCGCTTGATCATCGGACGGTGAAGAAATTTGTCACCGATTCACAGCACAAGCGGGTTCGTTCAGACAAAGGCAAAATAAGGAAGATTTCTGCCAAACAAATGCGTAGGGTTAAGAGAGCAGCCACTAAAATGCCATTGAATAGCAGCAAACAGGTGTTTGAAGCCGCTGGTGCCTGTGGAGTCTCGCGAACTTCAAGATGTAGGACGCTCAAGAGGTTTGCAAGTGTC